>OZ005742.1:186657088-187122088 GCA_963930735.1 Dioctria linearis | reverse complement strand
TAAATGTTCTAAATAAATAAATTTTCCTACAAACTTCTAATAAATTCATTTATTCTAAAAGTTCTAAAAAAAAAATCTTTCAAAATTTATTAAATAAATAAGCTTTTCTGAAGTTAAAGTCTTAATAAATAGAACTCGTTCAAAAATATAAATAAAAAAAAAAAGTCAAAGGTCGGTGGACGGACGGTCCCGACCCAACACTGGTGAGATCCCGAGAAGGACGGACAGTCCTTTATTATTGTAACGCCCAAGTGTATATATATACTTCATATATAAAGAAAATTGGCCTAATCATCCTAATAAAGTGCACAAGTGTATAAAGTTAAAGATCGGTGGACGGACAGTTCCGATCCATCACTGGTGAGATCCTGAAAGGGACGGGCAGTCCCTTAATATCAAAAGATATAACCAGTAAGTGGCAAATAAAATTCAACGAATACCTACTATAAGGATCTCATATACGTATATTGTAGTTAGTATCATTCAAATAGTTTTCCAAACACAGAAAAAATTAATAATTAGAGTTTATATCACAAACACAACAAAAAGGAGAAGAACACACTTAGTTTTTGTACCTAGTAATTTAATCTTAAGTGGTGTTAGAGAAAAATAATAATTTTAGAAAATTGTGCGTGCGCAAAGTGAAAGTGAGGCTTTTAAACCCTGGTCCTCTCAATTAAAATCTCGGACGGAAATTCATTCTGCTCGTACATGCAAGGTACAAGAGTGTGCAGGATAATTTTCTTATCAAGCGATTCTTTCTCTCTATTCTTTGACCTATCACAAGGACTGTGAAAAAAAATTTAAATTATAATCACCTTTTTCCTTTTTAAGGGCAGTGACCCTGAGTTTAGAGTCTTTACTGCTCAAGTGTGAGTCCTGGTCTTCTTAATTAAATTTTGCTCACAATTCCATTTAGAAATGTGAACGAGTACAAGATATGATTTCATTCTCATAAATTCACTTTTGTATATATTTTTTTTTTGCACGTAATATAAATAGTCTGTAAGATTGTATATCGGTAGACGGAATATATAAATAAATAATCTTGTTATACCTAAAGAAAACAAAAAGAAATATTTTTTTTGTTGACCTAAATCATTTTATTTTTAAGGGCAGTGACCCTGTGTTTAGTTTCTTTACTGCTCAAGTTTGAGTCCTGGTCTTCTTAATTAAATTTTCCTCACAATTCCATTTTGAAATGTGAACGAGTACAAGATAATCTTGTTATACATAAAGAAAAAAAAATATTTTTTATGGTGACTTAAATCATTTTATTTTTAAGGGCAGTGAACTTAAACACAACTTTTCACAGCTCTTATAATCCTGGTGAAAACTGGATTAATAACCTCACCAATCTAATGAAAGCCAGTAGAACACCTAACCTCCTGATCTTCTGATGAAAAGATCAGATATCTGAATTTGGGTATAAAAGGCGTGAACCCAATTTTCAGTAATCAAAAATTACGATACCCTTATGCCCGCGTAAAACCAATAACGTTGTATGACGGACCTTTTATATAAATTTTCTGGTCTATCTCGACTGTAACTTGTTGATTTTTGATCCTGCTAATCATATCGAATCACCGTAAGGGTGCTTCACTTTGGTTACACAAACTTAGTTAACTTTACTAAACTCTTTTTATGGTGATTAAACAACGACCTTTAATTGTATTCACCTGGATTTCTAGTAATTGCCAACAATAGATACGGTAATAACACGAAATCAAGCCGGAAACGTACGCCTGTTTGCCGAGCTACCATTTCACTCACTGATTTCATATCCCAAAGAAAACAATTTTCCCGAGATGACTGAAATTAAACTTAATTTGGCTGATGTCCATGCCATGGTCCCAAACTTTTATGGAAATCCCAAAGAGTTGGAAAAATTCATTGCTTGTGGTAACATGCTATAATCTTCAACAAAGTCCGACGCATAGAAAATAATTTTCCTCGACTTTGTCAAAACCAAACTACAGGGCCCGGCGTTTGAACTAGTTCAATACAAAACCTGTGCCAAATGGGATGACTTGGCACAGGAACTAAAAAACAACTTCAAAGACGAAAAGTCAAGGACTGGGATCCAAAATGAAATTTCCCAAGCAAAACAGTCATATAAAGAGACTGTCAGAGAATTCGGCGACAGACTCTCGCAATTACTAATGGGCTTGAATTCAGCTACATATTCCTGCATTGAGGACAGCAGAGTGCGCGAATTTCTACTAAAGGAAAACCAGAAATTGGCAATACGAGCTTTTGAGGATGGTTTGAGGAGCCACAGTCTAAAGCTATTGGTCAAGGCTTATGGCGCCGATGATTTAAAAAAGACTTCATTCTATGCTGCAGAACAAGCCCCGCGTTTAGAAAATGCGTCGTTGTCAACGCCCCAACCTCCTAAACAATTCCCCAGGCAAATGCCTATTTGCCAAATATGTAATCGTGAAGGTCATACTCAGCATACGTGTTTCCGAAATATCAGATTCCCAAACTTTGCACCTAGGCAAATCAAAACGGAAGTGCAGCGTATAATTTGCAACTACTGTAAGAAACCTAATCACAGTATGAGAGAATGCCGACAACGATTGGCACAGAATGCCTAGAATGTTTCAAGATGAATCTCTTGAGAATCATGGGAGTCAGAAATACACCCCTGCCCGAGATCAAGCTAATTCGGGACTCGGAGCAGGACGGCAAGACTTCAGAGATAAGCCTGGTATCACTCAGTATTACATGCTTAACAATAATAACGTCGCCTGGAGAAATCAGAGAGTAGAGGTATTGCGTGATGAATTCTCACACATTTCGTCACAAACGGGAAACGAAAATCTTCGGGCGGAGAAAATTGGCGCTCCATCCGGAATTACTCACTCAGCCGATGTTCACCACCAATAAACTTTAAACAGCCTTTTAAGATAACAGTGTCACTCTCCGCTTATCCGAATGGAACGACCATCTGCGTGCCTTTCACTCCTTCAATCAAAACACACTCAACATTTCGCATAGATACCGCAGCGGATAACAGTCTGATAAGATACCAACCGGAGACTAAAAGTAGCGACGTCATAACGGAGAATTGCACTATTTCTACAATAACAGGAGAATCGGTGGCGACCCTTGGTATTTTAATGGGAACTCTCGCTTTCCCAAGCAAACACTTTAAGCCACAACTACGGCACCCTTTTCATTTATTTCCTTCCAATACTAGTCTTGCTTACGATGGGATTATAGGAAATGACTTTTTAAAAAAGTACGGTTGTTCTATAAACTATAGCAACAGTGAGCTGGAGATTCAACCTAACTTTGTGGAGAAAATTCCTAAAAACGAATTGACGATGGGGACTATGAGGGAAAACTCGAACCTTCAGTTTTTAAATCCTGATATCCAATCCATGGAGAAAATTTCTAAAAACGAATTGACTATGGGGAATATGAGGGAAAACTCGAACCTCCAGTTTTCAAATCCTGATATCCAATCCATGGAGAAAATTTCTAAAAACGAATTGACTATGGGGAATATGAGGGAAAACTCGACCCTCCAGTTTTCAAATCCTGATGTCCAACCCAAGGAAAATCAATGCACTCAGAGGAGCGGTTGTAATTTAGGGAACCTCGGGGAAACTTCTAGAATGAAAATTTCGCAGCCCGTGACCCAAACTAAGAAAATTAGCGGTAACGAGAAGCCATGTAGTAAAATTCGTGAATGTAACATACCATAGAAAGAATAGATAAAGCTTAAAGCAAGCAACACAGTTATTGGTGGAAATGAAATCACTAGATTGACAAGGCCAGCAGAAGAGCATATAGTACTGCTTCCTAGAAGCGAACAAATTGTGGAAATTCCCCTCAGTTAGCCGAGCGACGTCATTCTGGTCAACAAAGAAATTAGACCGGGTGTATATCTCGGGGCAACAATGGCTAAACCGATAGAAAGGAAAATTAAGGTATTAATTATGAACGCAAATAACAATGACAAGACTTGGACCATTTTAACGTCATGAAACCTGAACATAAAGTAGATTTAGTTGAAAATCGTTTGAGCAAACTTAAAACTTCACTAGAGCTGGAGCACTGTAACTCGGAGGAGAAGGTCTCTAAATTAAACATTTGCAGAAGTTATAATGATCTGTTTCATTTGGAAGGAGATCATCTGTCCTATACAAACGCGATAACACATAACATAATAACCCAACCGGGAAAACCACCCTTATATAAACGGCCCTACAGACTTCCAGAGTCGCACAGAGAAGAGATTCACAAGCAAGCTAACGAGATGTTGTAAAATAATGTCGTTAGAACAAGTTTCACCCCTTGGAACTCGCCCATACTCCTCGTGCCCAAAAAAGCTGACAATTCGGGCAATAAGCGATGGAGAGTAGTCGTGGATTTCCGTGGTCTAAACGATAATACTGTAGGAGATGCTTATCCGCTGCCCAATATAACGGATATATTGGACAAGCTGGGCAAATCCAAGTACTTAGCACATTAGACCTGGCCAGTGGTTTTCACCAAATTTTGGTCAATGAGAAGGACAAAGAAAAGACAGCTTTTAGTACATCATTCGGACATTATGAATACAATAGGATGCCGTTTGGGTTAAAGAATGCACCAGCAACCTTCCAGCGTTTGATGAATAACGTGCTGATGGGCCTGCAGGGCATCCAATGTTTCGTCTACGTTGACGATATTGTTATCTACGGATACGATCTGCGCGATCATAACCCAAAACTAATAAATGTTTTCAATAGATTACGAAGACACAATGTAAAGCTCCAGCCGGAAAAGTGTAACTTCATAAAAAAAGGAGCTCATTTACCTGGGACACGTGATCTCAGAAGAAGGTATTAAACCTGACTCCAGTAAAATTGAAGTGGTAAAAACTTACCCCAGACCAAAGAAATCTAAGGACGTGTAATCTTGTCTAGGCTTCGCAGGATATTACCGGCGCTTTATACCTACCTTTGCCAAAATAACAAAGCCATTAACGAAACTTTTAAAGAAAAATGTAGAATTCCAGTGGGACGCCTTGTGTGATGAATCTTTTAAAACCCTTAAAGAAAAACTTATAGCCTCACCAGTGCACGCATATCCAAATTTTAGTCAGGAATTTCTGGTTACATCTGACGCTAGTGATTTGGCTATTGGAGCTGTTTTGTCTCAAGGAGAGATAGGAAAAGATAGGCCCATCTGCTTCGCGAGCCGCACCTTGAATGCAGCAGAGACAAAGTACACAACCACTGAAAAATAATTGCTTGCTATAGTTTTTGCAATCAAGCAGTTTCGACCATATATTTTTGGCAAGAAATTTACTTACTATACTCACAGACCATAGGCCGCTACAATGGCTTATGAATTTAAAGGAACCTACCTCACGATTAGCCAGATGGAGAATCCTTCTCGAGGAGTATGAATATCAAATTATTTACAAACCTGGAAAATATAACGCTAATGCTGATGCCTTGAGTCGTATTAAAAAGAGCGACAGCGGGGAAACTGAAACAAACGATACGAATACTGTTAGGGTAATGACCAGAAGTAAGGCAAAACAAGGAATTGATCAAGAAACTAAAACCAGCAAAGGGGAAATCCCATTTGAAAGCGCAAACAAAATGGAATCCATACTTAACGGAACCAAAAAACCAAATTTAATTGAAATCCCTGATTCTATATTCAAAGGTAAATCAATCCAGAATAAAATTATTACGCTACTTTTTGATGAAACTGGCGTGGAAGATAGTCTCAAGGAACACATAAAAGGCTATAATAAATTGAAAATCGGTGAAGTTAAAGTTTTTAATGAGCACTCTAACAAATTTCTGTTGAGTAGAACTAATATTCCTGTGAGAAGCGACCAAGATTTAAAAGCACTTACAACGGTTATGGGAAAATTACAATGCATATGTTTAGAGGAAGATATAGCAAATGCTGGATTATCATTATTTTCAATGTTTGATCCCAAATCATTACAAATAATTGAGTCCATACTAATGGAAACCTTTAAGGATTCTGATATGCGATTATGCATTTATACAGACTCGAAAATTTACCTAAAGGACCCTATTGAGGTTATTAAAATTTTAACGGAGTATCATGTGTCACCTCTTGGCGGACATCAGGGAATATCACGCACACTGAAACGGCTTAAAACTAATTTTTTTTGGCCTACGATGCTACAGGATATCAAGAATTTTATCAATAAATGCGATTCCTGCCAAAGCAACAAGTTGCGGAGGAATCCGCCCATACCTATGAAAATTACATCAACTAGCTCCAAACCATTCGAGAGAATAGCCTTGGATATAGTAGGTCCATTGCCAACTAGCTACGAAGGGAACAAATATTTACTAACTTTCCAAGACGATTTAACGAAGTTCTCTGAAGCACTACCTGTACCAAACGCTGAGGCAACAACTTTCTCAAGAGCGTTCGTCGAGAATATAATTTGCCGTCATGGGACCGCAGGTTCCATCCTCACCAACCAGGGGGTTAATTTCTTAGGCACTCTATTTAAAGAAATTTGCAAGCTATTACGAATGAAAAAGATCAATACTGCACCATATCACCCACAAACAAACGGAGCACTCGAAAGAAGTCATCGAACGCTCGCGGAGTACCTCCGCCACTATGTGAATCATGAATCGCTAACATGGGATACTTGGATCCCATATTCTATGTATGTATACAACACAACCCCTCATAGCAGTACCGGTTATAGCCCATACGAACTATTGTATGGCTTTCCAGCTAACATTCCTAACGCCTTGGAGCAGAAGCCTCAAATTTCTTACAATTATGACAACTATGCAAACGAGGTGAAGGCTCGCCTACAGCACGGCTATCAATTAGCAAAGGAAAAATTAATACGCAAAAAGGATAACTCAAAAGCGTACTATGACAAAAATGCTCAATTAAAGCAATTTAATGTGGGAGAGAAGGTATTTCTCAAAAACCATGTCAAACGAAATAAGTTTTCCTCTCTTTGGAAAGGGCTCTATGAAATAATAGAGATACTGTCAACCGAAAACTCCCTAATAAAAATAGGAAACAAATCAAAAGTTGTACATAACAACGATTTGAAAATTTTCATTGAATAAGCAATAAACAACTCACATACAGCTTTTAATAGTAAGTATATCATGTATTAAAAGCAAACAAAGATAGAGTACCCCTGTGTACGAACTAATTATACAGTAACCTTTTGCGATATTCATTAAAAAATTCTCGTTCCGACACATCACACTCATATTAACTAACTTCAACACATAATCATCGAGACTCTGCAGATTCTTATAGAGGCGAACACTCAAAACTAATATATATACCTTTCAGATAAGCTTCTCGACGAACAAAGCTTTGCTGTAATTTGTAATGGCACAGTGGCTGAAATGAACCACTTAATGACGGATATTGCACAAAAATACAAACTGTTACGGGGAGAAAGCAGAACCAAGCGAGGACTATTCGATGCTATCTGAATATTAAGTAAAACATTATTTGGAACCCTCAATGAAGAGGATGCCAAATTTTACGACTTGCAGATCGATAAGTTGCAAACTAATGACAAACATTTATTAACACTAATTAGAAACCAAACCTTCATATTGGACACAACTGTTAACGTGTTCAACAAAACACAAACAGTTATTAACAAACAGATGTCAGCATTAAGTGCTAGATTCACGAAAGTCACAACTATGTTCAGTGAACTAATTAATGCAACTAACGACAATCGGGTATTCGCAGAGTTGGAATCACTCACGGCATTAACCACACTTTTTTTTTTGACATGTAAATTGATAATTTTAATGTTCCTTGCACCAAGTTTAATAGTTTGATTAATTAATTAAGGCATTGCACTACTCTACAACAAAAATAGCCAATAGAACAAAAGAAAGGTACTTTTAGATTTTAGTCAAATAAATCAATAATAAAAATAGATTAATTAATTAAGAAAATAGCTAATAGAAAAATACATAATATTCCAAATTTTTTGAATAACCTAAGAATTTTAATGTTTCTTTAACTGTAATAAAAAACCAAAGGGGAAATAAAACCCATACCACTAAATTTGTAAATCTTTTTGTGATCCCAGAACCAACAGCGACGCATTTTTAGGCGAAAATTCATCACCTCTTCAAGGATATGAATTTTCTTTTTCATAGGGGGATGGTGTTATGATATTCACATATCATAACTCGCATTTGCTCCATTTCAAGTGCATATCAAGTGCATACACTTTTTCTTCGATTTCATTTCATATCGCTTGAAGTGAAATCCCTGACATCCACTTGGATTTGTCAGCATAAAATTTTACTTTTCCTAAACATAAAGTCACATAAATCGTGGACTTTATTGCAAGCAATTTCCTTTTGCCCTCTTACATAAACACACGCCACAAGTGGCGTATCAGATAACACGCTCGGTTATCATCAAAACATACCACGTGATCGACGCGATCGTGGGAAGTTTTGATGATGGTGCGAGCGTTGATTATGGCATTTCATATTAAAAGAATCGTAGAAGAAAGAAATGGGCAGTCTTGGTAAAAGTCGCGAGCGCGCAACGCGAAGTTGTTTCTGAGGACAAGTAGGAAAATAATCCAAATAATTTAAATTCTTTAAAGAAGTAAAAGTGATCTTAAAATCTGAGAAAAAATTAGAAAGAAATCTTAAAATATTGTCAAATGAAAGGAAGTAAAAGTGATCTTAAAATCTGAGAAAAAATTAGAAAGAAATCTTAAAATATTGTGAAATAAAAGTGGTGAAATTAAATTTTATCTTTTATTAACACAAATCCTCAGACCAACCACAAGACTCCGCTGTGCTCTCTTCTCCCGGCAAGCGGGAAAGCACGGAGCCGCAGACGTAACATAAGAAATGTTGTGAAATTCCCTATGTAAATGAATTAGTGTAATTAGTATAATTAATAATTCAAGTTAACCCTAGAATATTTTTGTTTATACCAATAGATTCTAGAAGGTGTCAGTAAGGGTCTTAGTTACAGGGGTGGACAAGCTTTTTTATCAGAAATCGCCTACGGGCTATGGGTTTCGAGATATTAGCGACCTTACCTTTTGAGGTATAATTAATAGTATAGTAATAATTCAAGTTAACCCTAGGATATTGTTGTCCATGCCAATAGTATTAGTAGTAGGGTGGTCAAATTTTCATCAGAACTCTTCTACGGGCTATGGTTCGAGATATTAGCGATCTTACCTTCTCAGGTGTAATTAATATTAGTAGCTGAAGAACAACAAAAAAAACAACGACAACTATAACCTAAGTTGAGGATTAAAGATTTAATGATATTAATCTGTCGGTGTCTTTTATAAACAAGATTGCACCATATGATCATATATCTAAAAATAGATCAGGCGAAGCTAATTGGGGCGAATGTAGGTAGATATGTTTACTTAAATAAGTAATGGAAGTTAGTAAATTTGAAATTTTGCTCTTCAAGTGGAATGCTTCTAATTTTATTCCTTGCATAAACAAATTCGCACAGTCCAGTAAAGTAAACAAATTGAGCGATTTATGTTTTTTAATGTAAGATTCCCAATTTCTTTAGCTGAAAACAACAACAACTGATATTAATCTGTAGGATATGATGTCTTAGATCAGGGCTTCTTAAACTTTTTTCATTCACGACCCCTTTTTGTTTGTGATTTTCATTCGCGACCCCAAAAAACATAAAATAAAGATATATAAATATTTTGTGATGATTTATTGATTATGTAACAATATACATGCATATGAAAAAAATTGTTTAAAAACATACACAAATATAAAACTAAAAGTTGCACAAAAGTTATGAAGTTGAATTTATTAATTATTTAAGAATTCTCTAAGCGACCTCATTTTGGGTCGCGACCCATAGTTTAAGAAGCCCTGTCTTAGATGAAAAGCGGAAGTTATAATTGAAAATTTTTGAAAACAACAACAACAACTATAACGTAAGTTGTGGTCTGTAGGTGTCTTTTATAAACAAGAGTGATCATGTAATGATATTCGATGTGTAAAAATTGATCACGGCTGCTTGGGATGGTAAGTCACACGAAATCATTAGAAGTAATGGAAATTAAAGCATTATAAAAGGTGGCCAGGTGGCTGGTAATTTGATATCTTGCGTAAACAAATATAGCCGAGTAAAGCAGAAAATTGAGCGAGTAATGTTTTTTTTTTTGTATCTAGGAGTTTGCATTGAAAAGTCTTACATTTTATGAAGAATTGTTTTTTATTTTCAATCAAATTCTCAATCAGTCACACTATTATGAGATTTGATTGATCCCCGATATCAGAGTTTTGATGAAAGAAGGTGGTGTTATGATATCAATGTAGTATGATATCTTATCTTAGATGATTAATGGAAGTTGTTTGGGAGCTTTGAGTAAGATATAAAAGCCTTATCAACAAGGCCGCTTCATATTTATCTCCCTACGTTATTATCCAAATGGTGTTATATGAAGAAAAAATTGATAATAGTGAAGATCGTGGTGGAGGTTGAGTGTGGGTGCTGTAAGTTGTGGATTAAATTGAAAGTTTTCATGGATCTTAAGGTTTAAACTTTTTAGCTTCCAGCAGGAATGTTTTCTTTAAGTTGACTCGGTGGCTAGATGAGCACGTGTTAATTTCATGTGGTGAGCATATGAAGGTATCAGAGTTTTTTTTTTATAAGTCAAGCAGTTACGCTGCTATGAGATTTGATTGACTCCTATATCTAAAAAATAGTTCACATTAACCTGATAAGAATATGATAATTTTATCTTCATACTATTGGGACATTGTTTACTTACCATTAAGTTGAGTGTGGGTTAAATCAAAAGCTTTGATAGAAGATATGTTGTCGAAGTTGTATGGGAGCTACGAATAAGCAGTAAAATCCTAATCAGTAATTTTGCTGGATATTTATCTCCTCTGAAGTGTCACCCGCATGGTGGAGTATGAAGGAGGAATTAGTTGATAATTCTTCACAAGTCCATAGTGAAGATCCTGGTGTGGGGTTGAGAGTAGGTACTGTAAGTTATGTATTAAGTTAAAAGTTTTGATGGATGGTATTTGGTATTTATCTCTTCGAAATGGTGTTGTATGTGTAGGTATCAGGAAGGTCAAAAAAAAAATTGAAAAGTTGATAATGCTTCAAGTTCAATAGTGAAGACGACCGCGATGTTGAGAGTGGCTATTTGGAATGATATAAATCTAGTAGGATATGGAAGTATTATTTATTCATCTTTAAATCTTACCATGAAAGTATTAGGTTGGGAGTGGATTAAATTAAAAGTTTTGACGCAAGAAGGTGGATTTATTATATTAATATAGTATAATATGTTTCCTTAGATGAGTACTTGAGAGCTGTGAGTAATATGTGGAATATGTTGTAGATGAGCAGTGAAAGTTGAAAATGTAAGTTTCCCAATTCCTTAACTGAAAAACAACAACAACTGTAAATAATATATAGCAACTCAATTTTTTCACAGAATATTTATTCACATCAAATTCATTATTTATTTTTATATCTTAAGTTATAAAGTTTTTTCGCTGTGTTTCACATTTAAAAAGCGATCCAGAACAAATGTCTCCCATGTTGGGAGTCCATTAATTATGTTTAGGTCTAGAGATCGTAAGAGATATAGTAAGTTGTTTGATGAAATATTATCTCGTAATAAGTTTACATTAAAATCTCCACCTATGAGAACCTTTCAATATTTCCTCTTTAAATCCGAAACAGTTTCTTCAAATCTACAGTGAGAAGATTGGGCGAACAGTATACCGCGATTAACACACATTTTTCATAGCGAGTATTGATGTCAACTTACAAAAACTCTAAAGATGAGGTCTTAGAGTATGACAAACATTTTGCTTTGAAGATGTCTTTGACATAAATTGCTACACCACCACCAATTCGGCTCTTGCGGTCATTGCGGATCAGCTGGTACCCGGGAATATTCACAAGTGAAGAATTTATAGCACTATGTAGTCATGTTTCGCACACAATAAGAGCATGAACATTGGATCCACCAAAAATTTCCTGCAGTTCATCCAAATTGGATTTTATGCTTCTCGCATTAAAATGGCAAATATTGAACGCCTTATGCCAATTACAGAAAGTATTGAGCATCGTTCTAACCCCACCCACGGTCGGCAAGTAGTTATCCAAGATCAAAAATAATCAGGTAAAGGCTGGAACACTCGAAGAAGAGACATGAAAATATAACAAAAATGCAATATATGCTACTACTAAGACGTGAAAAAAATAGTAAACAAAGAAAGATTACATCAAGCAATTAGATAAAGTTCTACTAAGATTCGAGATATATAGTATATTAAGCATTGATGAAAATTCAAATATACCAAAAGGAAAAATGCAGTTAAATACATTAATTAAATGACGATGTTGTGTACATAAAAACAATACCAAAAAGAAGTTACGACTCATGCCAAATTCGTAGCCGATCGTTCTCCTGAAAACGCAGGGTCCATAACATGCAACTGATTCATCTGCGTATCTTATTTGATTCACATAAACCATTTTATCCCTGGTAGAAACACTCTGAAATATACCCAGCTTACGAAGTCGTATTGCCTCCCTGAATAATAGATTATTGTTAGCAGTGAGGCTCTCGTTCACGAAAATGCGGCTGTCAGAAGCAAATTCCAAACCATCAATATCGCATAATTTAACTTTGCAACATTTATAAAAAGCACCAATACGCATCTATGAACGGTGAGGCTGAATGATTTATTTTTGCAGCTAATTTATTAACAATAATCACATCATCATTTAGCCGTTGCACTCGAGTTGTGTGCTTATATTGGCGCTGTAAATCAGTATGAAGACTCTCCAAGATATCAATCTTTTGTTTCAGACTATTCACCTCTGCATCAACAACTTTAATTCGGGCATCGGTGAGATATTATGCGATCCTAGAAGAGTTTTAATTTATCGTCCAGCAAACAGCTTAATTTTTCTAGCAGTTTGTCCTCTGAAGAAATCACCAAAGTTTTGTCGTCACCGCTAACAGAAGTACCACTCTCAGAAGTCTTACTGCCGCTTCTCGTTGACATAGAGACAGGGGAATTGTCCGAGCGGGAACTATTTTTTACCAAAGATGGGACAGGGGTCCCGATTGTGTTGTCGGTTTGCCCATGTCCAATCAAACTATTTTTGTATCAGAAAAAAAAACAGAAAAATTATATTAAGCACACTGCAGGTTAAGTTAGCGGGTACACTCAAAATATTGTAAATAATTACGGAGCTCGATCACACACACATGTTAATCACAGGCCATCACTTGAGATACTAATACTATTGGCATAAACAAAAAATATTCTAGGGTTAACTTGAATTATTACTACTATTAATTATAAGATAAGATCGCTAATATCTCGAAACCCATAGACTGGGGAGGATTTCTGACAAAAATTGTGTCCACCTGTAGAACTAAGACCTCCGCTGACACCTTCTAAAATCTATTGACATGAACAAAAATATTCCAGAGTTAACTTGAATTATTACTAATACTAATTACACTAATTCACTTAGGGAATTTCACAACATTTCTTATCCACATAAATACACAGCTGCACACATCCACCCTTGCCTTGGGTAATGTTTCCTCAGCCACCGAGTAGGCCAACCCAACATACCACAGGCACTCATACTCAAGTAAACAACTAACACCAAACTCAAGTTGACAAGTATATAGCCCCGATATAAATTCGCACATTCTACCCAAACCTTGGTACAGGTAACGCAGCCCAGTCCAACAAAACCCAGATAATCCTAGTCATAATATCTCCAGTAGCCAGACATAGGAGAAGGCAGCTCAAGGTCAAATAGTAGCCTCCAAGGCCAGATAAAACTTAACCAGCGACCTCCTCCAATAAAGCTTCCCATCCCTTCACAAATGTTGACGTCAATTAGAGTTATGATCTCCGAGATGAAAAATAAGTGAACTCCAGAAACAAAATCGAGAACCTATGCTATCTTCCTTTGCTGGAGATTGCTAAAAGTGATCTCGTAACCCTAAAGTGAATTTCTGATGAAAATTTTGTCCCCCAATAGTACTAATACCCTATCCACTGGCACCTTGTAAAATCTTTTGGTATGAAAGAGAATAGCATAGGGTTAACTTGAATTATTACTAATATTGATTACACCTGAAAAGGTAAGATCGCTAATATCTCGAAATCCATACCCCATACACACAGACACACCCACCCACATACAAACAAACACACTGTGCGAATTTCGTCTACATTATTCGTCTTTGTTTAAATTACTCGAGTCTGTGCGAATTTCGTTTACACTATTCGGCTATGCGAATTTGATTATCGGTCTGAAGACGGACTTATCGAAGTCATCATACCTACCTACATTGGTTGTTGTTGTTGGTGTCAGTATCCTCCTAAAAGAAAGCTTCAAGATAACTTCAAATTTTCAGTAAAAAGTCAACCTCAGACCTCCCCTCCCCAGTGATCCGGAACTCCCAAAAAGTTTGAGAAAAAAGTTGCCAATTTTTGTATGAGAAAAGTGGGCCGGAATTGGCATAGAACAACTACCTGGCACAATACACACTGGGGCATATCTCTTCTGCCATTCATACCAGTTCAGAATCACTCGAGACTTGAATTCTTACCAGCTTCTCCCTTCTTGGCACCAAGCGTATTGGTCTTTTCGTGTCCTGAAGTCTGAGAAGGGAGGCAGAGGGTTCAGTCTCGCGGCTCTTTAGATGGATTTCCGTGCGAGGATGTCCTTGTCCGTTCTTCCTTCCCACTGCTGCCCTTACCTGCTCTTCACCCCACATTTCTTTGGGCCACGCTAGAGACTTGTCTACCGCGGGGCGGAAATCCCTTTGCTCCGCTCCTGTGCGAAATATTGTGGTTAAGGTATTTCGATTCGCTTCGAATGAATCTGCTTGTTTAAAAAAAATTTTACATTTTTTTAATAAATAAAAAAAGTGTTTTTTCTATCAAACTTTTCATTTCTTTCTTCTTTTTTTCATTTGTTTTTCAAATCACTCAATTTCGCTATTTGAGTCCTGTTGATGAGTCAAACCAAGACTTGAAACTTGTCACCAAAAATTAATGAGTTGTGTGATGAAATAACAAATTAGAACATTTTTTAACTTTTGCTATTTACCGGAGAATCCCAAAAAATTCTTTCTTGAACAAAATTAAGTTTAATCCGGTAAAAAGTCCAAAAGACTAATCTTTTTATTTATTTTTCCTCCTGGGCTCGTATAGGAGTGTTTTTTCCTCATATAATTCACACCCAGAATTTATTCTGAGTTTATATGAGAAGAGATCAGTTTGCTCTATTTTCAAGCGTCTGCAGCAGGCAGAAAACCAAGCTGCACTGATGAGTGGAAGGTTTTCTGCTGACACGAAACGCTTCTTCTTCTTCCTTTTTCTTCTTTACTTTTCAGCTCACTGCGTGGCGTATACAGGTTCGATTCGCTTCGAATGAATCTGCTTCTTAAAAAATTTTTTTTTTACATTTTCTTAATAAATAAAAAAATTGTTTTTTCTATTTTTCTCAAACTTTTCATTTCTTTCTTCTTTTTTTCATTTTTTCATTTGTTTTTCAAATCACTCAATTTCGCTATTTGAGACCTGTTGATGAGTCAAACCAAGACTTGAAACTTGTCGCCAAAAATTAATGAGCTGTGTGATGAAATAACAAATTAGAACATTTTTTAGCTTTTGCTATATACCGGAGAATCCCAAAAAATTCTTTCATGAACAAAATTAAGTTTAACCCGGTAAAAAGTTCAAAAGAGTAATCTTTTTATTTATTTTACTTAATTATATTACATGAAGATCCCGTATCCACTAATAATACTAACTTACCTTCTGGTCCTATGTCTGCGTCGACTCTGATTATACAATTATTTAATAAACCTAATTCTACTGCACTATTTTTATCTCTGGTCAGCTGGGTATACTCCGATTCCCTTAATTGAAGGCAGCTGCAGAATAAGTCTCCAGCTGCAGCCTCTCGTTTCCCTCTTGCGGGTGGCTTGCATGTTCTCCCAAGTACTTTTTTACACAGATATCCGTGTAATGGTCACTGGTCTTACAGAACTGGCAATAGAGAACCTACCTTCTCTGAGTGCATTCCGTAGAATTGTCCATCACTGTATCTATGAATCTGACTTACTGATTCCTGCAGCCTGACGCCTCATGCCCATAGTTTCAGCATTTAGTGCACTAAGGAGGCTGCTTTCTCCACTGACATTCTTTATCTGCTGTGTTGCTCTGATTGGAGTTTCCCACTTCATTGCTGGTCTCCGTACAGCATCGAAATACTTTTGGGGTTGTTTCTGCTTCACATCACTAACATTTTCGATCTCCCATCTTTCCTGTGGTAATTCTGTGGTGTAATCCGGTATTTTTCCAGGCCTTTGGTGCCATAGCTTGGAGCTTTTCCGAATCTTTTTCGAAGTACTCCGCTTCCTCTCGAACTTCTTCCAGTGCTCCAAACTTCCTTCCAGTAAGATATACCCGTGTGGCCTGACTGCCGACACCAGCTTTAAAAGTAGCTACCGCGTCGACCTCTAGTTCCGCTAACAGACCTCCATCCTTATTGGGGTATTTGGCTGATACCGCAGAATTAATCTGGTTCAGCAGCTCCACCATCCTATTAGCTGATGAGCTTGCCGATTTCTCTTTCGTTGTTGCCAATTGATCGATTCCTAGTTCCTGCTCTAACTCTGTTGCTGTTTCCTCTTCTACTTGCAGCTGCTGCCCTAATGCTGCTACTTTGTTTATTAGAGCTTTATTTTTCTTGTTGTTTTCCTCCAATTCTTGCTCCGCCTTAATTGCCTTATGTTGGATTACTTCGAATGTAGTTGTAACTATCAGGTCCAAGGCTTCTCCTTTCGTGCAATTCTGGGTAACCGTACTCAATTCTTCAAGGTATTTCTTTGATTCTTTACTTGACAATCGTTTTTGTAGTTCCGGAGTGAGATGATTTCCAATGTATTGCCAGTCTAGCTTGTAGCTCAGAATTTTTGTTTCGTACTCCTTTAATTTCTGAGCTCTTATCTCTAATTCTTTTTCATGGGCTTCGAATTGCAACAGTTCCTTCCTAGTCAACACGTTACTTCTTCCTACTGACATTGATGTTTACCATTTAAAACAAAGAAATACCTAAACCCACTTATCCCTGCATACTTAGAAATCACTTTTCACTAAGACTGTTTATACTTCATACCTGCGAGCCGAAAAATTAGTACAACGTGCTCTAGAACAGATCTTTCGCAACACTTATATCTTTATTATAGGTGCTAGCCGAACAACAATACACACTCGTATCTAACGCTAAACATTCAAAACTCTAATATAACATAATTACTACACTCATTTACTCTGAGTTCATCTATTAAGCATCTATACAACACAATCATGCTTTCTCAATATTTTTTCTTCCTTATTTAGTTACGCATAATAAAAATACCATAATATCTTTTACTTTATTTAAAATTTAGTACTTGCGTGAAGCGAAGATCACGGCTTAATATTATTAACACCTTAATCTATACAAACACATTCACCTTATTTAACAAATTTTAATTAATTTTTTTATATTTATCGTCAAAAGAGCAAAACCCACCAAATATCACTTTAGACTGAAAGATCCTATAATACACTAAATCTAACACTTCTTAATTAACCTGAAAAGTTAGTGGAGTAGCTAAAACGCATAACTCCCAAAAATAATAAAAATGGAGTAGCTAAAATGCATAACTCCCAAAAATAATAAAAATGGAGTAGCTAAATAGCATGACTCCCAAAAAATAATAAAAATGGAGTAGCTAAAAAGCATAACTCCCAAAAATAATAAAAAATAATTCAATTTTAAAAATCACCACACCTTTTTTTTCAGCGGCTGCGCCAAATTGTCGTGTACCAAAGCAAAAAATAAACCAGATTTGAATAAATGACAACAGTCGAATTACTTGAACATATGTACATATGTACTTTATTTTACGCAAAACTTACCTATCCTAATATCTTAAACAAAGCTAACGCGAACCGAACCGTAACTTGAGATCCCGGTAACAAAAGGTGAGAATCGACTGAACACTTAACGGCACTCGCCAGACCAGTCATTGGTCCATTGGTCCTTTATGCCCCAATATTCGGAAGTAAACTTTTACTCGCAACGCGGATGTAAACAAACGACAACAATCTTGGCGTTTGTTCTACCAGTTGCAGCATCTGAGTTGCTTAGTTGTAAACAATCGCCTTACATAATAATTACCATGCGAGGTAAATTATTATCGTAATCGTCGATTGATCCACTAAGCGCTCATCGCAGGCAGCTGTTGGGCTAATCAGCAAGACAACCGACAGTTGCAGAACAATACCATGCGAGGTTATTGTTTAGCAATTGTTGACAAAACGGAATAATATTTTTGTATACAGAGTTGTTTTTCCCGTGCCTCACTTTTTCCGGCTTTATCTTTGATTGAGGTTTCGTTTTCACGTAAAAAGTATAAACCTAAGTTCGGGTCCAAATGACCTCCTAAGATAGTGTTAACTGCGATTATCTCAAGATCAAACAAAAGCGACTCGCAGTTTTTGGGATCCTTTGCGGCCTTTTGTTTACACCTTTGATGGCTTTGGTACAGTGTTGAACCGTGCGAGCTCACTGTTTCACTTGAAATTTGATGACTAATCTCAGTTCAGCTACGAGAAGTCGATAAGGCTTATTCTCCGTAAATTTTTCAAATATGAGATTTTTGAGGTCGTTAAACGTCCTAAATGTTTCCCCACATAGATCCACAAATGCTCTACCTCTTAGTTTTATTGGAATGAGTTTTAAAAACAGTTCAGTTTGCGGATCACCCGTTGAACATTCATAAACTTTTTCGCTACACTTTATAAATATTTCTACCTCATTATATTGTGTCGCTACATATTTCCCCTGTGAACATGGGTATATTCAAAATTGTCAATGGATTAACCTAATTGTAATCTAGCGCAATTTCCTCAGATTTTTTCTTATTGCTAGTATTTCTATTGTTAATTAGTGCTTTCTTATTACTACAATCTAATGTTAGTTTTTTAGAAAAAAATTACTTACTAGGAGAATTTACAATATCTGTTGATTGATGAAGAATTCCTCAACGAACGTGAAGCCTCTCTGTACTACTTGATGGTGCTGCTGGCGTTTTTCTTATAGATTTTTTTCAGATGACGGATGATGTCTCCCAGTACTGCTGGATCGTGTTGTTTTTACCTTCTGTGGATATTTGTTTCTTGAGCGGAGATGTACATAGTCTCCCAATGCTACTAGTGCGAAAAAGGCACCTTTTTACCTCGCGTAGAAAAACGTCTTCGTCGTCTAGATCGGTGCAGTATTCTAAGATTAGTCCACTGATTCTTGCACCAAATCTTCTTTCTTCTGGGGTTTGCAATATTGGTACCTCTTCTTGCATGCATATACCGGCTGCGCCAAAATGTTAGGGATTTTTTGTAGGTTATAACTGTTGTATATATATCTATTAGGGGTGGTATTGACTCACCACTTAACATGCACTGCATATATCCAAACACTGAGGTTGTTGTTTTTGTTTTCCTTTTTCTTATACTTTTTCTTTATAATTACAATAACTTTTTATTACCACACTTAATAGAATCAACATAGACTTATTCACTAATGTAATAACCAAACTAATTACAATCACCAATTTTGTATATCTAACAACTGTAACAACCAACACACGATTTTTTTTCGAACCGAACCATTTCGAGTTTTCAACTTGGTTTTTCAAAACCGACTGTCTCGAGACTTAGATTTTTCAATCGTAAGTCTCTTCATTCAGGATAGGGAAATGCTTAATTAGCATTCCTATCCTGAGAAAATTATTTTACGCTGGGCATGTTTAAACATGCCAGAATCATCGCGACGGACGATAGTTGAAATTGAAATTTGATATTTTCATAAATCCAACCATCGTCTTGCTATCGTGCATCTTAGATCATAAAACGAAAGGATAGGCTACCTTGTATAAAATTCGTGTACATGTGATAAGCAATTTTTTTGTAGACACGGGGGGGGGGAAATGACAAGAGGGCTGGGCTTTTAGTTTTTGTCAGTTCGATATTTCTGACATTTCTCATTTGTCATTTCTTAGATCTTACAATTGAATTGTCATCGGGGCTCTTGTTTAATGTCAGTCAAGCAAAGGCAACGACAAGGAATATTATCAGCAAATAAATGGGGCACTAGGAAAACTCTTAAAAATGTAATAAGTTATAAAAGAATTATAAAATTATACACTGAAAAAATGATACGAATCGCGGTGACAGGAAATTATAAAACTTGTTCAATATTTGATTAACTTTCAACCACTAAATTATGTGCCCGCTCAGAAAATATCGTAGTTTACGACTTCCATGACTAAACAAACACATCGATGCGATTCTACTACTTGAAGAAAAATACTTAAGTTTTTCTTCCTCATAGCCTATCCTTTCGTTTTATGATCTAAGTCGTGCATACATTGTTGCGATCACAATGTATGCAGCTCGCGACAATTTGCTGATAAGAGCTTTTTTCGGTGAAGACTTGATTGTTTCAGTCTTCACCGACGTAAAATTTTCATGCGCCCGATATGTATGTATGTACATACATATCGTATATACGACAAATCTTACTGAAGGTAAGATTTATCGTGGGGCTATTTTTCTATCGGAACGACTTGGGTTGAAATTTAAAACTTTTATTTTTCCCAAGTCGTTTTGTGGGAAAATATTTTTATTTGTTGCAAAGGAATGTTGCGCGTAGTTGAAGAAATTGCTGATGCAACTTTCTTCGTATGCGCAAGAGATAAGCCAACCGTGCTTTTAGGTATGATTGGCTTATAAAAATTGTAATTTTGTTTCTTGATGCTTTGTGTATACATTTTGTATATGTAAGATGCCTTCCCCCTACAAAAAAGAGAGTTATTCTTGGAAGAGGAATAACTCTCGGTGCAAGGCGATGGTGCAAGATTTTACACCGACTTTTTAGATATAAATTCTATCATTAGATTTCTTCTGGTTCGAGGTCTATGTCCTTTTGACAGAGCAACAATTTTTGTGTGTTTTTTTTTTCTTCGTGCCTTACTTTCGACATGTTGTTAGTGGAAGCTGTCACTCACGAGGGTTTTCGCTGCCCCTCGGGGCTTACTGTCTTGATATATGGCATCTATATTCTGCGAAAACCGCAGAGAGGCCCTTTGCGCCTGGTGCTTCGTGGGAGGGGTTACCGCCCGATCACTATTTGGGGTGCAGATGCAGTTCCCGGGCAATATCACCGCGTTTTGCTGCCGTTGTATCCCCACGGGGGACAGACGTTAATTGCTCGAGGTGAGTTTGCGTCCTTTTTGGGAAAAATTTTTATTGTTTTTATTTTTTGTTTTTAGGCTGCGTGCTTGTTATTACCGGGGAGCACGGACTATGTCCATGCTGTCATGAAATTTTTTCCTCCCCCCTTACAGATCTAATACGGGCACTACTGGTCACCCCTCCCCTCTCTGGAGATGTCATCGAGGAGGAGTCCGACTTTGAGGATTGAATATAGTCGCAGTCGCATTTTGTTCTTTTTTTTAAACACATTTAAATATTTTTTTTTTTATACCTTTCCTATTCCTCTTCTCTTTTCCCAATATATATAATAAATTTTTTTTTCTTTAACACTAATGAGATATTGTTTGGTTCTTTTTGATTTGGTCTACCTTATTTTCTTATTTTCAGGATTTTTTTTTTGCTTTTGGTTGAGGTTGGTTCAGCTGGTTTTGGTTGTAATCGGCATAGTTTTGGTTGGCATTATTTTTCTTCTATATTATGTTGTTAGGTTTATATTTTATGTTTTTTTTTTTTTTACTTATGTATTGTGTCCTATTCTAGGGTTAGTTGGTATTTAGTTTCTAGGCTAGGTTAGATTTGTTATTCTACTTGTAATTTTAATTCTTGATTCATTTCTTAAATACTATTTATTATAACGACTTGGTTACAAGGGGGAAGATATTTTTGTTTGTGCACATGTTTTTGCTTTCTGCTCTTATGCCTATCTTATTTATTTATGTGTTTTCCCACTACAAGGATGGGGTGAGAACGCCTTTTCTGTTCTCTTTTTCTTTTGTATGTTCCTGTATTAACAGATTTTTGTTTTTCTTACTTCTATGCTTTTAATACTACTTAATTTCTTCTCCCCTATTATATGTATATTCTAATTATTTATTTCGGTTTGTTGAAGACTGACATTATTTTTGTGTTATGTAGTAATGTTAGCGTCTGTGACTGCAACAGTGGTGACCTTTTGAAGTGGTGATTTCATACCCCTTGCGGTGCGGGTTCTTTTAAAAGGGGTAGGTTCGATTATTTCGATTTGTTCGATTTGTTCCTCCACCTCTGGGGTTTTCTCCGATTTGCGTGAACGGTAATTTTTAATAAATGGGACTAGCCATTTGGGACCAGGTGCAGTACCATACATGTGATGACAACACCAGTTAAGTATACTGATGTTGCAGCTAGGACTTGTGTAGGGTGGTGACTGATATGAGGAACTATTTTTTCTAATTTTTCGTCCAGTTCTTTTAATGACTGGGTACCTTCTAGGATGATGCTATTAGTGTCATCTCCTGAATATAGTTCAGTCTGTATTTTTTCAGACTGTACTTTGTTTTTGGTTACATTAAGATATTTATCAACTATTTGTTCTAATGGAGTTATATTTGGGAAATAAGTGGGTTGTTTGAGACTCAATTGCTGGATATTCTCTGCCTCATAGTGTAGGATTTGTGATCCTACTTTTAATTGACAGGGATGGTTGATAGTAATTATTCCTTGGCCTTCTATTTTTGAAGTTAGGAATTATTAGGTACACTGAAGGTGTACAATTGTTGGTTCTATCAACGAGAATATCCAAGAATTTGGTTTACTTAGTAGGTCTCTGGGAGGTATTTGTGCTCTGAATTGGCACTGTGGCTCTTCCTTTAGTGGGTTAAAGAGCAGCTTCACTATGCATTCTTTAGACAGAGTTGCCTTTGTTACGGGTATGCCTAGCTTGGTGACGTAATTGTCCTCTTTGGAATATTGAGTGATCTTTTTGAAGGTTTTAAGATCTTGTGTTTTTAATAATAGAATATCTTGTGTCTGTACCTGGTGCGCTACGTGCGAGTACTGTATTTCGGGCACCAATGATTGTTGTTTATTAACGTGTGTAGGGAAACTGTGTATTCGATACATCTTCATTTGTGGTAGATTGAAAATCGGAAGTTGTGTTCGAATGACTAATTTGTCTTGGACTAGACGAGCCTTTGTTTCTGCTGTCTGGTATAGCAGGGAGAGACAATTTTGTGCATCTGGGCAAGTAGCGTGGGACTTGTGGTATATCTATAATAAACTTTTGGGAGACACCACTAGCGGATGCAAATGGTGATATTTACTGGAGATTATTATGTGGAGTAAGGCTTGCTGCCTGTACTCAATCTCGACAATTTATAAGGTAAGGCTTGAAATTATATCCTGCCTTAATTGTCTCATTAGTAAATCATCAGTTATATTCTGCATCCTATTTACCTGGAGATTTATTTGTCGTTGCCTTTCCTGCAGAGATGTCAATGGATTTTGGATTTGCTGTAGTGTAGTTTTGACTACACTTATCTGCTGTCTTTCCAGGTCGACCAGTGCTTTTGTATTTGTTTCGAGCTCCTCAAGTCGACTGTATACCTCTTGTTCATTAGTGCTGTCCATGGTTCCGAATAGGTAGTGCATTGCATTCCCTATTCCATCGAAGATAGATCTTGTTGATCTTGATTTTGGGACCACTTATCGAATGACACTTGTTCTCCTCTTGATATTTTCTAAGAGTGAATGAACATGTTTTTGTTGTACCAGGCATAGCTCATCCGTTTGAGGGCAGTTTAAGCATAATCTATACACTAGGTGTTCTGCCTGTTCTGCCATATACGTTTGATTGTCCAGTTCCATTAGACTAATCTCCGTTAGTATATTCCAAGTACTATGGTAGACTTGTAATTTTCCTAAGTCCTCATACAGTATTCCTGTATTGTACAGGGGACTTATTGTGTAGGGTTCCGTTTGTATTTGTATCATTGCACAGATGGAAACAGCATATTAACACCAATATGTGCTTCATGTTCTGTAGAAAATGAAGGATAGGCTTCGTTAGTCAATTAGTCATACTAGATGATCTTGTGTGTATAACTAGAAGATCTTAATTTAATTGTGGAATTTAGTATGGACTTAACTTATTTACTAAAGGTATATGTTCCAGTATACTACTCATAATAGGGCTTCAAACGGTTGTTGTGTACGACAACCTGCCGCTTGCCTATTTTTATGGTCTATGGGCACGCTCCAGTGCTCCATTAGACTGTCGATGGTATGCGGAAGTTTGTAACTTCTTTACCTTTAGAAGTTTACAGACCTTCTTGAATAGCTCACTCAGGAAATTAGTTCCATGATCGGTGACTATTCTCTTTGGAATGCAATAGCGCGTGACAATCTCATTGAAAAAGAGTTGCGCCACCGTTACTGCTTCTCTATTGGGTATGGCATACCAATCGACCAATTTGGTAAGATTATCTTGAAAAGTTAAGATATATTTATTACCTGATATGGTCTCTTCTAGTGGACCTACTATATCGAGGTAAACCTTGTCGAAAGGTTGTTCTGCGATGTCCGTTATTACCATGGGCATCTTGAATTGTGGAGATGCTTTCATTGTTTGTCACTTAGGGCATTTTTTTATGTACTTTTTTATATCGCTAAGCATGTGTCTCCACCAATACTTGCGTCTAATTCTTTTATAAGTCTTAATGACACCCTGATGACCGCCAAAAGGAGAGTCGTGGTAATCCTTTAGGATTGTTTGAACTTCCTTGGGGCTCGTCATTATCTCAGGTGCCTTGACTGGACTTATTTCTTGTTCAAGCGTAGCATGGGGTTGTATTTCCGCCTCTGGGGGTTTATATTCTTTATGTTCCGCTGCCTGTGTTTCAGCGCTGGAGCTAGTATTGGCCTCTTGGGCTCTCTGTTTTTGAGCTCTAGTCACGGCGAAGCAATGAGCGGGTTTCTTGGTTTTCTTTTTATTTGGGGGATTATGTTCCTCCATTTCAGAGTCCATAGTGTGGTGGACTTGGGCTTGTACCGTCAAGTTATTGCCTGTATTGTCTTCGCTTAATACTTGTGGAATGCGGCTTAAGGCATCCGCATTGGTATTATACTACCTTGGTTTATATTGGATGCTATAATCGAGTTCTGACAATTTGTGGTGAAATCTCACCAAGCGGAAGGTCGGGTCTTTAACATTAAGGACACATTTGAGAGGTTTGTGGTCAGTGTAGACCGTGAATTTCCTGCTTAGAAGGTAGCATCGGAAATTCCTAGTGGCCCAGACTATAGCCAATAACTCCTTTTCAATAGTAGAGTAGTTTTTCTCGGCTTTGTGTAGCGTTCGGCTTGCATAGGCGATAGGCTGGTCTTTTCCCACTTCTCCTTGGGAAAGCACAGCGCCTAATGCTTCGTTGCTGGCGTCCGTCGTAAGATTAAAAGGTTTAAAGAAATCTGGATAGATTAAAAGTGGTGGGGAAATTAGAGCATTTTTAATGCTTTGAAATGCTTCTTGGCATTTCTCGGTCCAAGTGAATTTTACGTCCTTGCGGAGTAAATTCGTAATTGGACGAACGATTTTTGAGAAGTTCGGAATGAGCTTCCTATAGTACTTGGCGAGTCCTAAAAAGGACTGAACTTGCCGTACTGTTCTGGGAACAGGGAATGTTTGGACGCAGGCCGTTTTGCTGTGGTCTGGTAATGCACCTTCGCTAGAGCATTTGTGCCCTAGGTAAACACCTTCTCGTCTCAAAAACTGGCACTTCTGTGGCTGCAGTTTGAGGTTGTTCTCTCTCAATTTATTAAAGACTTTGCGAAGTTTATCATTTTGGTCATTTCGGTTTTGACCATAAATGGCGATGTTGTCAAGATAAGCGAAATATTCGAAGCCTTGTAGGCCTGTCAGAACGAAGTTCATGAGGCGTTGGAATGTAGCGGGAGCTCGTTTGAGTCCGAATGGCATACGCTTAAATTCGTAGTGCCCGTAATTAGTTCTAAAAGCGGTCTTATGTCGATCCTTTTTGTCGACTAAGACTTGGTGATAGCCGTTGGCCAAATCGAGAGTGGTAAAGTACCTGGCATGACCTAGTTGGTCAAGAATATCCTCGATTCGGGGTAGCGGAAATGCATCGCCAATTGTCTTTTCGTTCAATTTGCGAAAATCGACAACGACGCGCCACCTTTTTTCACCATCGGGTCCCGCCTTTTTGGGGACAACTAATAAGGGTGAATTCCAAGGGCTTTTGCTAATTTGGACTATTCCGTTGTCTAGCATTTCTCTTAATTGCTCGTTGATTACTTGTCTCTGGGTTTCTGGTAATCTGTAGGCCTTTTGGTTTATGGGCGCTTGATCTTGTATTAAAGGGATATTGTGGGTGATAGCATTTGTATATGTAAGCTTGTCACCTTTGAGATAAAAGATAACGTTGTACTCGTAACAGAGTTCGGATATCAAAGCTTTTTCTTCCGCATTTAGATTTGGGTCTGGGATGAGCTCTTGGTCTAGCCTGTTGACTCGCGGAGCATGTGTGGGATCTTCATGATCCGGAAATAAGTATCTTACGTGTTGTAAGAAAGCTGTATTTTCCGAAAAGCTTCGTTTGTTTTAGGTTGTTGTAACCTTTTTTTGTGGATATTATTACTTACGTTACTAATTGGCAAGGTATGTGCTTCCTGCTCTGGTGGAATACCATGTTTTATGGGTACTTTACATTGCTCCAAGTACTCGCACGCATTCGCATTTTGGCTTATGGGCTTTGAAAATTGGTTTTCTTAATATTACTTGACGGTGGAGCCAACTTTGCCTTCAATGAGGTCTTACGGATCTCGCACGCGTCTTTTATCGGGCTCATGGGCCACTTTTTATTCTTAATACTAATTTTATTAAGTGGTGGAGTCGACTTTGCCTTTAAATAGGTCTTACTGAGCTCGCACGCACTGTTGATGGGGCTTTTGGGCCAAGGTGGTTTCTTAACACTAATGTTGCTCAGTGGTGGAGTCAACTTTGCCTTTAAATAGGTCTTACTGAGCTCGCACGCACTGTTGATGGGGCTCTTGGGCCACTGTTGTTTCTTAACACTAATTTTATTAAGTGGTGGAGTCGTCTTTGCCTGAGAATAGGTCTTACTGAGCTCGCACGCACCTATTGTTGTTTCGCTCATTATCCTTGTGATTATCTTACTTCTAGGTATATTGGATGTAGGAGTCAGCCGCATTTTGCTTGTCGGCTTCTGGAGATCGTTCGCATCTCTGGTTTGGCTCTGGGGCCATGCAAAATTTTTGTAACTTATTCTCTTGGACGGTAAAGCTATTGTTGGCTCTACTCGGGTCTTACTGATCTCGCACGCGTCTTGTATAGGGCTCTTGGGACGTGTTAGTAACTTAGGTCTAGGTATTTTTGAGAAAAAGTCTAGCTTGTCTTCTGTTCTGCCTTGGGAAGCTCACTGACGTTTGTGTTATTCGCTTGCGATTTATTCGGCTGGAGAACGTGTTTTGAATCAGTGGCTTCTCCTATTGGGATGACGGCGTAGTCATGTATAGGGAGCAGTTGTAATAAAAAAATGTTGATGACTACTTGGAAATTGTTAATGTTGAGTATGGCAACTAGCACTTTTTCTTTCCCAATAGGGAGTAAACTGTTGGCCAGGAAGACCCCATCACCCATCTCTTTTGATAGACAGAGCATTTCTTCCTTCACTCGCAACGGGACTGTGGTGATCATTTCTGACCTAGCAGGTATGCATATTGGTTCTTGTAAAGTAACCAGATGCTGCCTCAGGCCTTTAGCAGGTTTGTTGATCACCCAGACAGCTCTTTTCGCATTCCGTCGGCTCTCGTTGAACCTGGCAGCCAGCATTACTCTTTTGAGATGCCTTAGAGGCATTGCATGTAGATAGCTTAACCTGTTTAGGTTCCATCTTTTCAGCGATTGACCTCACTTCGACTGCTTTTCTGGAATACAGCTTGTCCGTTTTGCATGATAAGGGCACAGTAAACTCTTCGGGATTTGTTCCCGTACACGGAAACTTGAGTGCTTTATTTGGCCCTTCAGCATTACAATTGTTTGATAGGAAATCGTTTCCTAATAGGCCGTCATCGGAAAGAGCTGGCAGGTTTTGTACCACCTGAAACTTGCAGGGAATTTTATTTTTAAAATTGAAGTTGTCCTTGCAATTGCCCAGTGTCTTTGCGGTTCCAAAAGGGGTCTGTAAAGTGCATGCCTCATTGGAATTAATTATTTTGAGGTCTTTAATTGCTCTTTTCTTAATAATACTAACCTCAGCGCCAGTGTCCACTACTAATTTTGTATGGCCGTTAAGGCTTATGTCCAGTGGTAGTTTCACTGTAGGGATACCGGATTCGGGCGTTTGAGGTGACCCTTTTGATTTGCGTTGTGGGTTTATAGTCGAGCCGGGGAGTTTTGGGTCGACTGCATGTCGTTTCGCTGACTCCGGGCTTCCCATTTTTTCTTTTGGCAGCAATCTTCGTCTGCGTGTCCTCGGCGACCACAAAAGGTGCGTTTGAGTCTTATTTTGAAGACTTGAGGACTTTTTGTGTTGTGTTGCTCTTGTGTAGATCTGTTGGAGAGGCGTGGAGGAACAATCTGTTGCGTTTGTTGTGTTTTTCTGCAATCACGGACTTCATGTCCATAGATTTTGCAGTTTGAGCAAAAAGTGGTGTTCTTGCGCTTAAGGCAATCTGTGTATGTGTGACCCTTTCACAGGCAGAAATTACACGTGATGTTACGGACCAGTACATCTCTATCCGATTTTCTGGCATCAGTGTTTGTAAAAGTTCTTTGTCGTGATTGTGATGGAGCTGGGTTATTCACATTGCGTGAAAACTGATTTGGGTTTGGAGCTCGAGGTGATGCGAACATAGGTGTACATGGCATTTGATAGTAAGTAGAACTGTAAAAAGCTCTCACTCGTAAATCTGGGTCTACTGGAACCATTGGAGGAGCTTGTACTTTGTTGTAATTTCTCCATGTCCAGGGCCTTTTGTATTAATGCTTCTAAATCTCCTTCTCCCTGCGTGAGCAAATATTGACACAGGTGTGGGTTAGTTACTCCACTTTTCAAAGCGTTCTTGGCAAAATCCATCAGCTGTGTTTTCACAGCAGGGACTGCCTCAGTTCCATACTTCTATGTCGCTGCCTCGTTGCAAATCGTCAACAACTGTTTCAATCTTGTAATGAACACAGTGAGAGATTCTAACGGGTTTTGCCTAGTAGTGATTAACTTATTCACTAACTCTTGGTATGTCTCACGGGGAAGGTATGTTCTATTTAGACGTTCCTCTACTTCACTAAATGAAGCAGGGACGTCTGAAGCGAATAATTGGTATGCGTCACCTCTGAGTCTTGTGGGAAGGACCTGAATGAAAGCCACTTTTTCGTCATTATTTAGGCACTGCATAGTTTGTTTGCAGCAGCGAATGAAGGTTTGTAGCTCGCGTCCCAATTGTGGGGTTCTTTCACCCGAAAATAAGGGAACGAGTTGAGCTGTGAGCTTAGCTACCTTAGCGTAGTCGACCATTGTGTATAATCTATCGACTGGAAATTTAAATTTGGGTAGACTAGCTGGGCTTGTTTCTGGGCTGACTTCCGTTAAAGATTCTTCGAGCCAATCGATCAGCAGGTCTTCGGGAGTTGATTCAGCTACTTCACCGTCACTGTCACTATCACTATTAGCACTTTCACTTAACCTAACACTCTTATTCTTCTCTAAATCTAAATTTTCAGTACTCTCCTTATCTACTGGGAAGAGCGCGTGGATTCAGCAAGCCTACTTAGTTCCTCACGGAACCGAACTGTGTTTTCCTTCAGTGTCTGTATTTGTGCGAGTCTATTTTAGCGGGTTTGGCTCAGTTTTTTGCTGAGTGAATCACACTGAGTAATGGCAAGCGTACCTGAATCTCGCGCTCTCTCGTACAATTTATTTAAAAAATTTTTAAGACTTTCTTGTCTATTAGGACCTGGCAAAACGGTCCCGCTTCTGAGTCGAGGTCCTGTTGGCGATAACTGTGGAGATTTATCTCCTGCAGCAGATGAGGTACCTTCAACGGGGTGCTGTGTATTGGCACCTGGGGCTGATCCCGCGTCAGCTAAAGATGAAGAGTTTTCCCTCGCTGCTGCGTCTGTTTCCTACTGAGGTAGAGCAGGATTGTCGGCTGGCATATGATGCGCTGTTTGGTGAAAGGGGGGCTCCTTGCCTGCTTAAGTCCCTTTGCTGTGATTGAGAGGGGGGTTTCTTTAACCGCCTTCGAGTTCCCTCTGAATCCTGGTTGGTTGATTTCGGTCTGTTTTGCAGCGGGGGGGGGGCCTTTGGGCCGACTTAACTTCCCCTGGAACTAGTTGAAAAGGGGGCTTATGAGCCGTCTTCGATTTCCTCTTCAACTCAGGATCGTTGTACTACAAATGGCTGATGATTTACTTCCGGGAACTTCGAGTTGGTTGTCAGGCTACTTCCAGCTGGCTTAATGCTCATCCTTCTGGGAGGTTTTGGATGGTTTTCCACTTCCTTCGGTAGACTGTTCACTTGTATCACTCGGTGGTGTTTTTGCACTAAGTGGGGTGAACGCTTGCCCGCCTGGAGCACAGGCGCCTACAGATGGTATCTACCCGAGTGTTGGGGTGACTTGGCCTGAGTGGCTTCGTCAAGTGAACCCCTTAGGTTCGCAGGATAGGGGATTTTAAAGCTCTTATGCCTTTCTATTTTGACCTTTAGAAAGCAGGCTTCCATTATCCTACCGGCTGCGCCAATTTATTGTATATATATCTATTAGGGGTGCTTTTGACTCACCACTTAACATGCACTGCATATATCCAAACACTGAGGTTGTTGTTTTTGTTTTCCTTTTTATTACACTTTTTCTTTATAATTACAATAACTTCTTATTACCACACTTAATAGAATCAACATAGACTTATTCACTAATGTAACAACCAAACTAATTACAATCACCAATTTTGTATATCTAACAACTGTAACAACCAACACACGATTTTTTTTCGAACCGAACCTTTTCGAGTTTTCAACTTGATTTTTCAAAACCGACTGTCTCGAGACTTAGATTTTTCAATCGTAAGTCTCTTCGTTCAGGATAGGGAAATGCTTAATTAGCATTCCTATCCTGAGAAAATTATTTTACGCTGGGCATGTTTAAACATGCCAGAATTATCGCGACGGACGATAGTTGAAATTGAAATTTGATATTTTCATAAATCCAACCATCGTCTTGCTATCGTGCATACATTGTTGCGATCACAATGTATGCAGCTCGCGACAATTTGCTGATAAGAGCTTTTTCGGTGAAGACTTGATCGTTTCAGTCTTCACCGACGTAAAATTTTCATGCGCCCGATATGTATGTATGTACATACATATCGTATATACGACAAATCTTACTGAAGGTAAGATTTATCGTGGGGCTATTTTTCTATCGAAACGACTTGGGTTGAAATTTAAAACTTTTATTTTTCCCAAGTCGTTTTGTGGGAAAATATTTTTATTTGTTGCAAAGGAATGTTGCGCGTAGTTGAAGAAATTGCTGATGCAACTTTCTTCGTATGCGCAAGAGATAAGCCAACCGTGCTTTTAGGTATGATTGGCTTATAAAAATTGTAATTTTGTTTCTTGATGCCTTATGTATACATTTTGTATATGTAACATGCCTTCCCCTACAAAAAAGAGAGTTATTCTTGGAAGAGGAATAACTCTCGGGGCAAGGCGATGGTGCAAGATTTTACACCGACATTTTAGATATAAATTCTCTCATTAGATTTCTTCTGGTCCGAGGTCTAGGTCCTTTTGACAGAGCAAAAATTTTTGTGTTTTGTTTTTCTTCGTGCCTTACTTTCGACATGTTGTTAGTGGAAGCTGTCACTCACGAGGGTTTTCGCTGCCCCTCGGGGCTTACTGTCATGATAAATGGCATCTATATCCTGCAAATAACGCCTGGCTCTAGAGGCCCTTTGCGCCTGGTGCTTCGTCTGAGTGGTTACCGCCCGATCACTATTTGGGGTGCAGATACAGCTCCCGGGCAATATCACCGCGTTTTGCTGCCGTTGTATCCCCAAGAGGGACAGACGTTAATTGCTCGAGGTGAGTTTGCGTCCCCTTTTTGGGAAACATTTTTATAGTTTTTATTTTTTGTTTTTAGGCTGCGTGTTTGTTATTACCGGGGAGCACGGACTACGTGAATGCTGCCATGAAATCTTTTCCTCCCCCCTTACGGATCTAATACGGGCACTACTGGTCACCTGGCGATTTGAACATAGGCGGTGAACTAAGTGTTCCGCCTATATAGTGCCAAAACTTCAAACAAAAACAAATAAAAATGAAATCCTCCTCCGCTAGTGTTAAATAATAATACGAAAGTATAAAAATAAATAAGAATAACACATAGAAGTAAAAAAAAAAAAAAAATATTATAACAAAACTAACCTAGTATAAAAATTAAATAACCACTAACATTAGAAGTAGAAACAAATAAATAAATAGTTACTGAAGTAAGATAAAATATCGAAATACATATATACATATAACTATATAAAGAAAAGAGAAGGTAAAGGAAAGAACCCTGTATAGGAAAACAGTAATAATTGACAAAACACAAAAAAAAACAGTAGAAATTAGCAACAAAGGAAAAATAAAATAGAGATAAGAATAGGAATACATAATTAGAAGCAATTCTAGGAAATAACAAAAGAAAATTTTATATAGAAACTAAGACAATATGTAAACCCGAAAACCTGTGCCAAACCAACCAATAGCCGAACTACCGATATAGCCCCAACAACAACTTCCCTGAGAATTATTCCTCTTCAAAGAATAATCCTCTTTTTCGCAGGAGGAAAGATTGTTTTATACCTAAAAAGGGTTAAAAACGATAATTATAATTAATAATTATCATTTTTAAAAAATTGGAGAATATTTAATTTCCATAAATAGAAATAAGCTAATCATGCTCAAAACATGGTTAGCTTATCTCTCTACAAGGCGAAGAAATTGCCATCACCAATTTCTTCAAATTCCTTTGCAAGAAATAACAAATATTTTCCCACAAAACGGCTTGGGAAAAATAAAAGTTTTAAGTTTCATCCCAGGTCGTTTCAATAAAAAAAGCCCCACGACAAATTTTACCTTCAGTTAGATTTGTCGTATATACGATATCTACATACACATATACATGCATACATATCGGGCGCATGAAAATTTTACGTCGGTGAAGACTGAAACGATCAAGTCTTCACCGAAAAAAGTTCTTATCAGCAATTTGTCGCGAGCTGCATACATTGTGATCGCAACAATGTATGCACGATAGCAAGACGATGGTTGGATATTTATGAAAATATCAAATTTCAAGTTCAACTATCGTCCGTCGCAATAATTCTGGGCATGTTTAAACATGCCCAGCGTAAAATAATTTTCTCAGGATAGGAATGCTAGTTAAGCATTTTCCTATCCTGAACGAAGAGACTTGAGATTAAAAAATCTAAGTCTCGAAGAGTTGATTTTTGTACGCGATCAAGATCGTCACGCGTCTCCTTTTTTAAGTGGTGAGATCTGAGTTCTCCTGATCAGGGCTGTCGCATAGATAAACTTGTAATTTTGCAAAAGAAGTGATCGTGGTCGTGAAAAACTTTCGGTTGTCACAGGAAAAAAAGTGTGTTGGAATACAAAAAACAAGTGTTCTGTAATTTTAAGTTGGAAATAATAAAGTGAAAAAAAAATAAACTTAAGTGTCCTTAATTCAATTCCCCCGAATATATAACAACATGGGAGGTTAAAGTGTGGTATTGTAGACCCCGAATATACAACATAACAAACACAAGAGGTTAACACTTTTATTTGCTGATTTTATTAGTAAATTATTATATACTTCTCAGATATTCAGCACTGTTGAGTAACTTCTACTTAAATATCATAATTAAATTTATAAACTATATTTTAAAACTTGTACTTTTATGGGTAATTTGCAAACTCCCATTTATTCTTGCTTATGCGTATGTAAAGGGTAATTAGTCATTGTTATCAAATCAGTGATTACAGAATTTCATCATAGATCAATGACAGTTATCGGTATAGCTAGCAACTAGAATTTTGTCTGCTTTTAGTCTAGTTTAGTTTGAGTCATCGTCTTGCTCATATCGATCGTCATTAGACAGCTGCATTCGAACACCCAAGAACAAAATTTTTATCTTATTAAAATTAAAGTTTTGTTAAATTGTAAGTGGGTTTTTTATTGGTATAAATCCATCTATGCCCAAAAACGCTTATGCATAAAGAAACATTTTAGTCCTTCAAACCCGGATTATTAATTAATTTGACTACAATTGCTTTCGCGCAAACACAAAATAGTTACAGTTACATTATACAAAGTGAACATAGATTCGTAGTGATTTTCGCTTGTGAACAAAAAATTTTGTATTCATCGGTAATTTATTGCATTACAAATGTTTGGAATTTTTTTTGCAAATTTGTGTGATACCTGGAATGATATCATCAAATACAAAAGAATTAAATATCATATCGACAGCAAATGTAATGAAATGAGTGTTCATGAACTTAAAACTTGGCTTGGACTATTAGAATCTAGTTTCCAGAAGGCTGGCGATATTCATGCTGAAATTACTATACTCGCGGATGATTTAGAAGCTGAGAATGATAAATGGGAATCGATTGAAGATACATATTGCTCAATTAAAGCCAGAATCCTTTTATTTATTCCAAGGGAGAAACATAACATAGGAGGCCTCGTTAATTTGCCGAAACTTTATTTGCCGCATTTTTCTGGAAAATACACTGATTGGTTTGATTTTTTCAGTACATTTATTTACTACACTTGTCCACGATGAGGGGGATATTATAAAACTCGAAAATTTTCAACACTTGCGATCTTGTTTAGGTGAAATCCCGCTAAAACCAATTAGTGCTTTAAAAATAACAGCTAAAAATTATAAGGAAGCTATTAAGTTGTTACAGGCACGGTACGATATAAATGCATAGTTTGTCAAGCACATATTCGGGAAATATTTGAACTTCCGCGTATACATCTTATCAGCGGAAAGTTAGAGAGCGATACAATTTCGAAATGGTGTGAAGAATCATCATTGAATGAACTTCCTACTTGGGATAAATTTTCGGAAATTGTAGCAAATCGTTGTACGATATTGGAGAATTGTGAACTAGGATCAAATCAGCTGAATCTTAGTAATGCAAATAAATCCAGATCCTCTTCCTTCGTCAAACGTAACACGTCATTCGTATTAAGTAAATCTCAAGGACGATGCCTGTGTTGCAACAAGGTAGGTCATTCTGTTTCACAGTGTTCGAGATTGCTTAGTATAGCACCAAAGCAAAGATATTATGAGGTGAAAAGATTATCACTCTATATAATCTGTTTAAGAAAGGGTCACTCATTACAAACTTGTACACAGAGCAAATGCGGTTATTGTCACGGCTTACACAATAAACTCATGCATCGTGAAGTACCATCAGAAACTACCAGAACCACAAGGGAATCTGTGAATTCGATATCAAGCCAGTCAGCATCAGACAACAACCCAGTTGCTTCGGAGAATAGAAAGTAGCCACCCACCTCTGGAAGTTCCCTTCAGGCTTGTCTTCGTTCTTCACCGAATTTTCTGGAACATATTAATTCTCTGTTGTTTGCCGGTCCCTGCTAGACTCAGCCTCTAAATCGAATTTTATAACGGAGAAAACTGCTCAACAATTGATATTAAAAAGGAAACGTTTCCAGGGATCGGTGAGTGGAATTGGTGAATCGTCTGCTAAAGTAAAATCTAAGACGCAAGTAATAATAAGATCAAGAACAGGGAATTACACTACCTGTCTAGAATTATGTATCATCCCTTCTATCACTGACCTGAAACCTAATTCTCCAGTTAATATCTATAATTGGAATATTCCTGCAAATATTGAACTGGTGGACCCCATGTTCAATAAACCAAACAAAATAGATTTATTAATAGGTGCAGGCATATTTTTCCAATTGTTGTCGGCGGGGCAGATTAAATTGGGATATAATTTACCAATATTGCGAAAAAGTTTGCTAGGATGGATAGTTGCCGGCGATTGTAGAAAGGAAACGAAACATTTTTCATTTTGTGGTTCGAATGCATTAGATGCTGACAAGCTAGTTAATGAATCGCTTAATAAACTTTTGGAGAGGTTTTGGTCCATTGAACATCTACAGCATAGTACCCCCGCCACTGACAACAGAACAGGTCGAATGTGAATCAGATTTCACCAAACATGTAAAGAGATCTCCTTCAGGTAAATTTATTGTACATTTACCAATTCGAGGAGACCCTTTAGTTTTGGGACATTAAAATGAAACCGCATTAAGAAGATTTTTGAATTTGGAAAAACGCCTAGAAAGGAAGAAGGAGTTAAAGGTTCAGTATTTCGCCTTCATGAATGAATATGAAAGTCATGATCATATAGAGGTAGTCAATAAATCGCAGCTGCCCATTCGACATTATTACATGCCGCATTCTTGTGTGCTACGACCCGAAAGTTCTTCTACACGATTCCGATTGTTCAAATATGCAATAACAGCAGATATCTCGAAGATGTATAGGTGAATACTTATGGATTTCTTAGATACAAATTTGCAATGCATACTCTGGCGACAAAGCTCCAGTGACGAATTGCAAACCTATTGTTTAAAAACCGTTACTTACGGAACAGCAACTGAGCCTTTTTGGCTACGAGGTGTTTGGTAGTATTAGCAGAGGAATATCGTGAGATCTATCCCCAAGGCGCAGATGTTCTACGTAAGCATTTCTATATGGATGGTATGATATCCGGGGGAGATTCGATAGATGCAATATTGAAAATTCGAAATCAAGTATCAGACATTTTTGAATCTGAGGGATTTCATATACGCAAGTGGAGTGCCAATCATCAGCGTTTGATGGATGATATCCCAGAAAATGATCGAGAGCAACTACGCGAAATATAGGAGTCAATGGTGACTAAGATGCTAGGAATTACATGGGAGCCTGATTCAGATCGCTTAAACTTCCTGAATGCACCCACAGCTGCAACATCGCATATAACAAAACGAATGGTGCTAGCAACATTAGCAAGAATATTCGACCCCTTAGGTCTCATCTAACCCATAGTCATATTGGCAAAAATTGTTATGCAAGAGCTCTGGTTACCTAAATTTAAATGGGATAAGTCTCTGCCAATACATCTTCATTCACAGTGGCAAAATATAAACGTCAACTGGAAGCCATTCAAGAAATTAAATTCCCTCGTTTTGTTCTAACATACACGCAACCTAATTGGGTTGAGTTACATGGATTTTCGGATGCATCCGTACGATCATATGGCGCGTGTGTTTATGTGAGATCAATTGACAGCGCTATAACAATAGCGAGAAGCTTACTATGTGCTAAATCTCGCGTTGCACCCGTTAAGAGTCTTTCATTGCCTAGACTGGAGCTTTGTGGAGCACTTTTGCTTGCGGAATTGATGTCCCGACTTCATCGTCCTATAGAACGTAGGATTAATGAACTTATTTGCTGGACTGACTCCAAAATCGTGCTAGACTGGTTGTCAACTCAGCCCTCAACTTGGACTACTTTTGTGTCACACCGTGTTGCGAAGATTCAAGGAATGACATCCGAGATGGCATGGCGATACGTCGTCACTAAAAATAATCCATCGGATATAGTATCGAGAGCTATGCTCCCGGAGCAGTTAATTAAAGTTTAGTGGCCTAGTTTTAGGAGAATTCATCACAATATTGGCCAGCACTGAAGAATTCGACACAAATCAGGAAATACCCGAAAGGAAGCAACAATCTGATATTCTCATCACGACAATGCAAGACAAAACCAATACAATACAAAAGTTTATTTCCAGTATCCGTACACAAGATTAGAAATCTTTTAAGTACTATAAATTTACGGGAGGGAAAACAATTTTAATAGCTAATTACAAATACATATCTATATCTCAGCTTAATAAGAAGATTGTGTGTAAATATTAAAAGTATATGAAGTTATAAAACAAAAAGATTAAAAGTGGTGATAGCAAAAGAAAACAACAATATAAAAAGTAAAACACCTAAAATTGAGGCTTTGCTCTTATACCTTAAGTGACACCATTCTATAACACGGGCGGAAAATCACAAGCATTCATAGAGCTCAGAGTAAAAGCTAAACACTTAGATTTGCCAGAATTGAGCGTGAGATCATTGACTAAGGACCAGTTATAGACTGTCACTAAATACAGGTTAATACGTTCAACATAGTCATCCATAAATCCATCACTAAATCCAGGTTAATACGTTCAACATAGTCATCCATAAATCCAATAGGTCTCCCAAAGTACAGCTGCACATCATCAGCATATAAATGGACACTCGCATCCTCAACATAGCAAGGTAGATCGTTAATGTATAAGCTAAACAGCAGTGGACCCAGAACAGAGCCATAGGGCACACCATGATTTACTATAAAAGTGTCCGAAAGGTCATTACCGACCTTTAGACATTGTAGCCGATTTGTTAGGAAGCTTTCCACTAGTCGCACGGCAGAGGAAGAGAACCGAAAAAGCGAGGAGAGTTTCTCGAGTAATTTCTCGTGATAGACGCAATCAAAAGCTTTGCTAAAATCTAAAATCACTAATATGCAGAGTTCATTTCTATCCAGCGTGGCCCTAATATCCGTAGTAATTTTCTATAGTGGGGTTTCACAACTATGCTCTGCACGGAAACCAGACTGAAAAGAATTCAGCAGATGATTATTCTCTAGATATTCAAGTATCTGCATATACATTACTCTTTTGCGCACTTTGGCAAGATAGCTTAAAATACTTATGGGTCTGTAGTCCTATATATCATTAGGTCTAGAATTCTTCGTGAAAGCCAAAACATTAGCACGTTTCCATGACTGGGGAAAGCAAGAGGACATGAGACATGTGTTAAAAATATGCAGAAGGTATGGGCAGACGCTTGGTGGAAGATGTTTAATAAAACGAGGATACAACTTGTCTGGACCCACTGCCTCTGATTATATCTAAACCATAGCCAGTATCATTTCATCCACGCTAACTGAGCGAAATGCAAAATGCTGTGTGTCAGAATTTAACGACAGGATAGATGGGTCACGAGCATGATGGGTTGGGACCGTGGAAACATCAGAAGAAATAACTGAGTTACCTGAATTAGAACTAAAAAAGTTTTTGAGCTCATCTGCGCTAAAGTGTCATTCACAGTTGCTATTTTCATAGACTCTATCGTCTTTCACATTTTTCCACAGGATCTTAGATGGTAGATTAGGGTTTAACTTTGTCCCAAAATAATGTCGCTTAGCATTACGAATAGCACAGGTAACATTGTTACGAGCCTTTTTATACAATGTAAGGGATTGAATTGTTTTCAGTCTTTTGTACTGGCGTAATAGGAAATCACGCTCATTTGTCAGAGTTCTAATCCTCCCTGAGTACCAGGGACAGATACTATTGCCCACATTTCTATTCCGAAGAGGAACATATTTGTCGAAAAGGTAATTTGTTAACCGGTAAAATAACTCTAATTGCTCATGAGGCGTTGCTGTCACATAGACCTCTGTCCACGGAAGAACTGCAGCCTCTTCACCCAGGGCTTCCAGCGGTATGCTCCTGAAGTCACGAAACATAGAATTGTGCTCATTTGTTGACTGCGGAAATTTCATATCATAGAACAAGAACAGAATATCGTGATCCATAGTGCTTATGGGATTGAGTTGACTATGAAATAGAGCACGGCTTGGGTCCGATATTAGTAAACAGTCAAGTAGAGATGAATTAGATGTAAAGAAATAAGTTGGCTCAGAGTTGACTAATTTCAAGTGAAGGGAAGGCAGAAATGAGAGGAAGCCACACGACTAAGTACTCTGGAATAATATATTTATATTAAAATCACTACCAACAATTACATTGGAGTACCGATGTCGCAGTTCAGTGAGAGTATTTCCAAATTCTTCAGCATCAATAAGGTTGAATGCATTGGGAGGACAATATGCAGAGCATATAATGCATTTATCTGCCCCTGGATTTAGCTCCAAACATAAAAATTGGATAGATCCGTTAGTAGAATAGTGTATTAACTTTGAATCAATACAGTCATTTGACGAATATAGCAACACCGCCACCCACTCTGTCATCACGATCGTTTCTAAACAATCTGTAACGTGGGACTATCACGATAGAAGAAGGAATTAAATCGTGAAGCCAAGTTTCACTAACTACTAGAACGTGTACATCAGAGCCCCCGAAGATCAGCCGTAATTAATCAACTTTATTCCGGATACTTCTAACGTTTAGTACACAAATATTCAGACCACTAAAACGTTTACACATAATGTTCAGAAGAACTCCCACATTGCACGTAACACCACTATTATGATAATCCAAATTTACGCTCATCATGGGCCACAGGGGCATCCGCCAATGCATCCAATCCAAGGCACAAGAGTGCAAGTAAATGCCGAATACATCCAGTGGAACTATTCTCAATCACTAGTACATAATTAAAATAAAACATAATCGTAGAAGCGAAAAAAAGAAATTAAAGGAGAAGAGAAAAAAAATAATTCTAAAATGCTAAAGAAAACAAATGAAATTCGAGAGTACCTAAGTACCTAATTTGAAAAATGACTAATTTTAAATGTACCTCCAACCAATCAACTACAAACAACGTCACGAGTCAGCTGGCTGGGATCCATTATTTTATCGAGATGCCCATCCATTGTTTGCCTAACATACACAAATCCATTTCTAGTCATCACAGAGTGCAGCTTTCCATCTCTACGCATCTGGATCGCAGACCTTAGTATTGAGTGATTTTTAGGAGTCAGCCTTTCATTTACATACACCTTACTATCAGAAGCAAATCCATCCATTTGGCTTAGTTTAATTCCCCGATTTTTTGCAAAAGAGGAGATGAAAGTATGACATTCAGTTTTCAAAGAGAAACGAACCATAATAGGGGTGGCATAACCAGTCCAATTATTTTTGCTTGAGCCAGTACTGCTTAGAACTTTAGGTCTAAACACATCAACATATGGAGTAAGATTTTTACAGATGTTCATTCGATTCTCTCCGGGCTCCTCAGGGATTCCCCTAATCAATGTAATTAATCTGTTCCATTACGAAATATTACAAGTGCTTCCGGCAACCACTGTAACTATTTCACAAAATATAATTATCCGGAAATAAAAGAACCACCAACAATTTCAGTACACAAAAGCAATCGATTAGTCGGAGCTGCAAAAAGCACGTCTACTCACTAGTATGCATCACTACTCAACAGATTAAATTTTCAAATGACTTTGGAAAGACACAACGAGTATTCAGTTACATTCTGCGATTTATTAATAACGTAAAGCGATCGATACACAATGAAATTAGACGTACTGGAACGTTCACAGTGGAGGAATTAAATAATACACTGCTTCAAATGATATGGGTCATACAACAAAAGGACATACAACATCTAGAAAAAACAGGAAAGATTAGCCCGATAAGTCGCCACAATTCATTATCTCCCTTCCTTGAAGGCACTTCCAACATAATTCAATTCAATTCAATTCAATTATTCTTTATTACGGCCCAAGATACAATAAGATTAAAATCTTTTAATAGTATCCTATATAAAAATTAGGTAAAATAACGGGACTAGAATACTTACAGACTACTGTAAAATAATTAGAACTAAATTAAGAGAAAAAAAATATGTGTATATATGAAAATTACAAAGTTAAATTTAAGAACATTAAGAAAAGTTGAAAAAAAAACAAAATATATGCCTAATAGGAACAAATAAAACCTAAAAAAAGAAGAAAAAGATATTAAAAGAATGTATGAATTACAACAAAGTTGAGAAAAATTAAGAAAAATTACATGCAAATGAATGAATACATGATCTCGGGCTTAAATGGAGAGCGGCTAAATCGCACAATTGAGAAGAAGTCGCCTGAAAGTGCAGACCGAGCACGTGTATTGAACCCGGAAGGGTAAACTGTTCCAGAGGCGAATAACCTGAACAAAATAAGAACCAGTGGGATTAGTAGTACGACAACGCTCCAACAGTAATTTCCGACACCTGGTGGAATGTAACGGTTGCAGAAAATCAGGTAGATAAGGAGGCTGGCCCAATTGCGATATCCTATTAAGAAAAACCAGGTTCCTACGTTTCAAATATGTCTCTAGAGAACAGCCCAGCAATGAGAGACTGTAATAGGATACGTGATCATATCTGCGCAGCCCGTAAATAACCTAATACTATCATTGAATGCCACTTTAAGTTTTCTAGAGCACACAGAATCTAAGGCTGGGAAAATGTCATCCATTAGTGAAATGAGGGAGTAAGAGTAGTTTGACCAAAGTCATACGTAACCTTAGTGGCATGATACTAGCCAAAGACGACGAAGGCCAGCATAGATTTTAGATAGTATGCCACTTATGTGATCACAGCAGCTCATCCGGCAATTACGGTACACTCCAAGAATTCGAGTCCTACTAACGTATGGGATATTGATGCAATTAAGTAGAATTTCTGGCAATGCAGACAGATCAATTTGTCGTGGATAGATTGCAATGCACTGGGATTTACTAGGGTTAAGACAAAGAACATTGTCGATTGACCAGCAGTAAATTCATTGTAGGTCAAAGTTAATTCGGCTTACACAATCTTCGATAAGACCTATGGGACGACTCAAATAAACCTGGACATCATCTGCATATAGGGGAACTTTCACGTCACGTGTCCCTTCTGGGAGGTCATTTAATAATAATTTAGTAATTTGAATAATAAGGGGCCAAGAATAGACCCCTGGGGCACACCACAGGAAAGGGGCAAAATATCTGAGGAATGACCATTATTTTTTATGACACGTTGGGATCTACCGAACAGAAAACGTTTAATTAAAAGAATGGCAGAATGGGAGAAACCAAATCGCGAAGACAGTTTCATCAAGAGCCTCTGGTGGCAATTACTATCAAATGCTTTAGAGAAAAGCAAGATGGATATCATATCGTTATCAAGAGAGGTGCGAATGTCAGTAGTTACCTTGAGTCGAGCTGTTTCGCAGCTGTGATGCGAGCGAAAGCCTGACTGACACGAGCTGATTAGATTGTTTACACACAAGTATTCCCAAATTTGGCAGTACATTAATTTCTCCAGGATCTTAGAGAGGAAGCATAATAAACTAATCGGTCTAGAGTCGGCTGGGGATGCAGGTGTGGCGCGTTTAGGAATAGGTAAAACGTTGGCTATTTGCCAAGTCGTTAGAAAAGAGGACGATGTTAGACACGTATTAAGGACATGCTGAAGGGGCCTTATAATTATTGGCAGGATTAATTTGAGAAATTTCGGCGATACTTGATCATGACCAGATGAATTAGATTTAACAGAAAAAACTGCCTTTATCACCTCTTCGCCATTCACACAACGAATACTGAAACAATCAGAGTTCTCAGAATCAATCAAATGACGAGGCGGCCATGATTGAAGATTATCACTACGAGGTGCATGATGAGCTACAACGACTCATCCGAGTTGGCGGGCGTCTGCAGAACGCAGATATACCTTACTCGTCAAAGCATCCTATCCTCCTACCTAAAAGTCATCCTTTTGTTTTACCGCTTGTTGCATATATCAATATTGAAAGTTCTCATGCAGGTCCCCAGGGGATAGTAGCGATATGAATATTGGTTGATTAACGCAAGAAGCATCGCTCGTAAAGTTGTATATAAGTGTCATAGCTGGGGAGCTTTACCCGCCAATCGTGTTCGTTCTTCTCACCCATTTCTGATATCTGGAGTTGATTTTTGTGAACCCCTTTGGGCTCACTATAAGATGCGTGGAAAGCGCCCGTACAAGAACTACGTAGCAATTTTCATTTGCTTTTCCACAAAGGCTGTTCATTTGGAGATCGTTTCCGATTTAACCTCACAGGCTTTCGTAGCGACGCTGAAGAGATTTGTGGGAAGAAGAATAGCACCCCATAGAATATACTGCGACAACGCAACGAACTTTGTTGTACCCAAAAGAGAGCTTGAAAACTGAGAAAACAATTTATTACACAGCAGATTCAAGAGGCTATAATAAAATGTTGCGCCGAAGATAATATAAACTTTCAGTTTATACCAGCTCGGTCCCCACATTTTGGAGGTTTGTGGGAGGCAGCCGTAAAACAAGCGAAGAATTTGTTTTTTTAGAACGGTCCATTCATCTTCTCTGACCTACGAGCAGTTGGCTACAGTTATGGTAGAAATAGAAGCAATTTTAAACTCGCGTCCTTTAACAGCTTTATCCAGTGATCCCAACGATTTCGAAGCTTTGACTCCAAGGCACTTTCTGATTGGCGCACCATTCAAGTCTATTATTGAGCCAAAGATATCCAGCTTACGCACCTATCTCGATGGCAACGCATAAGTGCAATCAAGCAACATTTTGGTGTCGTTGTTCCAGTTGCAACATCGGCATAAATGGACTAAGGCTTCGCCGAATATAAAGCTTGGGACGTTAGTATTGGTTGCAGAAGAGGGATTACCACCACACAAATGGCTTTTAGCTCGAGTCACTGAAGTTTATCCTGGTCAAGATGGCATCGTAAGAGTGGTGAGCTCAAAAACAAAAAATGGGGCTCTAAGACGTTCTGTAAACAAAATCTGTCCACTTCCTCTGGAGGAACCTGAAGTTGAAGACGACGCTTCGAGGCCCTCGGTATGTTAAGTAACTTCAAGTTAAATATCATAATTAAGTTTATAAACTATTTTCTAAAACTTGGTTGAATATGTATACAAATACAAACTTGTACTTTATGGGTGATTTGCAAGCTCCCATTTATTCTTGCTTATGTGTATGTAAAGGGTAATGAGTCATTGTAATCAAATCACAGAAATTCATCATAGATCAATAACAGTTATTAGTATAGCTGGCTAAATATGGAAAGCTTGCAATTTAATTACAGTTTGTGTGTTTGCTTTGGAGAACACTAGATCGTGCATTTGTGGAATAATAACTTTCCTTACAAAAGGATGAAGGCTTTGGCGCGGAGTTTCGTTTACTGGCCAAAACTTGATCAAGATATTGAAAAATATGTCAGGAGTTGTGCGAAATGTGCATATGCCGCAAAAGCCCCATTACAATCAAGACCGATACCAACACAACCATGGGAAGGTATTCACATAGATTTTGAGGCAGCCTTGAAGGTAAATTATTTTCTGATTTTGGTTGACTCATACTCCAAATGGCCAGAAATAAATCAAATGAGTACAATCACAGCATCTGCTACTGTTAAGGAGGTGAGTAAGATATTTTCACGTTATGGAAATCCACAAATTTTTGTTACAGACAACAGTACACAATTTTCTTGCGAGCAATTTAGAACATTTTTGAGTAAAACAGAATTAAACATTTGCTTACAGCACCATACCATTCACAATCCAATGGTCAAGCAGAAATGTTTGTTGATTCTTTAAAACGAGCATTATCTAAAATTGAGGGAGAGGGAGATATACCCAAAATTTTGGAAACGCCAGCTGACATTTTCCTGGGAAGAAAATCAGAACAGAATTGTCTTTGTGCTACCTGGTAGTAGCAGAGCTTTTGAATGAAACAGAAGGATGGAAAACCAATTTAAACAAAAACATGGCGTTGAAAGCCGTGAATTCGAGCCGGGTGATGAAGTTTTTGCTAGGATTCACCGGAAAGGAAAAATGATATGGTCACCTGGAAAAGCGGTTGAACGAGTGGGTGCAGTAAATTACAATATTTACTTGGAAACACAAACACTTATCCGATCACACATAAACCAACTGCTCTTGCGGAAGAGTAGCCAGGGATGGACGGAGCACACTGCTGTAAGATGCTTGCCACTTGAAATTGTTTTGGTGAAGCTGGTATGCTATCGGGGAAGACGGGAACCGCAGATAATGATGCAACTTCTGAGTTGTCGTATCATTCTGCTGGGGAAGACGAAGTAATGGAAAATCATGGAACCAGGGCTGCACGAACACAACTGCATCGTGATGAAGGAGTTAGAACATTGTCAAGAATTAGAAGCGCCCAACTTGGTTACGTGAATGTGTTGCAACTGAAAAAAGGGAAGGTGTGTTACGACAACAAGTTCCCTTTAAACTACTGCGTTGGCAAAACTGTTGAAGCAAGGCGGAAAATGCAAGATGCCGAAGAAATCATTCTTTCGTCAAGACATCTAGATATCAATTACACGCAAACGGCTACCTAAATATGATAAGTTCTGAATTTTAATAAATATTTGTTCTTGTTAAAAACATATGCATTATTCATTCATTTATTGTTACATGTGCAAAACGGTAACAACTTGCTTTGCCGTTTCTGAAAGTGAATATTTCAGAGTTCCGGGAGTTAAGTGAAATTTAAAGATTTTAATAAATATTTTCCCATTAAGCAATTCGATTGGAATTCCGGTCGTTTTGCTTGTCATTTTTGATGAGTTTCCCTGGAAATCCGTGCTTCCGCTTCTCTAGCCGTAGGGAACTGCGTCACGATTACAAGTCTTTGATTTTATTGGTACTTTGAACTGAGCGTGGAAATCTAACAGATTCCATGTTTTTTTTTATTACTGTCGCATGGAAATCAGAGAGAGTTCTGAAACTTTTCCATGGCGTTTTTACATGGAATTCCTGCATTTTTTAATTAATGAAATCTAACAGAATTCCAGATCTTCGCACTGCTGATAATATTATACCTACTTTGGAATGGAAACTTAACATATTTATGATATTAATGATGGTAAAACAATTGTTTTCTTCTAGCCTTATTTATTTTTCTCAGAGCCAAATCCCCACTTTTTACCTACATAGAATCAGCACTTATAATTTTACCACCAAAATGATTTGCTATTTCTACAAATAATGTGCTTTTACTAGCCGCTATAGCCCCTAAAATAACAATTAAAGGAACTTTCCGAAGTATTTAATTAAAAATACAAAAGAAAAATTTGATATCAAGCATCGCACAGGAAACAAAACCAAATTACCATTAACAATGCGAAATTAAATTTTTCGTTTACCTCGAACACATTTCTAAAGCTGAAAATGGCCTCCTGTAAGCGTGTAAAAACAGCTGCGTGTGTAAGAATGCCGACATTTCTTCCACTGAAATTCTGTGAGGGAATTCTACATCTGGATTTTTCATATTGGGATATATTTGATATTGTGTTGATTTGGAAGCTTGAAGTGCATAGTTTTATTGAGTTCAGTTTGTGAAATTAAAGCGGTTAAAGCTATTAATTTAACGTGATGAATTGTGGCGTGCAATGTTACAAAAACAATCGCCGAATTTCTAAGGGAAAAGCGTTTTTTAGGCAGGTGAATATATTTAAAAAAATATAATATAGAGTACGCCAGGAAAAATGGGTAGTCCAACGATGAGAAGAGGAATGGGCCCCCACCAAAATGTATTGTCAGGGTAAATGAATGGTCTTATATGAATTATAAGACGTATTATATGTTAACTCCAATGGTGGTTTATTGTTGTCATTAAAGCCCTAACACATTTGAGCTAACTTTACTTGATTAATTAATATTTAAATAAACAGAATTCACTTGATGTCTAATCTATGGGTTAGTTCTATAGTTCATTACTTATTCTACGGCTAATTGTCAAGTTCAAATAACTCTCTGACTCTCTTCTATATCTAGGATTAGTTCTTTAGTTCATTACTTATTATACGGCTAATTGTGAATTTCAAATTAATCACTGATTCACTTCTATATCTGGCGTTAATTGTCAACTGCAAATAGATCACTGGTTCACTGCTTCTGTTGTTGATCATATGGCGGGTGTGCGCAGATTTATTATCTCCGGCGGAATTATCTATCTCACGGGTCTGTACACGGGTGGTCTTGCATCCACTGGAATATATACTTCGGTAACTAAAATGCGGCTGACCTCGTATTCACAAAGTTAGATGTGGATATATACACGTCTCGCTGAATAGAATATCGATGGCCTCGTATTCGCTAGCGAAGATGAGGTTGTACACACATCTAAAATTACAGAAAACGAATGATCTCGTGTTTTCTCAAAGTAGACGTACACGCCTCGACGGTTCGAATACGGATGGTATCGTATTCGTTAGTGGATCTAAACACATCTCCAAATACAGAACACGGATGGTCTCGTGTTTTCTCCAAATAGATGTGGATGTTCACACACCTCAATATATCGAACACGGATATTCTCGTGTTCACTATAATCAGTCGAACTAGATGGATGATCTCACCTAACTAGACTGGCGGATGGCCTTTTTCTTTGAAAAACTGAAGAAATAAAAGCTTTTAACCGGATGCTACTTTTGGAACTTAGTACTCCACAATTCACCATTTCGCCTATAATTTGTGAAGGCCATACTTGTTAGTTTTTGTACCATGGGTTGAGGACGCGGCGTGTGACTTTGAAGGTGAACAGGAACTTCTAGCAAAGCATTTATGAATTATGCTTACAGAGAAGATTCTGAAGAGTTTAAGCTGTTTTCTAATTGGATGGTAACAAATCGTAAGGTTATCTTGAAACGAGAATATGTCTCCAAACGTGTTTTGATTATTTGGGTATTCGTTAACTACGATTATCATATTCCATTGAGACTTTTAAATTCGATAGTATTTTTTACAAAAAGGCGGGAAGTGCTACTGGGCTCAATGGAACTATCTTCATGTTAATTGCGGTATATTAAGACGCAAGTACACCCAGAATTGAACAAAAGTTAGCAGAAGCTTACGTGTCGGAACTCAGCACGATTAGTTGATGTGTACGAGTTCACGACAGCGAAATTATTGTTACATACATACCTCCACCCACAATTTCAAGTATGTTACATACATACCTCCGCTAGTAATTTAAAAAGAAGCTCTAGCAAACATAGTTACATATGTACATACCTACTTCAATTGTGGAAGAAATGCTAGGAAGCGCAAACATATATATCTACATAATTTTCAATGAACATACATACCTGCATCGTTTTCATTGCATTATAATTCCACGCATTACTGACCTACACCAATTACTTAATCACTTGAGGAGGAAATAAGTAAAGGTAGATCGAGTGACGCAATACCCCTGCGCGCAAGAATTCGTATGTTGTAATACGATAACCTTGCGCCAGCGGTAGAACATAAGTGACCAAATTGATGGTTCACGCTTTGTGTATGATAAAATTAATATTTATGTAGGTACGTATGTAAATCATGAATGTCACGATGAAAGAGCAACAAGCGGTTAGCGTTTGGCAAGATTGATGCGATATTTATGTATGTACGTATGTACATAACGACAAATGAAATAATGTAATAGCAAAACATTCAGCATGATTTTAGTCGGACCAAAATATATGTATGTATGTACAAAAGCGACGAGTAGCGCGGTTTGTTTATAAACAGAGGTGAATGAAATACGTATGACCTAACACTTTGTACTAATTATGCTTGTGTATACAAGGCTTTGGATCAGACGTAAGTTACAGTTTCCGCGTATTAATAAGACTACTTTTGTATAAATATAGAAAGAAAACTGTAAAATAAAAAGAATTTTTCAGTGAACGTCCAACGGTGTACTTACTTAGGAGTTGTGCTTTAACAGCTACTCCACACCAACCTTAGGAGTTATGCTTTTATAGCTACTCCACAGACACTAACCTTAGGAGTTATGCTTTAACAGCTAATCCACTCTAACCTAGGAGTTGTGCTTTAACAGCTACTCCACTCTAACCTTAGGGGTTATGCTTCAATAGTTATCCCGCTTGATCTATTAAAGTCGCTACCTGGAAGAATTGAAGCAAACGGTTTCCGAACAGTACGAAAGAAAGAAACTACAACAAATTGAAGAAAACAGTTTCCTCACAAAGAAACCACAACACTATGACTTGCGAACTAACTTTTTCCTTTAGGTTTTGTAACAAAAAAACACGAGGATAGATTTCGAAAAATAAAAACATAATTTTTCACTATAGACTGAACAATCGTATATATATAATCACAAAACTATATGTACATTTATATAATAATCTTTAACTATTACAAAATTTGGTTCGTCTCCAGAGTAAACCATCACAATACACATATGTGTATGATCTTTTACTATACTGATGCTTTCCCAATTAGTTGCAAAAAAATCACGTCGGTCTTAATACTATATTGTTGTCTTCTTAATTTTAGAATTCTGAATATCAAAATTGCTTATCTAATAATCGTTCCCAGTTAAATTCATATAAGCTTTTTCGTATTTTGCTTTTTTCTATTTATTTTACAAGTAAGTTTGGAAATGTGGGAAAATGTGAAATTAGGTTGGATGAATGGATCATGTTTGTATTAGGATTTTATTCATGTCTAGGCTTGTATTTCCTGTAGTAAGCGAATTGAGGTGAGTTAACGTAACTTGCGTGCTAATTCAGCAGGATTTAATGAATGTGATCTTGTTTGCCTGTACAGCCTGAAACGACGTTAGGGATGTTCTCCAAAATTACAGCAACTTCGGGAAGGACAGTATTCATTCGTAACTAGAATTAATGATATCGCGTAGTACAAGCAGCCAACGAAAAATCGTTCATCTGCATCGCTTGTGTCAATACTACGGGCTTAGATCGTTGACCACCTGTTGTTCGGTACGAACAATTTTAAGATGGGGGTTGTTCAAACCTGAACATAAAGTTCGATATAAAATCATATTAAATAAAACTGCGTGTAGATATTTAAAAAAAAAGTGGTAAAAAAACCTAGCATAACACAAATAAGCAATAATTGCTCGCAATAATTATTAAACTCTTGCTTACTAGGCAAATAGATTTCTACATAACACCCTGTATCTTAAAAACTACAGGGCATACGGTCAAATTTAAAAGCTCATTGCATGTAAAACTTCATGGCCTTTCCAACGACAGCCCCGCACTCCTCTCCCCTAAAGAATTGTGGTTGTCTAAACTAAAAATTTCGGATTTTCTTACCTTTTTTTAATTTAACCTCTATTATTTTAGCAAAACGGACGGTAACATAACTTTTTTTTATAAAACTGTAACCTATATACTCTCTTCTTTAATTTGACCTATTACACATAGGAACTGTAGGCGTTAAACAGTGATTAACTCATAACCTATTCAGGTCACACCGAAATTATACGATATTTTTTTTAATTATGTGCTAAAGGAACAAATTATCGTTGAGAATAGCTTTGAAAATTGGTTTGAGAATAGGCTGAGAGCTAATAACTCTTAAAGTGCTTCACTTTATACATAGGATATATTAGGTCAAATTAAAAGGAGAGTCTATAGTTTACACTTTTTATAAAAAAAAGTTATGTTAATGATCTTTTTGCAAAAATAATAGAGGTCAAATTAAAAAAAATGGTAAGAAAATGCGAAATATTTTGTTTAGACCACCATAATTCTTTAAGGGCGCCATACACCATCCGTTTTGCCGTGGTTTTAAAAACCACGTTTTAGTCGAGATAAGAGCCTAAAACGTGGTCAAGAAAAAGCCCCACACACCATCCAACTTCACCACGTCTTACCGTCATCTTGTAGTGTCCTTTTACAGCAACAACATGTGACCAAACATTGTTATTATTTCATGAAAACCGTTTTTCACAGAAGCGCGGGAGCATTTTATGAGAGTAAAACGTGAAAACTCCGCCACTTCTCATTTATTTACGAAAACAAAATATTTTCCATTCTGTTTCGTTGCATGCAATTTGCGCTTTCACATTTTTTATCTTTATTCATAAAAGTTTTAAAGAGAGTTTGATTTTTTTTCTTTTTTTTTCTTTCTTTCTTCCTTTTCTTGCCGTGTAAATGTAAAACACTCAGAAATCTCGCCTACTTCTTAGCTTATTATTAAGTTAACTTTGATTATGAACGAGCAAAACAGATGGTGTATGGCCTAGCCCACGTCTTACCCACGTTTTGAGAAAGATATTTCTGGCATGACCAGAATTCTGGTTTTAGTAGATATCCGAACCTCAAAACGCGGTGTTCGCCATACACCATCCATTTTGCCGTGGTTTTACTGTAAAACCACGGCAAAACTGATGGTGTATGGCCTGCTTTAGAGGATAAGAGTACCGGGCTGGTCGTTGGAAAGGCCATAATGCTCTGCATGCAATGTGCTTTTAACTGTGACCATACGCCCTGCAGTTTTTAAGATAGGGTGTTCTGTAAATATCTAGCTTTTTTTCTTAATCAGCCTGCAACTCCCAAGCAGTTGATGTGGACCGCCCCCCTCTTGCTATATAATCTTTCTTTGGCTTGGTGTCTAGTATCCGCACATTTTGTTTGATCAAGTTTCCAAAATACACATTGATACGCGAAAAACTCCAAAATTTTTATTTATTTTTATTTTTGATTCCATTAGCCTGAACGGTTAGAAATATTTCAAGCTTTACAGAATTGCAAAATTCGAAAAATTGTAAAGTTACAGCATTTAGAGCGTAGATTTTTTTATTTTCTTGGAAGCATACAGGTAGCGGCGTTAACGGAGACGGGTGCCCTAGATCGGCAACTACCCTTTCTATTGTTCACTTATTATCCCTACATAGAATCGTGTAACGGTAAAAGTTGCGGGTTTTGTCGGTTTGTTCTACGATAAAAGTAACGGGTTTTTTCGGTTTGGCACAGGCATAAGCATAGTACAAGTGCGGCGCGCCTGACCCCCAACTTCAAAACCGTTTTTCCAAGATTCACTTTTTTTAACCTGGTGAAAGTTTTAACTCTTGAACAAGGTTCAGATCGCTTTGAAATTTTTACAGCATATTCTTAGTATCATCACCTATGGTGCGAGCTACAGAAACAAAAATTTTAGTGAGAAAAAAATACAAAAAATAATATACCGACAGAAAATTGAGTAAAAAAAGGTTAAGTTTCGAAATTTTATTATAATAATTTTTCTTTTATAATATTGTTGGTTCACACTAAAGATACATTCATTATGCAATTATAAACATGTTAATTTTTTTTCCGACACCCACATTGATGCCGAGAACCTTCACCATCAACGCGCGTGCAAAAAAAAATACGTTGCTTTATTATGTTATATCACCGCCATTTGTTAATATTTCTGATTTTTTTTTACATATACTTAACCATGTCCATAAATGACCTGTAAATATTTAGAAAAGTACCTTCGAAAATCGACGATATCCAAGGTGTCCCGTATGTGGTCTGGCACAAGAAGTCTACGGATAGGTCATGCTTAGACAAAAAAAATTGTACGGGTGGGGGGGCTGAAAAGGGGTCATTTCCAAATCATAATTGTCTACTTTCTGGCACTTATTGAACTTTTTCAGTCATTTTCGCTGGAGGTGCTTAAGAAAGAGTGCAAAAAACGCAGAAAGGGTTACATTCTGGGTACAGAGTGTGATAGGTCAATTTAGAGCTAAGCTTTTGGGCTTTTTAAATTCAATATTAAAAATGGAGATTTTTGATACAAATAGTAGTCAAATAAAAAAAAAACGAGTAAAAATTCCGAAATTTTAAATTTTTTGAGCCACAAATTCAAAACGGAAAGGGTGCGGGAAAAAATTTATAAAACATTGGAAAGGTGCAACGATTATCTATCTACCAAAGTTTAAATCATCGTAAGATGTAACGTTTAGAAATTACAGGGTGATATATAAAAACATACCGAAATATCTTAAAGTTCCGTTATCTCCGAAACCGTTAGGATTCCCCTCCCTCACCCATACAATTTTTTGTTTGTCTTAGCATGACCTATCTGTGTGCCTTCGATTGCCAGACCACATACGGGACACCCTGTATAAGGCCTTAAGTTCATTTCATACAAAGTTGCTTAGTTCGTAAATTTTAATTATTATAAAAACAATACAAATATAAGAAAAGGCACAGCCTTGATTAAAGAATTCAAGTAGCAACATTCTAGTTATTACGCGCTTTGTCTCCCTACCCGTGGTAAGCGCAATACCTCCTAATTTGAACTACAACACCCAGCGCTACCAGCAGAGTCTATTCAATTACAGGTCAGGTGACGTTAAAATATAGCCAAATTGTTGGAAGACACGAGGAAAGATGGGGCCAGCAGAAAAGTACAGCGATACATTGACGAGAAGAGGGAAACTTTCTTGAAATACTGGCAAGAATTTGAAGAACGAGACCATTTAATCAAAAACCTAAATATCACAGAGCACGGATATTTTCAAAAAGGCTTTTACGAACAAGTAAATCCCACATACGATGAAGGACTACGGCTGTTGGATGAATACCAGAACTGGTTAAATGAAGACGCTTTGGTCAAGCAGACGACAAGATAAACGAACCCAAGCAAGCCAACAAAAGAAAGTGCTGGTATACCCGATCAGCAGACTAAGAACAAAATTGATTCAACCAAGGAGGCGGCGAAAATGCCTGATAAAGAGACCACAGGCGATGTTGAGCATACTACACCTTCAGAGTGGAGTATCAATCAATCAATCAATCAATCATTTTATTTACCTAATTTGTACACAAGATTAGAAATCTTATACTAGTACATACAATGCAAAGTACGGCTAGGTTTGCTAATAAACTAGAAAATAAAAAGACAGAGAAAAATAAAACGTAATACTTATAATATTGTTACGAGCGTGGCCTTAGTTCGTTATTTAAAACACAATATTTCAGATATAATTAAAGTTCTTTCTTTATTTAACTTTACTCTCACAAATTCACAAATAATTATCAAATCAATTCTTTATTTATCGCTAGTACTGTACTTCTAATTATCGCAATCCAAATAGTTTACTTCGTTCACTTCTCACTTCGCTGTCTGAAATAATACTCGCCTCCTGGATGTGAGCAGCGCCGTATTTATACTCTACGAATTATCCTAGAACCTTCCTGAATATTCCATTCTCCAAACCCAGTTTACTAGGATGTCACTAACCTAAAGTTGTTTCCATTTACAATAGATGTCGCTTGTATCACTTTGTGGCGCGTAACACTGTCCCCTTCTTAAAATTGTTCGTCCCGAACAACAGGTGATCCACGGTCTTGATGCTCGCAGTATTGACATAATCGATCTAGATGAACGATTTTCCGTTTGCCTCTTGTACCCCGCTGAATCCTATATACTACGTCATTTATTCTAGTTACTACTGAATACGGTCCTTCCCAGTGTTGTTGTAATTTGGGAGAACGTCCCTTACGTCGTTTCGGGTTGTACAGCCAAACAAGGTCACCTTCATTAAATCCTGCTGAGTTAGCATGTAAGTCGTAGCGGGTCTTCATCCGATCGGTATTTATTGCTAATTTTGCTCTCGTGACTTCGTGTACATCAGCCAATCGTTGTCTAAGTTCCGATACATAATCGTCTGGTAACTTTTGTTCACGTCTGGGTGTACCAAACTTGAGATCGCTAGGTAAACGCATCTCCTTTCCGAATATTACTTTTGCTGGCGTTTGTCCGGTCGTGTTGTGTACAGCTGATCGATAGGCCATTAAGAACATGGGAATATGTCGATCCCAATCGCGTTGGTGATAGTCGACTACTTTCTTTAGATGCTCGACCAATGTTCTGTTGAAGCGTTCTACCATGCCATCAGATTGTGGATGCAGAGGAGTTGTTCTGGTTTTTCTGATTCCCAGAATTTTACACATCTCTTGGAAAGTCCGTGATTCGAAGTTCCGTCCTTGGTCCGAATGAAGTTCATGAGGAACACCAAATCTACTGACCCAATTCATTACTACTTGATCCGCTACTGTGGTAGACTCTTGATTAGGGATTGCATAAGCTTCAGGCCATTTACTGAAATAGTCAATAGCAACTAATATATAACGGTTACCGTTATCTGTTTCTGGAAAAGGTCCAGCGATGTCTACGGCTATCCTTTCAAATGGGGCTCCTACATTATATTTATGCATTTCTCCCCTACTTCTGTGTGGTGGTCCTTTGCAAGAAGCACAGGTTGTGCATCTGCGGCACCATTCCTCAACATCCTCTCGCATATGTAACCAATAAAACCTTTCACGTATTTTGGAAATTGTTTTATTCACCCCCAAATGTCCTCCAGATGATCCACTGTGCATTTCTTCTAGAACATCTTTGATCTGGGATGCTGGCACGACTATCTGCATTCGGAATGACTCGCCGTTAGTTGATTCCCACTTGCGCTTTAATATACCACATTCAACGTGAAGAGAGTTCCATTGAGCCCAGTAGCTCTTCAGTTTCTCACTCCTCTCCGAGATATCTTGCCATTGTGGTCTTTCCATGTCTTCTTTCCAAGCAAGAATAGGTGATATGTCTGGGTCTTCCCGTTGTGCTGTTCGCAAGCTCTCGTTGTTCCAACCTGTCGATGGTTCCACCGTCATCAGCTGTATTGTTGCTTTTGTTTCTTTTTCTTCCAGCCGAACGCAATGTTTGCATTCAACTTTGCATGGACGTCGTGAAAGGGCGTCTGCATTTCCATGGATACGTCCTCTTCGGTGTTGGATTTCAAAGTCATAAGCTTGGAGTCGCTCTATCCATCTCGCCACTTGCCCCTCAGGGTTCTTAAACTGCAAAAGCCATTTAAGCGCTGCATGGTCAGTGCGGAGGATAAATTTCTGCCCGTAGAGATATTTATGGAAATGCTTGGTTGAGTTTACAATGGCAAGTAGCTCTTTCCTTGTAGCACAATAATTTCTCTCTGATTTTGAGAGTGCTTTGCTAAAATAAGCTACTGGCACCTCTTGACCATCCTCCTCCTGTGAAAGCACTGCACCAATACCTACATTGCTGGCATCCGTGTCCAATATAAAAGTTTTTCCCAGCTTTGGATAGTGAAGCACTGGAGTTCCACAGAGCTGTTGCTTCAAATTTGCAAAACTCTCGTTACATTTATCTGACCATATGAACGGCTTTCCTTTTTCTGTAAGTTGATGTAGGCTCCTTGCTATATCTGCAAAACCTTTTACGAATCGCCTGTAGTAGGTAGCCAATCCAAGAAAACTCCTTAATTGATGTTTGTCCTTTGGAACAGGCCAATTTTTCACAGCTCTTATCTTCTCTGGATCAGTTCTTACTCCTTGTGATGAAACTACATGCCCCAAATATTTTACTTCATTCTTGAATAGAGCACATTTATTCGTGCTGAGCTTCAGTTTCGCATCTCTCAGTCTTTGAAGTACGTCCCGTAAGTTGTTTTTATGTTCCTCGAATGTCCTTCCGATCACAATTATGTCATCTAAGTAGACAAGACATGTTTTCCAGGTTAATCCTCGTAAAACACATTCCATGAGTCGTTCGAATGTGGCTGGAGCATTACATAATCCAAATGGCATAACTTTGAATTGCCATAAGCCACTTCCAACTGAGAAAGCAGTTTTGTCTCGGTCCTCGGGATGTATTTCCACTTGCCAGTAACCGCTCTTCAAATCCAATGTGGAAAACCATTGCGCTCCGGAAAGGGTGTCCAATGTGTCATCAATCCTTGGTAACGGATAGCTATCCTTTCTTGTTACATTATTTAGTTGGCGGTAGTCCACACAGAATCGTGTGCTGCCATCCTTTTTCCTGACCAAAACAACTGGCGATGTCCAAGGGCTGTTAGATTCCTCAATTATGCCTTGTTCTTTCATGGAATTTATCATACCTGCAACTTCTGGTTGTTTGGCTAATGGTAGTCTTCGTGGTGGTTGCCGAATGGGCCTAGAATCTCCTGTATTGATCCGATGCTGGACAAGATTTGTTTTGCCGAAATCATCATCATTCATGGCAAATAATTCCGAAAATTCATCGATCATATCTTTGGCATCGTTGTATTGCTGTTCACTTAAGGCACTAGATGAAAGAAGTTTCTGAACCTGTTGAGTAGTAGCTGGTATACCTATCGCCTCCTTAATATTACTACCATTTTCCTAATTAACAATCTGATAAACAGGCTCACAATTTCCAATTATAGCACCTTCTTTTAGTTGTACCTCATTTTCGGATGTGTTGAGTACTCTGACTGGAATTAATGTTGCGCCTTCTGCCTTCACTAAAGTCTTACCAACGATGATGTTCGATGTTACTTTTGTAGGGTTAGGCTCCACCAGATAGAATCGGCAGGTCCCGATGTCATCAGTAAGCTTTGTCCATACTAGCGTCTCCGAGAATGCGGAGAGGGTCATATTCTCACAGACCATCGTCCTTATTTTTGCAGGATAATCTGTTCCTCCTCCTAGTCTCATAGGAATTTCTATGTTGCCATATTTGAGTATTCGTTCTCCGACATCTAATTTTATTTTATATGTGGTCATAAAGTCTACTCCAAGGATGCATTCATCCATTATGTCTGAAACTAGGAAATTGTGAGGAAATAGTAGTTCACCTAGTTGAATATCCAAAGATATTTCTCCAAAAACTTGTGCTGCGGCTCCAGTTGCTGTTCTTAGTAAATATTTGGTGGTATTGTGAAGCCATTTGTTCTTGACAAGATCCGCTCTAATAATTGATCTCGAAGCTCCAGTGTCGATAGTGACAACGCAGTCATTTTGTCCTACACTTCCATATATAACAAGACTGCTATTATTCCTCTGCAACTGGGCTATCTGAATGATGATTTCGGGGCTGTCGACTCTATCAACCAACTTCTGCCCCCCGAAGTTGGTTTTTACATGTTTTCCGACTGCTGAACAGGGGAGCTGATGCGACTAGTCGCTGTTTGATTTCTAGGCTCTCCCCGAATAGCTTGCTCCCTGGCTCGACATTTTTGGCATTCTGTTCTGTCCTCCTCTTCTGGTGATTCTGTTCGACGGCGTTTTCTGCAGTCCCTTTGGAGGTGTCCTGGTCTATTACAATTCCAGCATCGCAGAATACCGCGTGAAGAATTGCTCTGTGATGGCTGCATTCTATTACAAGTACATTCCTCCACCGAAATTTCTCTCACTCGTACTGCACTTCGAGAAGCTTGCCTGGCAGATTCATACGCTAATGCATACGCTAGTGCTTCTGCTGTTGATTTCTTTCCTGCTAGCCTTAACGCTTGTTGTAAATTTTGATCTGCAATGGCGTTCACAAATGCTTCTGTTGCCACTTCATTAAGGAAATCCGCATTTACGCTAGAGTACGAAAGATAAGCTAATCTTTCCACATCAGCCTGCAGTTGTTGTAGTGACTCGCCATGCTTTTGAGTCCTGTTGCGTAACTGCAGGCGATATACTTGCTGCATGTGTTCATCTCCATAACGTAATTCTATCGCCTGTACTAGTGAAATGTAATCACGTTGCTTTTCAATCTGAATAGTTTGTAATAACTCTGACGCAGGACCTCGAAGGGCTAATACCAGAGCTGTAGCTTTGTCTGCGTCATTCCATCCATTTACTTCGGAAGCTGCCTCAAACTGTCTCTTGAAAATATGCCACGAATTTTGTCCATCAAATATTGGAGGTTTCATTCTCCAAACCCAGTTTACTAGGATGTCACTAACCTAAAGTTGTTTCCATTTACAATAGATGTCGCTTGTATCACTTTGTGGCGCGTAACAATATATTAGAAAAATAGTAAAAATAGAAAGGGAAAGAAAAGAAAAAGGAAAGAAAAACATAGTAGAAAGATTAAAAGAAAAGAGTTCGACACAATCAGCTAGTAATTAGTGAAATGCAATTACGTTATAAGTTGCTTAAATTCACTGAGTAACACTCGTGCATGGGGGTGTAGGGAATTCCAAAGGCGTTCAACCTGGACAAAGTAAGATTCCTCAAGGATGGATGAAGGATGGATGAATTGAAACGTGGAATTAGAAGTTTACGCCCTCTCAGGGACTGCAGAAAATTGACGTTACAAAAAAGATACTCTGGCTCACCTGTGCGAATAAGATCATGTAGGAAAATAAGTGCTTTAACCTTTAGGTACGCTTCTAGAGTACAACCCAATGTCAATGATCTATAAGGAGAGATATGAGCAGAACGCCGCAAACCGAAAGCAAACCGTATACAGTAGTTGAAAGCAACCTCAAGCTAACGATTGCAAACTGAGTCTAGTCTCACGTATATTAAACTACCATTAACCAAAAGGGGCACCAAAAGTGTCCTAACTAGTCGCAAACACCAATCGGCGGGAAGTATATTTGCAGACAGACAGAGTCCCCTAAGCCCACCATAAATTTTGCTTACCATATTTGATATTATCATAGAACCTCAAACGGTTATTAACTTTCATTGTCAGATTGGTTATACAGTTTATATAAGGTAGTTCTACTTTATTCAGCATAATTGGAGGAAGATCCTCAATATTAAGATCAGAATTAGAGAGGGCTATACATTGCGATTTATTGGGGTTGAGAAGAAGTTGATTATCAATTGCCCACCTAAAAATTTCTGAGAGATCATCGTTTACTCTGCATATACAGTCCTCAATCAGTCCACGAGGTCTACATAAGTACAACTGTACATCATCTGCATACAGGTGCAATTGAGCATCATGCACGACATCACATAAATCGTTAATGTAGAGACTAAAAAGAAACGGTTCTAAGACTGCACCTTGAGGAACTCCATATGTTAAATGCATTCGGGAACACGGAACTCCTTTTATGACCACCTGTTGCGACCTATTTGAGAGAAAATTGTATATATGATTTTAACAGCATAAGAGGAGAAATAAAAGTTTGCATGTAACTTACGCGGCAGTTTTTCATGTACAACACAATCAGATGCCCTTGAGAAGTCTAAAATAATCATCACACCAAGATCTCCCTCATCCAGAGCCGATCGCAAGTCCGTAAGGACCTTGAGTAACACAGATTCACAGCTGTGTCGGGCACGAAATCCAGACTGATATTTCGCCAGGAGATCATGAGATCATTACATGTTACATAATTTTCAATCTGGGCTCGCATAAGCTTTTCCAAGACGTTGGAAAGAAAACTAAGAATGCTGATGGGATGGTAGTGTGCCAGCTCAGTAGCAGACATTTTTTTAGTAATAGAAATCACATTACCTATTTTCCTTACCTTTGGGAATTGAGATGTAGTTAGACAAGTGTTTATGATGTGCCGAGCGTACGAAAAAATGTAAGGCAATAATATCTTGAGAAAACGAGGATTTATTTCATCAAAACCAGTAGCATGGGATTTGATAGAGTATATCGATTTAAAAAGTTCATCATTCTCAACACACCGGAAAGAGCGGCAATTAACACTTTGTTCACGTAAGGTAAAAAAGGACATGCTAGGTTGTTGCAGAATTAATAAATGTGATGCTGGACCTGAAGTAAAGTTCCGGTTAAGTTGTTTAGAATAAAAAGGACATTCAAACCATGGACTGCTAAAAGGACGGATCCGTTTGTGGAACATGTTTATTATATAAATAAGAGACCATCTCATTAAATTTCATATTTGCTTCTCCGCCGATAGAAGAAGGAAAATAACATTCCATGCTAGTGACATACACTCATTTATCACTGTAAGATTGTCAAGATGTTTGAAATCACGATAGCAGAAAGTCTTATTAAGATTCGAACATTCCGGGGAGATATTATAGGTCATAAAGTTTACATCATGATCGGGTATACTTGGAGGACTCAGCTGGTTGTGAAATCTGATATTACTCTTATTAGCAACTATGACAATATCAAGAAGTAAAGGGTTGGAACATTTAAAAAACGTAGGCAATTAATTTGAGCATACTTACTAGGGCTATGAATTACACAATAAGACATAAAGACCAATCGCATCCAACGACGTACTATGAGTACAAAAGATGGACTTTAACAGTGTAGCCGCATTACACGAAGAATTCATTATGCATAAACAAGAATTCATCGATTATTATTTTCGGCAAGATGAATTTGGACAACTTGAAACAAAAATTCAAGACATAATGGTGTGGCTACATGAAATACAGAACTCAGGTATCCAATAGCCAGTAGGATATGCTTGGACACGATTACATAGACAAACAATACTCACCAAAGTCATTCATTACAATATTCGCCTATGTAACGCAGAAAAGTTACAATATCTAAAAAAAAACCTCAGAGGTGAAGCGGCAAAACTTATCAAACACATACAGATTTCAGGCGCCAATTACTCAGCCGCATGGGATCTGATTAACAATAGATACAACAACAAACGAGCACTGTTATTTGCTCAACTAGATCTATTATTCAATCAACAGAATCAAAACTTGGAGTCCTCTGGAAGGTTAAAAAACATACATGATATTACACGTGAGTGCATCCATGCCAACCAGAATCTAGGAATTGAGACAGACACCTGGGGACCGATTATTGTCTTCAATTTAATAAAAAAGCTGAACAAAGATACCCAAAGGTGGTATGAGCAAACAGTTAAAGAACCAAGAGAAATTCCAGATCTCAAAGAATTTTTAAAACTGCAGGAAACACGGTTCCGGTCTCTAGAAAATCTGAAAGAGCAGAGACCCTGCAAAAAGCTTTCATTCCACTCAGACACAGTGCAAGTATGGCAATGGTGTACAATTGATTGATAACTGTAAAAAATTCGTGTCCAGTGCAGTTGGTGAACGATATAAATTCGTAAAAAGCAACAAATTATGCCTAAATTGCTTGAACCACAAAGAGGACGTAAAATGTTACAGTCAGCAGCGCTGTGGAGTGTGTCGAGCCTATCATCATACTCAACTCCACCTAATTTAAGGCGACACTGAGCAGGAAATAAGCAAAAGAGACCCTGTGGCAACTCATAGCGCGATGACGAGGAAAGAGCAACCGCCAAATTCTCCTAGGCACGTCATTTTAGCAACAGCACTTGTAAAGGTGAAAACAATTCTGTGTAATTATAGTAAAAAAAATAGTATGGTTTCAAGGACCGAGTTAAATAAACAACTTGAAAAATTCTGGGAAATAGAAGAAGTCACAAGAAAAACCATACCCTCTGAAGATGACCAAATATGTGAAGACAACTACCAACACACATATAAATGAGACAAGAAAGAAAGTCTAAACAAAATAGGAGAGTCTCGCAAGGTAGTTGCCGTAAGACTTTTTCAACGGTAGAAACGATTTCTTGTAAATCCCGAACTTAAGAACGAGTACTGCAAATTTATGAAGGAATATCTAGAAAAGGGTCAAATGAGAAGAATAGAGCCAGAACTCCAAGTCCCGAAACAGCATTACTACCTACCCCATCAAGCGGTTATTAAAAATGACAGTACCACGACAAAACGTGGAGTGGTCCTTGATGCATCAGCGAAATCTAGTACTGGCTACAGTTTGAATGCCGTGATGGACACAGGACCACGTTTGCAGGAAAATCTGTCAGATGTTCTATTAAGATGGCTGAAGTATAAGTATGTATTTAAATCTGACATAGAAAAGATGTACAGAATGATAAGCGTCATAGATGAACACCAAAACCGTATGGAGATTCTCAAACGAGGAACAAATAAAGAAATATGCTCTTACAATAGTAACGTACAGCAGCAACTCCGTACTTGCCTATTAGAATGTTGAAGCAACTAGATATTGATGAGAAAAACGCTTTTCCTAAAGACGTAGACATGGCATTGAAAGACTTCCATGTAGATGACTTAATGTCTGCGTAGCTGAATCGATGGAAGAAGGCAAAATGTTTCAAATGGAACTACTGAATCTACTAGGAAGTGGCGGATTCAATTTTAGAAAAAGGGCAAGTAGCAGTAGAGAACTTCTGAGTATGATCCCAACTGAACTAAGAGAAAAGGGTCAAATCGAAATTAATGGTACAGAATCTATTAAGACATTAGGTATCTATTGGAGTCCAGCGCTGGATACTTTTCACTTCAAAACTAATGTCACCAAAGAACTGCCAACAAAAAGAAACATCTTATTTGATATTCCCAAGCTGTTTGATCCGCTTGGGTGGCTCTCGCCTATAATAATAGCTGCATGGATTGAGGAAAGCCCTTGGGATGAACAAATACGAGAAAACCTAGCAAAAAAATGGTACAATTTCAAAACGGGGCTTCTAGAGATCGAACAAATAATAATACCAAGAGAAAGCATATCCTGCGGCAGTGTATAGCGAAACAACTACCAATGAAGGAAAAAGCCATACAAATCTTTTAACAGCAAAAACTAAAGTAGCACCAATCAAAAGGAAGAAGATATTACCAAGGGTCGAATTATGTGGTGCAGCATTATTAGCGAAGCTACTGTAATGATTGGATCACTTATTATTCACTTTATCAGTCCTCTTGTGAGATGACAAATGTGCTGACCTATTCACCTCTGGCTGTGTGTCATGATTCGATCAATTGTCGCTATATCAGCCCTCTTGTGAGTTGATACACGCAGCTTGCAGAGTCCTATGCCAATGCCAATTACCAACCTTAGATCTAGTGTCTGGCGAACACGCTCAGCCTATGTCTCACACTATGAGTACCCGGCGTCTTACGACAGCCAAAAATGTACCAAGATTTGGGTGTACTGGTTGTAAATGAAACTCCGATGTTCTCCCTTCACAGGCCAAAATTAAACTCTGTTTATTGAAATCAAAGCCATTCCATTTATACACAATTTTACCCCTCTTCAACATAATTTTTAGGTTCACTCATATATACAGCTACAACGCAGAACAACAGCAGTCTAGCAGATACTTTAGAAGGCAAGGGCACAGAATGGCATTATATTCCCCCGGCAGCTCTTCACTTTGGAGAAATATGGGAAGCTGAAGTAAAATCCGTTAAGTACCATTTAAAAAGAATCATTGGTGAATCAATCCTAACGTTTAAAGAAATGACAATTGTCCTCTGTCAAATTGAGGCATGTTTTAACTTGAAGCCACTATGTTCCCTGACAGAAGATCCATCGGATCTTAACATTCTAACTCCGGCACACATTTTAATATGAGAAGCTCTAATATTCCCTCCTGACGCATGGAACCTCACTGAATCCCATCATTACCGTTCTTGGTAGGAGCACATTCAAAGAATGAACAAAGATATTTGGAAGGCATGGTCCACAGACTACCTAAATTACTTACAACAACGACCAAAATGGAGAAAAAGCGCTAACAATATGCAAGTCAAACAAATAGTTTTACTGAGAGATGAAAACTTGTCACCAACAAATTGGCCACTGGCGAAGATTAAAGAGGTTCCCCCAGGTAAAGATGGACTAGTGCAAGTCCAAACTGTGCAATATAGGAGAAATAATGAACTCAAATAACCTATGTCAAAAATATGTCCTCTGCCGATTAACCTCCGGGAACCTCAAGACGCAGCAAATAGTAATATAGGAAGTAATGAAGAAACGCTAACTGGAAACGTAATAGTCAGTGCAGCTATAACAAAACCACACTCAAAGCAGCAAGAATCTCAAATACACCATAAGGATCCTTTGTTACCATCCCCACAATATAGTGACAAACTGAAACGAAAGCTAGTGCAATCATTGCTCCATCACCATCAAAACGAGCACGTAAGGAGTCGGGTCATGAAGACAGAAGACAGAACTACAGCGATAGAAAAGCAAAAGCAACTATCAAGAAAATATAGAGCTCGGATGGGATATACAGACTCAGCGTGAACTGCAAAGAAACGTATTACACTAAACGAGTATAGAAACCGACGAAAAGTTCTAAACACAAATTTCATAACTTTGCTGCTACTACCACTACATTAGGTAAATGCTCTCTGAACATCACACGCCCGCAAGCAGGACTATACGTTGAAGAGATTGGCGAAGTCCAACTCAAAAGAGCAACATTCAGAGTTGCATTCAAGCTCACTGCTGACGAAATAAAAAACGATATAACCAAGTTAAATCAAATGATCAACCAGGTAAACATACTAGGGGTATTCACTCTTTAATGTATCAGTGTAACCGATGTAAAAATACAACAAGAATTTACAAAAAAGAGTGAACACACCCTTTAGCCCTTAGCTTACTTCGAAATGTAGCAGGCTGATAAAATGGATCCGTAGGAGCTCTCTCCGGCCCCGGAAAAGATTGAAAAAATTCTCAAGATTCCCTGGAGTCATAGTTATTATAGAAAAAAAGAATTATGAAGATCGGGTTAAAAATAGCTGAGATAAAAACAAAAGTATCTCAACAGAACGGCTTAAATGAAGGAATGCCGGTTTTTCATAGCGTTTTCTGACCGTTTTGGTCGTTTTCAAAGTTTTTATTTCTACTATTACTACTTAATTATACACATTTTCAGAATAATGTCAGCGGATAAAATGCAGGCTGTTTTGTTTGGAACGTTTATTTCCAATTAGTTTTCCGCTGGTGCTGATAGTTCAGGAGAAAACTTAATAATAGTAGAACAACATCCTTTTACGACGTTTTTTTTCCGCTTTTTGCCGTGAGATGATGTAAAAATTTTCAATTTATCTTTACGGAATAACGGTGCTTCTGACGAATTTTTTTGAAAAATATGAAAAAGTTTTGTAATCGAACACTTATGCTTATGATCGAAAAAAAAATTGAAAAATAACTCATATGTAGCAATGGGGTATATGGGACCCAGATGAGGAAAAACTTTGAACTTCGGGAGGAAAAGCTCAGTAAGAAAATGTGTCAAATTGAAAATAAAGCATTCTAGTAGATAGAGAATTTTGTTACCTTCAATTTGAATGTAAATTTTTTTCTCATCCGTTATGATGCAGGGTCCGACAAAGTGAAAAAGTAGCTTTCAGGTAAAATGTAAGAGAGTGGAAAAAATACACTACGAAGTATACCGGATTGAAAATTTAAAAACGCTATTCGATAGAGCTCGGCGGGGGCTTTAATTAGACACCCCACATACAATCTTTGGGGCTTGACGGGTGGGGTAACAACCCCCCCCCTACCCTAAAATTCCCCCACCCCTACTTTTTTCATAACTGTAATCCCTTCATCGAAATAAAGACGAATCCAAGGTTGGTTTTTTGATCCGCCCCTCCCTCTCCCCGCAAAAAAAGGTTCGAATATTGAAAATAACTAAAGCAAATTTCTGAACTTCAAATACTATTATTAAGTAATTTAGGGGCGAAACAGTAAATCGATCACATCAGTTTGTTTTCGATGATGTTTTATTAAGTTTTCCAGAAAGTTTCACGCTCTTTGATGCGCCATTACATATGTTTTGGGGGAAAACCGTGATACGAGTAGATGTAAATTGAACACCCTGCTAAATCAACCCAGTACCACCTAGAAAAAATATAAGCGCACCAGTCGATAATCCTCAAAGGATCTTTCATTTGGCACACTGGAAATTTTCCTAGGACACTCCCCTCCCCCTCTGCACACCCTGACATTTGACGTTCAATCTGACCTCCTAAGTAGAACTATACAAGTCGGTTTACACTGCCAATTTGTGAATGTAAAAATACAAGACCCCTGTATTGCATTTTATATGCATAGGCCTTGTATTACTTTACTGGGTTGTAATCAAATACATCTTTTATAACGATACGCTCTTTGATAAAACATTGCGTGAATACCCCTACTGTGTGATGAAGCACTTAAGATATCAAAAGACACCCAGTGCGACGGATTAATTCATCACCTGACAGACATCCACATCGAGTTATATAAGCATATCAAGACTTTGCAGGCTGAAACAATTAGAGAAAGAAGGAAATGAGGAGTTCTTGGTAATATCTTGCAGATGGTGTACGGAGTAAATGACGAAGTTTACGCAGGCATCGATCACTTAGAAAACAACCAGCAACTTCTTCAGCAAGCCGTTCACCACCAAACCAATATCATGCTTACAACCTTAGCGACGGCCAACGAAACTGAGATGACAACAATAAAAAAATTTAATAGCTTTACCGACAAACTTAACAAAGCGTTACCAAGTTATGAAACAGGAATGATTCACTGGACCTGACGCTAACAAATTAAACATACAGTTACTTGAGGTATATCACGCGGCAACAAACTACGTTGAGGAGCTTGGAGAATGGTATAACAAGCTAATGAATGCATACACCTAACGCGGAAATTTGTAAGACTTTCTTCAACCAGCAGATCTTCTCAAAATCATCGGTAACGCCAAAGCTAAACTACCATCAAACTTAGACATCCTGAACTATTTTATGACGCCTGTAGAGTTGAAACTCTATAACGAAGAAATTAAGATATATGGTTTACTTCACATCATCGAACACAGCAGATGTACTCTGATAAAATCCACCGCAATACCACAAAAGCTGAAAGAAAGACATTACGCTGTGCTGGAACTACCTGCATCAGCCTTAGCAATTAATTACAATATGCAAACTTACTTCATGCTAAGGGAAGTGGAGCTCGAGCACTATGTGTAGATAAAAAAGGCACAACTTCGTATGCACACCTTCGGTTGTACGGAATATAGAAAACAACCCCAACGCATCATTGACAAATTATACCAGCGACTGGAAGGTCATCGGTGTTCAATAAGGGAATTCGAGTTAGACGAAATCATATGGAAACAATTATAAATGGTTATTCATCTCGAACAAGCCCGTAACAGCTGCACTACAGTGCAATAGCATCAGAGAAGATATAAGTCTCAACGGCTCTGGAATACTTAAAGTGCCACAAAATTGTATCGTCCAAACCAAATCAGAAGTGTCAATAAACATACCCATGAGAGCATTCTTCATAAGACCAGTGGAAATAAACTTCAAAACCAGCATGCCAAAACGGATCATCCCGGACACAGAATCAGCCGCGGAGCCTGTAAGAAAAATATCCGAACAAATATACACCATATTACGTGAAGAAAGACAAGGGATTCAATGGAAGAACATACGTACATGCGCATTTGGAACAAGTCTAAGCGTGCTAGCGATTGGTATAATAATAGGACCATTCTTCATTGGAAGGTTCACATGGAAAAGGTGGCGGGCTATGAGAACAAGTAAACGCTCAGCCCACGGCTCACCAACAGCAGACCATACAAACGCCATCTCGGAGTTCAATCTTTACTCATCACCGAGTCCCCGGCAGCAAGTTTAAACCTGAGCATAAAATTCGATATAAAATCGTATTAAATAAAACTGCGTGTAGGTAGATATCTAAAAAAAACATAGCATAACACAAATAAGCAGTAATTGCTCGCAATAATTATTGAACTCTTGTTCACTAGGCAAATTGCACAAAATAAGCAATTGCTCCCAATAATTTATTGAACACGAGACAATATTGCTTACTAAACTGTTCATAAAATTTATTTCATTAAGTGTATTCCATTAAGTTCATTTCATACAAAGTTGCTTAGTTCGTAAATTTTAGTTATTATAAAAACAATACATATGTAAGAAAAGACACAGCATTGTTTAAAGAATTCAAGTAGCAACATTCTAGTTATTACCTACTTTGGGCCCCCACCCGATAAGCGCAATACCTCCTCATTTGAACTACAAGACTCTGCGCTACCAGCAAAGTCTGTTCAACTTACAAGTCATGTGACGTTAAAACAAGGGTAATGCTACGTGTACTAAAAAGGTAACATCTATTGGCAATGGAAACTTCGTGTGAAATGAGTGCTAATAAACTGTGGACACTAAGCAACTCTAGGATTGGAGAATCGATGTTTCTGGAGTGGAATCTTCGGGAAGGTTATAGAGAGTTTGTAGAATATAAATAAAGCACTTTCAGCACCAGGAGCGAGTCTTGTCTTATACAGTGAAGTGATACAAGTGAAAATGTATAAATGGGCGAAAGTGATAATTAAATTAGAGCTGAGAGTTAATTTATAAAAGTACACAGCGTGGTAAAATAAAAATAATTATATCTGAAATATTGTATTTTGACTAACGAACTAAAGCCATGCACGCAATAGTATTATATACCTTAGTTAACAATAGAAACAGTAATTAAACCTGTGTATTTGTGGCATTGACCAACATTTCGAATTGACGAATTATGAAATCGTTTATCAGAAGGCCTTTTCTCACTTTCATAATCCCAGAGATTCTGTCACTAAAAAGTTGAATAAGCACATAGTAAATTATGAATTACGTATGTACGTATATACATATAATATAATCGAACTAAAAATCTAATTTTATGGAATGAAAAACAAATATTTATTCGTATCAAAAATAAACTCGTAAATCTTATTACCCTGAGATGCTAGAAAGCACAATTTTTTTTGTATTTTTGGTCACTTGAACCAATCAAAATTTATTAAAACTTACCACTCGATAGCGACTAGTACCAGGTACAGGTTGTTTACCGGCGTTTGCCATATTTATGAATGTTTTCACTATTAAATTTTTATAAAAAATGTTTTATGCAGTTTTATAGAAAAGCGCTTATGCCATATGTAAATTTTTCACTTAAACCAAAACAATAATTTTATTTCCACAAAGCTATAAATCACAACCACATAACGATGGTGCAGTTGTCGAAGATGGGAGAGTACTTTCTTTACAAAAAAATTGCTTTTATTTTATGAGATCATCAAGTTCACAACCTCATACAAAATTAATTTATTAAAGCTCAAAGCCAAGCTATTTTAGGTTCAATCAATTTCACTTATAATTGAAGAATAACACTTGGGAATTATAATTTTATAAATAAATGTCTTATATTATATCTATGTATTGTACACTCGAAGAGTCTCTCTCACTGAGGTATTTTTACATTATTTTATCGCAATTCTCTAAAGATTTCAGTGGACTTCAGTGTCTCTCGATCTTAGCCAAGAATTTATTTTTAAATATTTATATAGAGAATGAGATCTGCGTGTTAGTGCAAGATGCGCGATTGTACATATATTTTTATTTTTTGTAATTTCCATGGTATGGTATGGTATGGTATGGTATGGTATGGCCTTCCCAAACGTATCAACGCCATTTTTTTTTGTCTCGGCAGCGGCACTTGATAAATATATTTTAGCGTAGAATTTTGTCAGTGCTTGGCCGAGGATAATGATGAAGCACGAATATAAGAAATAAACATGTGACATTTTGAACGGTTATGTCTTGGGAAACTAATAATTTGTAATATGAGCCGTTTTCTTTCAAAGTGGTGCAAGTGTATTTGGGTATAGTATTTCTATTTCCTACAGAATTCTTTAATAAACATAACGAGTTAATAAATTTACGCTATCTTTAACTTCAAAACATACAAAAGTTCACTCTTAGATCCTATAAATATTTCTAAATTATTTTTTTATATGAATTTAAATTAAAACATTTCAATATTTCGTCGTAAATATATGGACTTGCACCATTTTCAAAGAAAACGGTAAATATATTCAAATTGTAATAAATAATATGTTATTAGATAAATCCAAGAATGGTTTACTTTTTCCACTTACGGCTTAACTTTTTGCACTCAGTTTAAAAGAACAACTTTAACTTTAGTGCCATGCGAATGTAAGAAACATATACTGTACATAATAGCAGAAACACATTCAGGCCTTGAGGCTTTCTGGCGGCGTTGTCAAAATTTCCAACACGGGTTTTTAAATGATGCAACACATAACCAAGCCAGCAGCTAGCTCCAACGCCTAGCCGCAAGGCGCGCTTTGCTCAATGTTGAAATGGTTATGGTCAACCATACTATATGCAGCAGTATGCTACACTGAAGCTAGCAACAGTCTGCTACACTGAAGCTAGCAACAGCCTGCTACATGTAAGCTATTGCCTATGTGGACGGTGCGACCTGATTCGGCTAACCGAACGCCAACTAATTGACACAGAGGAGCGCTTCAATATAGCTAAGTTTGGTGACAGAGGAAGAAGAAGAGAACGGAGTTTGTCTTGCATTCCGCGAATACGGAATTTTCTTCTCGTGTTCTTCCATTTCCAGAGGTTAACTAATTTATCGTTTATTTCCTTTAAAAACTAGCCTCATAAAGGTTAGCGTTTTATCCCGCTATTTCCAACTTAGCTTGCATTTAATAATATTATTAAGGTTTCGACCTGTTTATTAATATTTGGTAAGTGAAGTTTGCTTTTAAAAGTGTAACATGAGTGGCGAGCTAAATTTGTTTTCTGAATTTATATAGTGGACGAAAAAATTCGAGAGTGATAATCACTCAGTCAAGTATCACACCATTTGGAAACAATTTCTAGTTGTCTGGAAGAACGGGTTTTAGCTCATTATCTTGGAAGCCTCATGCAGCGGCGTAGGATTGTTAATTACTCTAACGCTTCTAGCGGTCACTTAATCACTATCTTGGTATGGGCTCATGCATTTGATGGTACCCAAACGAAAATGAGATCAGTATTTAATTAAAACTCGTTAAAGAAAGCAAGGCGCCTCTGCAAGGGATTCCGCAGCTGTCTGTAAGTCTTTATATTTTATTTATGTTTTGTGTCATTAATACTAGATAAGGCCAGGAGTTCAACTCCACTAAACTTACCGTAATATCCATATACCCATTTACATTGAAATTTATTATATGATTATGGCCATATACCATTCTCCTCTAGCGAAGTTGATTTCAAATTGTGTTTTCTATTAAAGAGCATTGATATGACATTTATTGGCAAACGAGAAGAGAATTTCATTATTTGATTACAATCAGTTCATGAAAATACGAGAACGTAGGGAGACTCTGAGACTCCGGGTAGCGATGAATTGTCCCCTAGCAGACGAGATAGCAGTTTCAAAGTACAGAGAAAACATGTCCGAACGGCGGCGGAAGAAGAAGAAGACACCAGAAAAATTAGAAAGAGCTAGGGTTTAGTTGTAAAAGTTGTGGGAGAACTTGACACTTCCTATCACGAGTTGAAAAGGATATATAGCACCGCACGAACCAAAAAGTAAGATAAGGGAAATTAAACCGTTCCGTAAGGAAACACGAAGAGCATAGCAGCGGGAGTTCGGCGTGCTTTTCCTAAGTATATTTGGCGTCAGTGACGAGTACAATTTTCTTCAACGTGCTACTGACAAAAGACAAAGAAAATATAGCACGTGTATATCGAGTTAAGCTGCCCACAGCTTGCGGGACTTAGCAAGATACAACGGTGAATCGACTGCAAATAAAAAGAAAAAGAAAAATGCTGGAACGCTGTTCTACAATTTAAACAAAAAGGAAAGGACGAAAAAAAATATAAATAAAATGGCTTTCATGTGGCCTACTTACAGTGAGATTGCCCATAACCCACAAGAGACAAAAAAGGCCTAGTGGCAGCATTTCTGCAAACTCCTGTATAGTTAAATTTGGCATCGGAGGCAAAGAAAGTTCCTCCAAGGACTGCTACGGGAAGAAACATAAACTTCGGGTAAATGCAGCCCTGTGATACAGAGCTAAAATAACCCATACCGTGCGTGCAGGACACACACAAAAAAAAGGGAGAATTTAAACAGGAAAAGGGAATATTGTTGTGTTTCTGCTGACGGCATTATTAAGAAATATTTTTCGTCACAGCAATTACGACGGACACCCGCCCAAGAGGCGGGCAACGATTTAGCGGTGGAAATCCAGAGAAAGCAAGGAAGGAGATAATAAAAAAAAGGGGGGGGACAGAAAAGGGAGAACTACAAAGACAAGATATAGACCACAAATAGCTAAGTAGTGGAGAGAATAGCGATAGGAGAGAGGATAGGCAGGGGCATGGACGGACGAATAGGGACCTCTGTCCTTCCTTTCCTTATGTTAACGAAATTAATTTTCAGTCAGAGCAACTCCAGGGGGCCTCTTCGAGACTGCAGTAACAATGAACGGGGTGAGTACTGAATACATTTCCTTTTATTTAGTTTAGAAGAAATGAAAAGGGTAAAACGATGAAATGTATATTATCTTACGCAGGGAAATCACCTTAGTTGAGTTTGTATGTAAGTGAAGTGTCATATTATAGCGGCAAAACGGAATACGCACAATGGGAGGAAGATAGATTAATCAGATTGTACGATTCTTAAATTATTGATTTTTTTATAACTTCGCGCGGGAAAGTAATTCTTATTTAAATTAAAGCTATAACTGAACAATATATTATGAATATTTGTTTAAGGATTTCAAAAAAAATTAAAGAAATAGGCAGCTTTAACTGGCATGTTCCTGCATATTTTAAGGAAGTGTTTGATAATATATCCAGTGAATGATTATTCTTGGAATAAAGTACTATTACGACTGCGTTACTTCATAAGGTGTTAGCCTATTAGGGACAGTTAGGTCAAATAGGATCTGTTCTTTTAGTAAAAGATTTCTAATTTAGTATATAAGTCAATTTTTTGACGAGCTCCAAAAGCCTACCTGTTAGAGGCATTTAGAGGAAATGGAATTCATAAGATCTCTCAAAACAGAGAATTGTAAAACAGGATAGAGATTCGGTCAACGAGGTAAACTTTCCTTTTCAAGAATTTAAGTATATTTCAAATTAGAGCCAGCTGCGAATTTTTGTGGATTGTATTCAATTGTTGAGTATAAGGTCTCCGGACTAATTAGATAGCCTAAGTCAGTGTGTAACAAGCTGGAGAAAACGCGTTGCGCACTCGATAATAAATATTCATATAATTAAATATTTTATGTTCGTTGTTTTTCTTTTCAACGAGGTCGCGATAACGTGATGATGACGTAATTCGCCTGTTTCCTCTCGCTCTCCCGGAACCCCCTCGAGTATGATGATCGGTTTAAGTCCGCTCTTCCACTACTGTCAATTGGGACATCGAGATGCCGAGCCGACGATGTCATTGGGAGGATGGAGAAGGCACTGCAGGATCAGTTCTATCCGATCCTCATCAAGCAGCGGTAAGTGATGTGTAATGTCCTTCAGGACAAGGTGTATTAATTTTTGCGTTTTCATCATTGGCACGAATTTTTTTGTTTATGGTACGTGGTAGTGCAGGCTGTTTCAATTAACCCAAACCACACACTCTGCATTTAGTCGAGGTGCTAGCGTGCCAGCTTGCCAGCAGAGCTACCATGAAGTGAGTAATTACCGTCAGCTGATTGACTCGACTTAACGTCCCCGAGTCACCACACGTAAGAACCATAACGCAGTTTGTATAGAACTAGCCGTATAACAGATCCGTCAAATAGCATTCGGGTTAGATGATTGTTTTTGGTTAAACTAGATGGAACCAAAAGAACAAATTATTTCACAGCATTATGTTATTACATTTTTTTTTACGACATGAATGAAAACATTGCAAGGTATGTAGTTAATTATTCTAGGCTATTTCGATTGATTGTTGCGTATTGCATAACGAACACTTTTGTAACGTGGTGACAGATTAAGTTTTACTTTCCTCACACCCCTGGAGCCCTCTTGCGAAGGCAGTGGTTTACTAGGTTTGCTCCTCCGCTCGACTCTCTCTTTGAGATCATATAAGGACACTGAAAAATACTCTGCTCCCAGTGTCGTTGGGTGGACGGGGCAGGCACAAAGAAGGCAGAACATCTGCGCTTTCACAGGAGGTAATGGTAAGTGATGTAAAGGTCCCTTCTGGACCGGGTGTGTTGCGGCTTTTTCGTGTTGACACGAACATTTTTTGTATACAGCGGCGGGTCTCCGTGGAACCCCCACACCCTCCGCCAATAGACGAAGCGAGCTAGCGGGCCATCCTGAACTTCAACGCTGTCTACCGAGTCATGAGTTATTTGTCAGCTCATACAGGCAGTCTGGACTTCACATCCAAAGCTAATCGCTGAACATAGACCCATAACAAATTGTCTCTCTCTCAGGCCTACTTCTGTCAACAGATATGCTTTCAAAATTGTCTGATGCAAGCCTTGAGGCGAGCAGCGAGGAGGCCTTAGTACATGGCCACAATGCCGCACCGCACCTAGCACCGCACATAGCACAGTACAAGACCAATCATTCCCTAGCACATCGCTCTTTGCACATCGAGAAATTAATTCCCACAGTGAAGCACTGCACATTGCCTAAAGCTACCTCGAATATTTGACTTCTGAAGTAAGTTAAGATATTGCGAAAGCGCAGTCTAGTTTTCGTTAAAGATTATAGACAGAATTCAACACTCTAGTTGCAGTTCATCTTAAGAGGATGACATTTTGTGTGAAGCTAATAAGTGGAATTCCTTACAATTTTTTTTAAAAACGACATGCCGCATTCATGAGACTAACTTTAAGAGAAGTAATTTGGGTGAATTTCATCATTTCTATAAAGATATCCGAATGGACGTATCTACATTTGATTACATTTTAGACAAGATTCGCGGACAATTTCTGAAAAATTGGAAGAATTTCCATAATCAACTGGAATAATATGAAGACTTATGATTACGTTACGCCAAGAATTTGTTTGCTTGATTATTGTATAGTATAGCAATACAAAAAAAAAATTACAGTTATTGGATGTTCGAATGCACATTCAGACTTTTCCACAATTCATTACGATAAATAAATGGGTGATTACCCTTTTTGTGTTTTTTTAAGGCAGGGGATAGGAGGAGGCTTTTCAGCTCAACTACAGATATAAAGGCAGACCCTAGAGTAGACAACCTACTCCGAGCGAAACCCGGATACAGGCTCTCCTTCTAAACAGGACAGACATTCAGGGCTATCGACAACTCCCATCCTGTTAGATGAGCGTGAAGTGAGCTGTGGCTGGCGATGACGTCAACCCCAGTTCTACATTGTTTCTCTCCGAGCCCCATAAGAAAATCGGAGATATTCCTATTAGTTCCATCAAGAAACAGTTTTGTGCACCTACAAGTACTCAGGTTCTCCCATCAGTTTTGACGATAGACCCGATACTCGAGGTGGCAACGCAATGTCAATATCAAGGAATAACATCGCTGGCATTGAAATGGCGCAGGCTTCAGCCTGGAAGACAGTGGTTTGTCTTCCAAGTGAGTACTGCATCACAATGTCAGGTTCAGGACAGTAGACACCTGCCCCAGCTCCCTTCTTAGTGAGAGAGTCGTCGGTGAAAATTTTTAGAGCGGACCGGGGAAGGCTCGATATGGCACTTCCCGCAGTACACGATTCCCTTACAGTAAAAGTCACAGATAAGCGACGCCCAAAACGAAGCTCAGGTACCATCGCATTACATGGGATATTGGCCAGAGGGTTTTCCAAGACCAGCCCATAAGTTAGAGAGCAATGAGAAGAGCCAGTCCAGCAGTCCTCCCAACATCCCCATGAACGCAATCTGCACGCGGCCCTTTTGGCATTTGTCTGAATGACAGGATTATCTTTTCCCAAGGAGCTAATGATCTAACATGTTAGCAACCTATTAAAAAATTTGATGTTGTCGCCAATATCTTTCTCCTTCCGCATCTTGAAAGTGCTTTCCTTTCACGTAAGATATTGCAGCTTTTCTCTTTCCGCATCCAAGAAAGCAGGACCAAGAGGGTCCATATTTTACTGTCATATAAAAATCTACTGAATTTACTCGCTATAAATGTTACCAAAGTACTCCACAGAAGAAAATTTACTAAAACATCGTTAAATTTATTAAATTCACCCCAGTCGGGATATATGTTACCAACGCACCGCACAAAAGAAATAGCAACTCATTTCCTGTATGCAGTGCTAGGCTCAGCGCAATGGTTGGTGCGGGGGGCAATGCAAGGTGCGGTGCACCACTGTGGTCATTTCTATTTGAAATAAGGGATGAATTTTATCATCGCACACCAAGCTCAGGGCGATGCTATGTGCGATGCTCGGTGCGGTGCGGCGTTATGGCTACGCCCTTAGTACATGGCCACAACGCCGCACCGCATCTAGTACCACACATAGCACATCACAAGACCAAACATTCCCTAGCACATCGCACCTTGCACACCGCGGAATTAATGCCCACAGTGAAGCACTGCACATTGCATAAAGCGACCTCGAATATATGACTTCTGAAGTAAGTTAAGATACCACAGTTCAGTTTTCGTTAAAGAGTATAAATATATGCAGAATTCAACACTCAGTTGCAGTTCTACTGAAGAGTGATAAATTTTGTGTGAGTCACGGACAAATTGTAAAAAATTGGGAAAATTTCCACAATCAACCAAGAGGAATAATAGAAGGATGTGATGTTGTCCTCTACATATATCTTTCTTCATCCGCATCTTGAGAGTATTTTCCTTTCGCGTAAGGTATTGGAGTTTTTCTCTTTGCGCATCCAAGAAAGAAGGACAAAGAAGATCTGTATTTTATTGTCATTTAGAAATTTACTGAACTTACTCGCTACAAATGTTACCAAAATACTCTACAGAAGGAAATTTACTACAACATCGTTAAATCTATTAAATTCACCACAGTCGGAATAAATGTTACCAACGAACAAAAGAAAGAACAACTCATTTCCTGTGTGCAATGCTAGTCCTAGTGCAATGATTGGAGCGTGGGGCGATGGAAGGCGCGGTGCTAGGTGCGGTGGGCTGTTGTGGCCATGCCCTTTGACAGGCCAGGCCTGAGGCTTTCTTGGATGCATTTCTCTATTAAAGACCTAACTAGTACTAGTTTTGCTGTGGTCAAAAATCTGTTCAATGTTGGAATGTCGGATGAATATAGCTTATGTCCACAAGACACAACCGACATTTAAAAAAAAGTTATTCAACATGATCTGATTCACCAACGTCCTCATTTGATAAAAAAAAAACCTTTGACATTTTTACAAGTCGTGTTTGAAAACATCATCAACATCAATGATCCGACAATATGTACGTACATTGCAAAAGTATTGCTAAGTCATTTCGTATATGAGAATGGCGTATTACTGCAGAAACTTTGACGATTCGCAATTCATGAAATGCTAGATTGATAATTTCATCAAAATGCTTAGGCCCGATTTCAAGATAAAATTAAACCTCATATACCCCTTACTACCCTATCGCTACCGAAAATCGAAGATTCATTCCACTTGTTAAAAATCTTAGGGTATGTTTTCAAGATAAAATTGGATAGATGGTATTGAGGGTACATGAGGTATAACCCTCTAACCCTCTAAATAAATTTTCGCAAAGCGTATACCTACACTAAATCGCTTTCTCGTACACCAATGATGGTAGATTCACCTCCGCTTCATCAAAATGCTTAGGCCCGTTTTTTAAACAAAATTAAACCCCACCTCATATGGATTACCGGATAGATTAATAAAAATTAAAGGAGTTTGTTGTGCGTGGGTTAATTGATTGAAAGGCCGACTTTAACAGTTTGAATACTTTTATTTAAAAACACTAAACTACCGTCACAACTTTTACTGCTTCCTATTCTTACTTAAAACTTAAAACAATTACTTAATGACTTAGTCGATTACTGAACGGGTTTTTACCTATGACTTGTTGCTGAGAGCAAGTGGATAACAAGATGGATGGCACACGACGATTTAGAGATTTTTCTCGAACCAACTAGCCTTTGGATACAGCGGAGTTTCTGGCGAGCTCGAACTTGTTTTAGCGGCGTACGGCGTTACCATTTATTTAGTGTTTTCTTAAGGTTAGAGCTAGAGTCACTACACACTCCCCCTCCAGCGTAGCGCCGATCCAGAGAGGTTTGTAAGAGCTTGTAAGTATGCTCTAGTGATCCTGGTCGCGTAGTACGTGTGCAACTTCGAGTCTGTCTATAGAGATAGATGTTTCTTTACCATTAATATTTAGAATGAATTGCTTTCGAAGCTTTCGAACTACCTTATATGGTCCCTCGTAGGGTGGTTTGAGTCCTGTTCGGATTCTGTCGACTCTAACGAAAACGTGGTCTGCTTCGTTGAGGTTCTTTGGGACGTAAAACATTTCATTTTATTTTTATTATCTCTTGTGTCCTGTGGCTTAATTGTCTGCATTGATTTTCGCAGTTCATTTAGTAGAGTGTGCGTCTCCACCGTGTCATGTGGTGTAAGTGGAGTAAAGAATTCGCCTGGAAGTTTCAGACTTTGGCCGTAGACCAAATCGGCAGGTGAATATCATAAATCTGCTTTTATCGCCGTTCGTATCCCTAACAGGATCAGTGGTAATTCGTTAGACCAATCAATTTTATTTTGTCTCGCCATCAATGATGACTTCAGCTGCCTATGAAACCTTTCTACCATGCCATTTGCCTGTGGATGGTAGGCAGTGGTTCGAATTCGATTTGAGCCGAGTAGATCTATAATTTCTGAAAATAGTTTTGACTCGAACTGGGTTCCTTGGTCAGTTGTGATTTGAAGGTGATATGAAGGTTTTAGCTATACTTAAGGCAGTAATATCCTTAATGGGTATTGCTTCGGGCCACCTGGTGAATCTGTCAATTATCGTGAGTATATAGAAATTATCCTCTGAGGGAGGTAATGGACCTACGATGTCCAAGTGAATGTGCTCAAATCGCTTGTGTGGAATGTCGAAACCTTCAAATGGTGATTTTGTATGGCGATGTATTTTGGACTTTTGGCAAGAAATGCATGCTCTAGATCATTCGCTGCAGGTCTTATTCATTGCCGGCCAAAAGTATCTGCTGGTTACTTTCTTACGCGTGGCACGAATTCCGTCGTGAGCTAGTCTGTGAATTGTTTCGAATACCGTTTTGCGCAGTTCACTTGGGACGTATGGGCGATTCATTTTTGTGCTTGTCTCACACCATATTTCCTCTCCTGTGACTGGTACGTTGATGAGTTCTAGCGTGTACTTTGAAGCTTGTTTAGATTTTTTGCTATTAACTCTTTAATTCGTTGTCAATTTGTTGCGATTCGGACAATGTTTTTAAACTCAGTATGGGTTTGTTAATTTCATCACAATTTTGTGATCTTGACAGTAGATCTGCTACTACGTTTTGGTTGCCCGAGATATGTTTTATGTTGCTCGTGAATTGGTAGATGTAATTCAGTTGTCCGGACTGTCGGGGACTGCCCTCAGTTTTTGTTGTTAGTGCTTTAGTTAAGGGCTTGTGGTCTGTAAATATTATGAAGTATCTGCCTTCTACGAAATGCCTGAAGTGCTTGATCGCAAGATAGATGGCAAGTAACTCTCGATCGAAAGCAGAGTACTTTTGCTCGCACTGTGCTAACGTTTTGGAAAAAAATGCTAGCTGGCAACCGCTATTGTTGTTCTTTTGTTGTAGGACGGCTCCGACCGCAAAGTTTGACGCATCTGTAGTGATGCTGTAAGGAGCGTTCTCTAATGGGTGAGCTAATAGTGTGGCCTTAGAGAGGGCTTGTTTAACCCTTGTGAATGCTTCTTGACATTTTTGTGGCCAAACGAATGATTTTGTGTTTTTCTTTACCTAAATCAATTTTGCCAGGTGTGTATACATTGGTTGCAAGAGTTCAGCTAGCTTTGTAATCAATCGATGAATAGTTGACCATTCCTATGAACTGTTGTATTTGGCGTATTGATGTGGGCGGAGTGAGTTTAAGGATTGCATCCACTCTATCTTGTAGTGGTCTGGTACCATCTGCAGAGATTGTGTGGCTTAGAAAATTGAGTTAGTTACCACCAAAAATACATTTTGAGGGATTAAGTGTCAATCCGCTTTCAGCCAGTCGTTTAAATGCAATTCGTAGATGCCTTTCATGCTTCTCTTGATCCTTGCTAGCGTGCGCAAATACATAATCGAGTCCTTCGTTATCTCATCAATCAATCTTTGAAACGTCTGACTAGCGTTTTTGAGACCAAAAGGCATTCTCATAAACTCAACTCAAACAGTCCAAAAGGAGTCCTGATCGCCATCTTGTGCATGTCCTCGGGAGCTATCGGTATGTGATGGTATGCTCTTGCCAGGTCAATTTTTGAGAATACCTTGCAACCCGCTAAATACATTGAAAAGTTTTTATGTGTGGAATCGGGTATCTGTCTGGTATTGTCATTGCGTTTAATTTCCGATAGTTTCCGCAAGGACGCCGATCGGGACTATCCTTTTGCTGGCCATATGTAATTGCGACGAAACAGGTGAGGAGGATGGTCGGCAGATGCCTAAGTCTGTCATGTGTTGAAATTCTAAAACCGACGCTTTATGTTTGGTTACATGTAGACGCCGAGGTGTTGAGAATGGTAAATTTCCCTTTGTGTTAACGTTGTGCTTTTGTTGAAATTCGGCGTTTGCAGCAAGGATGGAAATTCGTGTAGAATTTTTCTGAAGTCGCTGTCAAGTGAAAAATGCCGTAGGGTTGGTGTATCAACATAGGCATGGTCCGCGTTTGTGGACAGTTTTGTTGTTGAGTCAATTAATCTTCTTTGACGCACATCTACTACTAGATTAAATTTATCGAGAAAGTCAGCTCCTATTATTGGTCTGCTGACGTCGGCTAAAATGAATTGATATACGAAGTTTCTCCTTAACCCTAGGTTTAATTTTAACAGTTTTGTACCGCGCGTTTCGATAGTTGAGCCGTTGGCGGCGGAAAGTAAAAGATAAGATTCTGTTTTCCTTTCGGGAAACAGAGATGCGGGTAAGACTGACAAATCTGCTCTGGTATCTATTAGGAACGTGAGATGATTCTCAAAGTCCCGAATGAATAAAAGGCGTGAAGATGTTAAGACCTCACTGCTTGCCGCGGTAGCAGCTGAGTGACTTAGTTTTTTTGATCTTCGTTTGCTTGAACTTCTCTGGGTTTTTATAGCTACATGGTTGATGGCAGTTCTGTGCCTGTTTCCCAAAGGTAGCGTGGTACCAGCACATGTTCCGAGCTAGATTGCTGAGCGCTCTCGATTTTTGGAGCTACTTCGGTGCTGTTGCGGGTTATAATGAAATTGCCGTGACTTACTTCGAAATTATCTTGAGTTGTTTGGATGTTGTGATTTGCTTTGATATGACTGACGACTCCGGCCGGGATTTACTCTAAGTGACTTCATCATGGATTCAATTTCTTTTATTTCGCGAATGAGTGAATGCTCTGTAGCGGAATCAGTTGAAGATTCTTTAATGTTAATTGATGATATACCTCGGAGAGGTGTTGAGGCTTCCCAAATTTTATCAGCAAGAGAAGTGAGATCTCTCTCCTCCATTTCTTGCTGAGGGATTAATGCGATGTTTATGACTCGAGAAAGCCTGGTTAGCCAAAGCTTTCTGATTAAATTATCGCTTATTGCCGCGGAGGTCCCTACTAGTTGCGTTGATGATCTGAGAAACTCCGACTGCTTCCGATCACCTATTTCTTCTAATGAGAGAAGCTTTTTAATCTGCGTTCCTCACTGAGGGAGTGTCGTTCGATCAAGGTTTTTTTTTTAATTTTCATACATATTCGATTCTGGGGGCTTTTGGATGAAGTCAAGAACAGACTCAAGTGCGCTTTGAGGTAAAGATGCTAGGACATAATTGTATTTATATATGTCTTTTGTCACCCTTCCGATGATAAATTGCGCTTCCGCTTGTGCAAACCAGGTTGTGGGGGAATTGACCCAGAACGGCGAAAGTCGGACCGCAACTGAAGCTAGCTCGCTGGAGAAGTGAGGTTCTGGATCTTTCTCGTCTTTATTCTCGTCGTTCTTTTCATTTCCCATTCTGTGACTTACTTTGTCACTATTATGTGTATACTGTAAGTTCGAGTTCGAATTCGCAAGGAAACGTTTGCCGAACTATCTTTCCCGAAGTTCTATATATTTGCTGTATCAATATGGTTATGCACTTGCTCACTTACAATTACTATACCCGCTTTAGGGATTCTTATACTAAATTACTCTATTGCTTATTTATATTATGATGAGGTTTACACATCATATATCAAGTATATGATTAGAAATTTAATATAATGAGTCTATAATTCGACCGAAAAGGTCCAGGTAAAAAAAAATTATTTCTTGTGATAATATCTGAAATAAATTGCGTATTCTTTGCTTACACTGAACAAGCTTGCCTTACGCTAACCGTAACTATTCAATCGTTATTGTATTCTATCCTGGAGTTTAGAATTTATTATGTCTATAATCGCAAATCAAAAAAAAATATATATATATATATACAGGGTGTCCCGGACGTACCGCATTTCCTTTATACCCTGAATTCCTCAGTCAATATCGAGAAATAAATTGTATGGGAGGAGAGTCGGAAAATGCACGGTGTGGACGGTAGGGGGTTTTTTGATTTTGGGTTCTTTTTATCCTAATACCATGTAACTATCTTGTTATACACCCTATGAAGGTGACTTGCATCTCAGGTGATAGTAAACCCTCTACGGTTTCCAAAAAATGCCCAACCACCTCTGTACTCCCTTTCAGTAGTTATAGGATGTCAAAGTAAAAAAAATTGGATAATTTTGCAATTTCTTTTTTAAATTTTAACGATTTTCCCACCAAAATGCATGATAACTATACAGTTTTATGAAAAGACTTAAAGACCCCGGAATGTTACATTTAATTTGACTATGCACATGTACCTACCTAAATGCTACCGTTATTGAGATATTCCAGTTTTCATGATGCATAATTTCATAAATTTTGCAAATATGCGTGGAATTGCATAAAATTAGGCGCGATTTCTATTGTTCTTAGCAAGTTCAAAATTAATGAAATTCCGCATCATACAAACAGGAATATCTAAAAAACGGTACATGTGCATAGTTAAATTAAAGGTAACTTTCCGGGGTCTCTAAATCATGTAAATAAACTGTATAGTTATCGTACATTTTGGCGGAAAAATCGTTAAAATTTGAAAAAAATAGGACTTTTTTCCAATTTTTGGACTTTGACGTACTACAACTTAAGATTGAAGATGGCAGTAGGGCTGGTTGCAAAGTATAGACGGTTTGCTATGACCTGAGATAAATTTAGCCTTGATAGGGTGTATATCAAGTAATTTACAGGGTGTAAAGTGGAAACAGTACTAAAAATAGTAAACCCCCCCCTACCGCCCACACCGTGCATTTTTTATTTTTTATTTCTCGAAATTGATGAGGAATCCGGGGTATAAAGGAAATGCGGTACATCTGGGACACCCTGTATAAATATATTTTAAATGTATTGTTGCGAGCGTGGCCTTTAGTTCGTTATTTAAAACACAATATTAAATAATTAATATATAAGTTATTTATTACACTTAAATCATATAAAGTTCACAAACATTTATTTAATCAACTCAACTCTTAATATCGCTAACACTGTACTTTCAATTATCGCAATCTAATTACACACTATCGCTTCTTTATTACTTTCGCTTCTTAACACTGCAACGTCTAAAACAAGACTCTTTTTCTGGCGATGACAACTGTTATATTTATACTCTAGAAACTCTCCGGATTATTCTGGAATGTTCTATTCCAAAAGCTTCTTGACTATTCTATTTGTTCTATTCCTGAACTTTCCTGTAGATTTAATAATCGATTCTCCTAACCTGAAGTCATTTACTCTCCGAACCTGAAGTTATTTATTGCCAGTAGATGTCACCAGTTGTCTCTTTCTATTGCACGTATATTATAAATATTCAATTCTTGATGTGTTATATCTTAGACTTCGAAATTTGTTTTGTCGATAATTTAATTTGAAAAAAACTTTACCTATTTTAACAGTAGTATATTGTAAATATTCACTTGTTGATGTATTACATTTTAGAATTCGGAATTTATTTTGTCGATAATTCAATTCGAAAAAAGATAATTTATTAATGTATATGTTGTAAATATTTAATTCAAAAAAAATAATTCTGTTGCTAATTTAAAAAAACCTATAAATGTTCTTTATGTCGCACGATTAAGTACGTACTTCATCCAGCCTGATGTGAAGTTTCCACTGTTCTCACTAAATGAAATAACTTTACCTTGACCTGTACTTAGTATTTGATGACGTATGTGGGTGCCATTTCATATGCAGCTGGTACTATGCACTTGATTGCTTGTGCTGCCTATCGCATTGCATTGTGGCGATACCTTTTGCTGATTTTGTTGACGCGTCGATGTTGCCTTCAGCTGCGAAGGTTGCTGCTTTGCCGCTTGCTTGCCTGATGGTGGTGTGTGTGATGCTAATAAAATTAAATATAAAATAAAAATATAAATTAAATATATAAAAATAAAATTAATATTTTGGCAACTCGGTACTGATGACGATTTATTTCCTGGATTATATGCTTCGTTGTGTTTTGATATTTGCCTGTGGTCATACGAATTGCCTGTTGGTTCTTACATCCACGGAAGTGCTGTTAGCGTGTACCGCTTATGACCTGTATATGACCTTTATACGCCGAAGCTTTCAGAGATTTTCTTGTATCACGTTATGAATTTTTTGGCTTGAAATTGATTTTATTTCCACTCGCTCGTTTTTTAACTGTGTTGAGAGAACGTTTTACGCTGTTTGTCGGCCGTCGGGTTCACCAATTGTTGTGCGTGGGTTAATTGGTTGAAAGGCCGACTTTAACAGTTTGAATACTTTTATTTAAAAACACTAAACTACCGTCACAACTTTTACTGCTTCCTATTCTTACTTAAAACTTAAAACAATTACTTAATGACTTAGTCGATTACTGAACGGGTTTTTACCTACGACTTGTTGCTGCGAGCGAGTGGATAACAAGATGGATGGCACACGACGAGAATTTTCTCGAACCAACTAGCTTTTGGATACAGCGGGTTTTCTTGCGAGCTCGAACTTGTTTCAGCGGCTTATGGCGTTACCATGTATTTAGTGTTTTCTTACAAGTTTTCCAAAATCGCTTTCGTGAATATTTTTTTGTTTGAAATTTGTAATAATATCTGCTATGGAGATAACATTGTATAATTTTTAATATTATACTGTGGTACTATTTGAATCATTTTACGATCTTATCCATTACTATAGTAAATCATGTTCACTTCATAATTCAAACACGATTCAATAAACAGTTTTGTTTTGTATCAATAATTCAAAGCTGGAATTGCTGTCTACAATTCGCCAAACAAACAAAATGTAATTCAAGCGAATCTTTCATTGCGCGCATGAGTAACTCTATTTCCTTAATATTTCGCTAATCAAATTGGACTGTTTGCGTACGAAATTCATACTTATGTGTAGGGACCGTATAACCGTTATGGGACTTTTTGGAAAAAATAATATATACACTGCCGTATCAATAAATAAATTAATTAATTTTTTTTTTTTAGTTCTATGTAACTGTTATAAAAGATTTTTTTAATTTTAGATCATAAGATAATGGCTATTTATTAAATGTATTGTTTTTTAGACAGTAGTGATTGTTACCGAAAACTTTTATTTATTTAAGTCTTATGATAAGAGTCCCAAAAGACTTTAATTAATAAAAGTCTCTTCGTAAAACTCCAATAAGACTTTTAATTTTTTAGTCTCAGGATAACTGCATTAAAAGACTTTGATAAATATAAGTCAGTCTTAACTTTTATTCAATTAAGTCCTATGATAAAAGTCTCGTAAGACTTTTGTCTTTTCAATTTTTCGAAACAGTCTGATCGGGACTTTATATCTTTCAGTCAGTTATAATATAGGTAGTTATAAAAAACTTTTAAATCTCATAATAGATCTATCACAGATCTTTTATTGTGGCAGATCTTGATATTTGATTTTGAATTTCAGGAATCGGATCAAATACCAAGATCTGCAACAATAAAAGATATGTCATAGATCAATTATGAGATTTAAATAAATAAGTCTTCTATAACTATCTAACTATCCTGACTGTAGAATACAAAAGTCCCGATCACACTGTTATCGAAAAATTGAAGAACTTAAATGAATAAAAGTCTCTGGTAACAGTTATGGACTCACTGAAATTTTTAAAAGTCTTCTAATACAGTTATCTTGAGACTAAAAAAATCAGACTTTAGGCAGTTTTATGAAGATACTTTTATTAATAAAAGTCTGTGCTCTTAGTACTAAGCTAAAAGTATAAAAGCCTACTAAGGCTTAAAAAAATAAGTCTTTTAGGACTCTTATAATAAGACTTAAATAAATAAAAGTCTTCGGTAGTAGTGATAATTAACTTTAAAATAAAAAAAATATTGAAACTCTTATGATGAGACTTTTAGTCTTTTAGTCTTTTAGTAATTATTAACTAAATATATTCCATTACGGCTCAAGTATACCATTGTCTTGATAAAAATGCAATGTGTTTATAAACTGCATCTATTATAAAGTTCTACAGTAGTTACAAATTAGATAAATATTTATATAGTAGTAGTCCTATTTACACTTACAAAATAAGCTTCGAGGCAGTCCAATTAATTCCAAGTAATTTTTTTCTATTGAATAAATCCAAAATCAATCAAAGAGCATAAAAAATAGATTTACTGCTACCATTGCGAGAGGTTAGCAATTACATAATACTTGATATATTTTGTCTTTCTACACGCTTTTTTTTAATATTTAAATAAATTTCGATTTTCGATTTCTACATAGTGTACACAATTTTTATATAAGGATTTATTGTGAATCTGTTGTTACTATAACTATTGCTTGTGATTCTGAACTGACACTGATCTGTTGCTTTCCTTCAAGAGTTGAAGTGTTCTTCAAATCAAATGGATCCTGCATCTTTGATTCGTGGGTAGAAATGTCGTCCTGTTTTTTATTGCTTTCCTCCTCATTCCTACTACTAGTAGTTGGTGCAGGACTAACACTTCGGGAGGCAATTCCATTGACTTGTTTTGGTGCTGAGCTTACACTGTGACTATGATTTCCATCCTTTGTAGCAGCAGAGCTTACACTGCGACTTACATTCTTTTGTTGTTGTGACGATGGTGTAGGACTAACACTACGACTTTTACCTCCTTCAATCGGTGCTGGACTTGTGCCACTACTTGAACTATCTAGCTGAGGTGCTGGACTGACACTACGGCTTAAATTACCCCTTGTAAGTACAGGGCTTGCAGCACGACTATCCAGTGAAGTTCTTGTTGATTGAGGTGCAGGACTAACACTACGTCTAACTTCTTCTTGTTTTTCTTCCAAAATTTGTTTTATTTCATCAATAGGTTTTAGCATATAAACCGGAACATCATCATCTCGACGCTAGAATGGAAATTAATCCTCAGTAATATTTGTATAATGAGAATAAAAAAAAAATCTCTCACATACCTGAAAAAGTACTTCTCCTTCGAAATCGATTAATTTATATTTTCGTGCCCGTAATAATAATCCAACAACTTTATCTGATATTAATGTATAAATCTGCATTCAAGATTGATTAGTTAGATATATGTATGTAACTAAAAAAAGATACGTTTCAAGAATTTCTTACATTAAATAAATCTCCAAAGAGAATAACTTTCAAATTTGGTTCGTCCTCCGAGAAAGCAAAGCCCTCTGTATCAATAATTTGGCACAATTGAAGCATTTCTTTGCAGACATGGATATTTGCTCTAGCGCCGCGCATCTCTGTCAAACTCCCCGCAAGAGGTCTATTTTTTTAAATTTTAAGAAAAAATTTAAAAATTCGTTGAAAAATTCATTTTGAAAAAAAAACTTACTTCCCGTATTCGTCCTTATTGAATGTTCTTTGTCTATGTTCAGCATTCGAGAAAGGATTTAGAAATTGCGATTCTTTATGCTGATTGGCAACGTTATTAAACATAGCAACTTTCGAAGAAAGGGGAGCATCCTGAAATAGATAAGTAAATATTAATTAGAAAATGTTTAATACCGCTCTTGCTTAAAAGTCTATTTTTTCATATGATCTTATAAATGACATTCAACGGTCTTGTGTACTTGCATTTTCAATTTCAAGGAAGCTGGACATTTTAAATTTCAAACAATTTCCATTAGCGCCCGAAGGAAGTCCATAACTGACAGATTTTTGGAATCAAATGACATTTGAAAAATATATAAATTGATAAAGCAGCTGATTACTGAGTTGATTTATTACACTTTCAATTCATTTAAAATTTAAGATAAGTTGTAAAAATTTGACTGTGTGTCCCTGTTAAGGCCATTACACTATGAGCGTGGCTCAGTGAGTTCTCTTTGAAATATACCTATCAAAAGTCATATGACGTCAAACTGACATGCTTACTTTGTGTACATCTTACACCTTGAGTAGCAATAATCATATGAGTGAACGTCAACTGTCATGAAAGTAACAATGAAAAACTCGACAAAGCATTTTGGGAATAATGGGTATTATTCGGCGGCTTCAGGACGTGATTTAACCCATATAGTCATCGATAAGCTAAAAGTGGAAGATAAGAGAGGCTTTCAAAACTTTGCTCGAATGACGCCAAAATCCTTTGAAAAATTATTATTAATTGTAAAGCCCTAATCGAAAAACAAAACAAAATTTTGCGAGAGTCCATACCAGCCAAAGCAAGGTTGTTTATAACAGCTTTTTACTTCTCATTTCAGACATAAAATGTTCTTCAGGTTGTTAATAACGTTGAGGTATTTAGCAAGCGGGGAAACCTTCCACAGTCTATACTATAGTTTCAGAATATCACAGCCAGATATTTCCCTTTCTGAAAAAAATGTCCTATTTTTGACAATACAAGGTTAGATTAACTCACAGCAAATTAGAACCGTTTCTATTTTACTGAAACTCATGTGAGTTCAGAAAATGACGCTCACATGAGTTTATTTTTCGTCTTTACATTTAGATATCTGTCATTTTAGGGAACTCATGTGAGAACTCACGTGAGTAACACTCATAGTGTAATATGACCTTTAGACTGAGTAGCGGACATACAGTATAGGGATGGCCGATACCGATACGATATTATAAGGGTAATTCGTATCGATATTTTTATACTTTAAATATCGATGTATCGATATTTCAGTAGTGAAAAAAAAAAGTTCTGAAATCTGAATTAGTTTTCTTAATATCAGGCTAAATTTGGCCGATTTTCAATTTCATTAGTCGACAAAATTTTAGCTTAGCCGACAGCCGATTTTTATCCGATTTTGATATTTTATCAGCCCTATTTTGGGATTGACGCAAACTTATCGTCCACCACTTGACTGGTCGTTGCCCAATCAGAATCAACGGCTTATATTTTATTGGTTGAACCAATAAGAACGCTTCTTTCTTATAAGAATGCTTATAAAATACTTTACATTACTTTTACTTTGTAAATCGTATGCGAATGCGACCAGAGCACCAAGTAACGCGCTATGGACATAAACCGTGTTGTGTTATTAATTCTTCAAAAATAAATAGATTTGTTTTGTTAGTGATTTAACAAATTGTTGAAATAATTGAACAGTATTGCAAACAAACATTTTAAATTAGATCGAAGAAGTTTTAAAAAGTGGAAAACTACGAATAAGGTATGAAAAATTCATTTATATACCCAGGGTCGTCAGATATTCCATCCATTTGTCGGCCGTTGGGAACTGGTTTGTAATAATTTCTAGTGATTATGATCAGATAAAATGAAAAAGTTAAATCTTTAAATGCACGCATACATCAATGTTCAATTATTCATGTTCCGACTTTCCAGATTTTTTGAGGAGTGATAACAGCTGCCCAGTACACATACAAGTTACGCAGATTGTCTAAACAAAGGTAAATAAATATCCATTTTACATATGTTTCAAAAGTATCTTAAAGGCACTTTCACATCAAACACAAGAAACAAAAAAATGTAAACCGAAAAACTCAATTTATTCCACTTTAAAACAAGATTTTTGCTCCAATGATTAATAAAATCATGGGAAATAGGATAAACTAATAATTTTACTAATAAAATAGTATATTTATCTTAGAATTTTTAAGAAAACACAACTTTTATGATTTATCGGACGAATTTTTCCGCCGAAAAGTTTTTCGGCCGATAAAAAATAGAAGTTGTGTTTTCTTCAAAATCTGAAATAAACATAACTATTTTCTTAGTAAAATTCTTAGTTTATCCTATTTCTCTGGATTTTATTAATCATTGCAACAAAAATCTTATTTTAAAGTGGAATGAATTGAGTTTTTCGGTTTACATTTTTCTGTTCTTGTTTTTGATGTGAAAGAGCCTTAACATTCTTTTATAAAGCATAATTTGTTTTTTTTTTAGATAAATGACAAAATTTTGCATGTCAAGTTAATTGATAAGGTACGGGAGCAGCAATAACAAAACAAATATTTTCAAAAAATAAAGGTCTACATAAACATACAATCAAAGGATAATAAAAGCGAAATTGCCTAAAAAAATGGTCAACGGACAACCACAATCGCTTGGTTAATCAGATACCTATGTGAATTTTGTGAATTTGATTTATATTTTCTCGCATCTGACGATTTGAGATCTATTAAATTAATATTAAACTGCTATTATACCAACATTTGGGGCGCTCTAAAACATGTTGTCATTTTGGTCCAGTCATTCCCGAATGCACCACCAATTTCACAATCTGTGTATTCTGCTCTGATATACTATGCGATATCTAGCTCTTGTGCCATCTACACTGAAAGAAAAGAAAAAATTGAGACAACATTTTCAAATTGTTGTCCCCACAAATTAGAAGGATTGTTAAACCAGCAATAGTATTATTTATTTTAAATTAACAGCTACATTTAAAGCATTTGTTGTGTCAACAGTTTAAAGAATTGACCAAAAACAAAAAAATCGTTGTCTTTACAAAACCAGATTGGTTGTTTTCAGAAATATATATATGCGCATACATGTGTCTTTTAAATTAGAATTACATGGTATCTGGTAATTGGAATAATACTTTTCTACCATTTCCATTTGAGCTAGATATATATCGATTTATAGTGCATTTTCCAATTGTGGTACCGTATCAAGGATGCTTGATAAAATACTTTTTGTTTTCATTCGTTTTCTACATTAAAACAAAAAACATGGCGTGGCAAATGTATCCTCCACTCAGGTTTAATTATCACGCAATTAATAGATTTTAGAATATTCGGATGTTTCTCACGCAATATTGGTCATGGTAGCATTGCATTCTGATCCATACAACATTTCAGCTCTTTACATGGACACGTGAAATATGTATATAGCGAAAGGCGAAATTTTTGTATGGCGACAATAAGAAGAACTAGCCCGATTTTCTTAATTTTGGAAAATCTATTTATTTAATATATAAAAACGCAGTATACAAAATATGAGCAATCTAAATCAACTGGTTCTCAAAATACATATGTAGTTAAAATGAGGAGTTGTCCGACTTGCACATTTATAATCATAGATCTATGATTTTTTTTGAAAGGCTGCATTAAATTTCACCTCTCTAAGTCAACGCCTTCTCAAGTTATCGTGCATATGGACGGACAGACGGACAGACATTCAAAAATCAAAATAACTTTAAATTTTATAAATATATGTATGTCCAATCCATGTTTCTTTATCATTATTATTTCAGGGTATTACAAACGGACAGACTGAGTAGAATAAAATAGATATAATACATACAAAATTCGAAACAATAATAAAGATATAGAATTAAAAATATCTACACGAAGTTTGCCCCATCTCTGCACGAAACATTCATAAAGCTTATTAAAAATATAATAAAATATACAAATGTTTTTTATTACGAGTGAAATAAAACCAGATTCAAACGTTCAATGTAATTAAATGCGATTGATCTAATTTCGATCATAATACATATATCAAAATATATTTAAAATTAAATTATATAATAATTCAATTACATGGATCATTTGTAAAGTTAACTAAAGGTCTTGTTCACTTTACAATTCCTGGCTGTACAACACAATCCTGCACACGATGAAACGTGTTCTTTGAAGTACACAACACATGCGTACTTTGCACCGATAGAGCGCACAGCGCAGAAACAAAAATTAATGGTAATATACCAATACAGTAAAGTAATACAGTAAGCCTTGACAAAAGCATTAGCGGCGGCCGACATTCATTACACAGGATTTTATCTTATAAAATTGGATTGGATTTCGTTCAAACACCATAATTTCCATAAATCTATTCTATATACTACCTTTTTTTACCACCATTAGAATGTCATCGCCTCTCGATCGTTATATTCCGCGCATTCGTATCGTAGCGTATTCTTTTCCAGCCGTTTTGCTGTTAAGTTGTGCGGAGTTAGTTAAGTAGAAGGCGTCGGCGGGAACGGAAAGTGTGAAGTGACTAATACCCTAGACACACAGCACGAACTAATGAATCATTTGTACTAACTATTCATTAAAATGTCGTGTGTCAAATAGCATATGTCATTATAGCTCGAAAATCAGATGATAATGAAGTACACTAATGAAGTGTTTTCCTCCTTCATTAATGAGGAAAAATGTGCTAGATCTGGCATATAATGTAAGTCTGGAGTTCCGCTGTGCATCTGCCGATTTGAAAAATAATAAGAAGAAATGCAAAGAAATGCAAATCACAATTTATATTATTAATATTTTTTTTAAATAAAATGTGTTTCTCATTTGGAAATTGTTAAATTGAAAATAAAATAAATGAAAACAAAGAATATCACGTTAATTCGATCCATATTGCTTCTTTAATGTGATAAGTTCATCAAAACCAGTTTGACAGCACAACTTAATTAAAGAAATGGCTGTGTGTCCGCAGTTTATAATGAATCATTATAGACTAATGAGTCGTTAGTTATTTCTTCATTATGAGTGTTGTGTGTCTAGGGCATTAGTGTGAAGTGAATTGATGACCAAGAGGTTTCGTTTTGTCAAATTGAAACATTTTTCTGTACATTTACAATTGAGACTGGAGATTGTGACGATGTTGTGTGTTATGATGTGCCGTGCTCCAAGCGAAGAGCACACCACTTTTAAGGTTAAGAGGGAGATCCAAGGGTGAAAATATGTAATTTTCTTTATTCAATAGTAGCCGATTTTAGCAGTTCCACTTTAATTTTCATTTAAACATTATCAGTTTCACATTGATTGGTATAAGTATGACTTTAATTGGTTTCAAAAAGGATTCCAAAAGTTTAGTATTCCACTTTTTCTTAAAATAAACTTTGTCTGATTCACCTTAATTGGTTTGAAGCACCGATTTCTAAATTTTGTGTATTTCACTATATTATATTTCTAAGCTTTATCAGATTCACCTTAATAGGCTTCGAAGAGATTTCGTAATTTTAGTATTTCACTCCTTTTTTTTTTTAACTCTGAGATTTCTTTTTTGAAAAAGCGAAACTATTCTCGACGGGCTTAAAAAACGGACTCCCCGAGGTTTGGGCAAATTGCACCCAGGTACCCACGATATCTTGCAAAAGCTTTTTATTTTTTTTATTGTTTTCTCACGACGTTGAAAAAACGTACGTGAGAAAATGCACAAAAGCTTTGATGCAAGCTATATGCATCTATGCAAAACTGTAATTTGATATGCACTTGTGCGCCCGTCTTGAAATTTTAATTTTAAGAGGGCGCGAATAATTCTGATAATTGTATGTATATATGTACATACAATTAGATTGGAGGAAGTAAGTAATGTACGTATGTACACTGTACATACGGAAAAAAATTAAGAAGACACTGTATGTAGGTAAGTGTGCATACCGTGTGAGTGGAATGTGTGTCTGATAACAAAATGCAATTTATGCATAATTGCATTTTATTATAACAAGGGAGAATGGTTTTTAGCGAAATTTAAATTAAATGGAAATGAATGAAATAATTTTTGGTTTTCAGGGTCAACTTGAGATACATCAATATATTGTATAGGACAATATATTGATGTATTGCCCTTATCGTTGTGATTCGGGGCATTGGGCACCTGAGTCACAACAACGAGTACAACAAGCAGGTGCAATAAGAATTCGCGAAAATATTATTTCATTTGGCTGGAGGTAAGGTAGCAGTACACAGGGAGCGCATTATTTCAGTTTTTATTTGTTGTTCATTCTGTGTAAATTGTACCATCGGGATTTTGACACGTAGTTGGATTTAGTGCTGGAAACGCCGACATTTTAATGAACGTATCTTCTAATACGCAGTTTATTTCGATTCGTTCGTGCTAGCGCTAAGAAAAAATGGACAATTTCGTGTTAGTGGGTTTGATTTGTGTGCAAAAATTCATTTTAAAGAAGACTGAGTGGAAAAAGCTTACGGTATGTATGGAAGAGAGATAGCTAATTTGTTTTCCTGAGAGACATTTAGAAAAGTTAAAACTGGTTGTTTTGGCAGTGGCTAGAAAAGGACCGAAATACCGGCGAATCCATTTTTCCAGAAGTAACTGAAAGATGTTTGTTTTTATTACATAGGTATGTGAAAATGATTTCATTTTTAAAAAGGAAGAATGTTTTGATAATTTTGTTGATCAGGTCGTACACTGAAGTTTCAGCGCAACAAAATCAAATCTTTTAGAACAGATTGTAAGACTTTTTATCCAAGTGATACAAGAGAAAAGTTGTTTTTCCAACATATGCAACATATATTAAGGGGAACCTAATACTACCTTGGCGCTCGGATAGTAGTTTTAGGATTAATTAAAAAAAAATGATAGAAAAATTACAAAAGCGGAGATATGAGCTGTCAAGTAATTAAAATCGTTGCTGATGAGATGTTTTTTCTCTGTCAGATTTCGACTTGAAAAAAAAAGAACTCTTTTTTCTAATTTAGTACGATAATAACTAAGACATAGCATAGGATAATAAAATTTTTTTTTTGCAGAAATGACAGCTGTTTGAAAAAAATCTGATTTTTTAGTTTTAAAAATAATAATAATAATAACTAGGCATCCAATCAAACAACTCATAGGCCATATCTTAGATCATATTACAAAGAATTTGTGGTTTAAATTTTATCAAAATCGGTTGAGTAGTTCTTGAGATAATCTGTCCAGCAGTTCGGAAAACGTAGTTTCGAGAAAAAGCGCAAAAGAAAGAGCAACAACTTCCTGCCGCCCTATAATTTTGGAAGTAATTTGAATTTTGAAATGGTTAGACGCTTAAAATATTCTTAAAAGTATAAGCATTTTATATAGTACAAAAAAAATTTGATTTTTTGAAACCCTCAAGGTGGTGTAACTTCTTAAGCAGGTCGAATAAATTTTGTGTGAAATAAAATCAAAATCAAGAACTCGACTCGATGTGATCTAAAGCATGTTTGCGGGGGAGTTGATGGTCGAAATTTGTGGTTAAGGCAAACGTCTGTAGAAATTTTGTATTTTAGTATATGCAAAAGAAAATAAATATCAAGTAATTACATTTCCACTTACAAAACTAAATTAATTGAAGGCAGGATTTTCCACAGTGTAGTCTTTCTGTTATCTAATGTCTACCTACCATATACTACCTTGAAAAATTCCAGATTAAAAAAAAAATACCCGGTGGTATAGTTGGTATATATATGTATGTAGTGACTTAAAATATTTAATTGGTTGAATGCAGTTAAAGAAAAATCGTAATACTAAATACAAAGCTACTCAGCTATGTGATTTTAGTAAAGTAAAACAAGTATTCCAGATTAAATGCAAAGATTTTGATAAATTTTACTTTCCTTATATGGAGCTTCATTTCAGTACTTTTTTCCTCCAAACAACATTGCAAACTTTTTGATCTGTTGTAGATATAAATTAAACAAACATTTCATTTGGAAAAGGGCTCAATTTATTTCATTTCTTCAAAACTCCGCGAGAGTTATCTACTATTTATATTTAATTGTGAAAACAATTTTCCGCACATTTTTCTTTAAGACAATTTTTCCTTTTTTCAAAGGTTTCATTTATTCATTTTATTTGAGTAGGTACACGTGCCAAAGGCACGCCTAGCGCTGGATACATTTTAGATAGTAACAAGGTAGATTTACGTTATACCACAATAAATCATGCAATGATAGAAATAATAGGAACTTAATATACAGGGTATTTCCTCCAAGGTGGTCCATATCGCGTGAGATGTACTGTCATCTAGGAAAACAAAAAATTGTAGGGCGGGGGTGCGCCATATCAACGGGTTAGGAGTTACAGGGTGATTAAAAAATTATGCTATGTCTTCACAAAACAACATGTATCTTATAAATTACCGGACGTATGATCACCGCATAAAGCTGAACATGTACTCAAAACGTCATGGTCTTTCCAGCCACTGCTCAACCAGCCCCGTACTCGTCTCTTATGTGGTTCTAAACTAAAAATTTTGGATTTTCTTACCATTTTTTTTATTTTTGCAAAAAGGTCATAAACAAAATTTTTTTTTTATAAAACTCTAAACTGTAGACTCTCCTCTTTAATTTGACCCATAACACCCAATGTAGTATCTGGAGCCGTTAAAGAAGTATTAGTTCTTAACCTATTCTCAAAGCTATTCTGAAATCTATTTTCAGAGATAATTTGTTCCCATCGTGACTGCAAGCACTTCATTTAAAAAAAATCGGCTAATTTCCTTATGACCTGATTAGGTAGTGAGCTAATAACCCTTTAACGCACACAGATAGCACATAGGGTGTAATAGTTCAAATTAACGAAAAGAGTCTATAGTTGGTAGTTTTTTAAAAAAAGTCTTGTTAATGACCATTTTGAAAAAAAAAATAATATATGTCAAAGTAAAAAAAAAGTAAGTAAATCCGAAATTTTTAGTTAAGAACCACATAACTCCTGAGGGGACGTAGGGGGCAGTCGCTGGTAAGGCCATGGCGTTCTGAATATAATCAGCTTTATATCACACTCTAACTCTGAAACAGTTGATATGCCTCCCCCCTAATTTTTTGTTTTTTTTTAGGTGAGTATTAGCACTTTCCACTCTATGGACCACCATGGAGGAAACACCCTGTATAGCATAGTATAGTATATTCCAGCGTACCGTGTGTGTACTTAAAAAATATTTGACTTTAATTGTATATCTGAAAAGATTTACTACTATACCCCTCATAAAAATTTCTTATTTCCACTTTTGTTCACACATGCCCTATCTCCAAACAAATCTTTTCCCCGAATTTCGTAGAAAGCACGAAAGTTCTCAAAAAATTATGAGGGCCCACAAACAGTCACGTAGGTTTTTTTCTTTCAAAATTCCGCAATTATTGACGTTATTTAATACGTTCGTTAGAATTCAATAAAAATTTCCACGAAGCGAGCTTTTCAGTTTGTAATTTGTATTGTATGTGTTAGTAACGCAACAGGTCTGTAAACTGGTTTCCCCGGCCTTTGAAAATAGCCTCCTGTCTTAAGGTATCGATAAATTCAAATTCAAATTACATTTATTCATAAACTCTACACTTGTAAGATAAATCTTATATTAAGGTGTAGATGAACAAAGTATAGAAAAAAAAGAGGAAAAATTAGAGATAAATAAATAAAAAAAATTTATAAAACTAAAATAATAGTAACAAAAATTATAATTAAGAAATTAAGAAAATTTATTAATAAAATAAAGCAAATAAGTCCAATACTATTATAAATTACGCAAAAGTAAAAAAAAGAGAAAAATAGGGTACAAAATTAATTACATATACATTAGCTAAGAAAAATTCACTAACAAATTTATACGAAAGTTGCGATTGCTGCTAATCCTTCTGAGTTCAGATGTAAGAGAATTCCAGTCTAAAGAACTGGACGAAAAATTGGCGCTCACCCGGGAGAAAAATAAATCGTGGCATGATTAATGAACATGTTCTGCTAGACTGGGGGAATATGAGTTTACAGTACAAGTAGTATGGTTCCTTACTTATCATAAGGTTCCTAAAAAAAAAATAATATGCGAAATTTAATATAATTGTCAAAAGTACATCCCAAAATAGATTTTGAATACACTGTAATATGATCATATCTTCGCAAAGAAAACACATAACGTACTGCAGAATTGAAAGCAACATTGAGTTTACGTGATGAAACAGAGTCTAATTTACAAAATACTTCGCGCCCGTACAATATCAAAGGAATAATAAGTGTTTTTACAAGCATGATGCGAGTTTTCAGGGGTGTGAAGGGTGCGGATAAAGACAGTTTACGTATAGTACCATACACTTTGCCAACAAGATTATTAACATGATGAGACCAATTTAAAGTCGTATTAAATATCAAGCCCAGGTTTTTTATAGAATCTTTAAAAGGTATGACGATATGATCAAGCATCACGTTTGGAAAAGGGGACGTATCTAATTCAGTTCTATAGATAATAATAGCATTACTCTTGGATGCGTTTAAAAGGAGGCCATTAACTTGAGCCCATTCAGATACGAGACCAAGATCTTCATTCATACGGCAGACAGCATCTTCAATAAGTCCGAGGGGTCTAGAAATATAAAGTTGAACATCGTCTGCATATAGATGATAGTTACAATTTCGCAGAACTAATGGAAGATCATTTATGACTATACTCGTATAATCTGGAATCGGAAAATTTTTGTTTGATATGTTAACTTATATAAAACGGTTCGTGGGATACTTAAAATGGATACATCCGATTTCATAGTTTTTTACATTCCGAAGAGCTTTTCAGTATAGATTAAAAACATGTCGAGCTAAACGTTTTCCCATTATATAGATAAAAAATTAAAATAACATTTTTATTTTCATGAATAGGTTGCCGGATTTAGTCAGTTTTTGAAACTATATGCACAATTTATCTAAGATAACAGCTTATAAAATTTCAGCTCTTTACTTCTACGTGTTTTCAGTCTAAATGACTATCAGAACCAGCTTAACACAAGCTCGCTACATGGACACGTTTAATAAATAAACGGTCAACAATACATGCGTTTCATCACTTAGTCGGTGTTAGTATTAGTATGTTACCCTAAACATAGACAAAAACCCAGAAGAAATGTCATGCAATGCGACATAGAGCAAAAAGATAAAAAACTAAATTAAATTTAACAAAAGATTAAATATTATATAGACGTTTTTTTAAGACATGCTTAGAGTCGTCAACAACAAAATACTCAGCCAAATTATTAACAGTAATGCACATGGGATTAATAGGTTCATACATGCCAAAGTTAGACCTTGAGGAGTTGACATGCAACAGAGGTAGCCTTCTCAAATTGTGCCTATTATCACGGAAAGAGATTCTGTCAAGTAATAACGGGGAAACGACATTCCCGTTTAAGAGTTGGTGAACAAAAGTTACGTCGGCAACCATGCGACGTTTCTCAAGCGAGTGCATATTCAAGAACTGCAAACGATCCTCATAGGGTGGAAGAATCAATGAGTTATTCCAGTGTAGGTCCCTAAGAGCAAAGCGCAGGAAGTTTCGCTGAACAGACTCGAAACGGACGATGTGTGTACCGTAAAAAGGAGACCAGACCTGGCTAGCGTATTCAAGAAGTGGTCTCACAAAGCAAGTATATAAACGTAATGTTATGGAGGATTTCGAGAGCTCTCGGGACCAACGTTTTATAAAGCTCAACATAGAACTACTCTTAGATACCATGTGGTTTATGTGGGAGTTAAAATTCAATCTATGGTTACATTTGACAGAACTAACGCGGCAAATGAGGAAGCCGAGAGCCCATAGACATAACAGATAGGATCCACATTCCTGTGGAAAGTCATCACCTCACATTTGTCGATATTGAGTACCAAATAATTGCTTTTGCACCAATCATTTGTGGCGGTCATCCTGTATCAGTTGACAATCATTAAAAGATTTAATTTGAGCGAAAAGTTTAATGTCACCAGCATAAATTAAGACTTTGCAGTGCTTCACTATTGAGACAATGTTGTCAATAGATAGAATAAATAGCAACGGCGCCAAATGACTACTTTGAGGTACGCCAGACGAATCTTTCAAGACTCTAGAGATGGAATGGCGGAAATAGATTTGGTATGTTCTGTTATCAAGATATCACTCCGTCCATTTTAGGAACGTTGTGGGAAACCCATACTTTTCCATTTTGAACAGTATCACGGAGTGATATAGCTTGTCGAAAGCTTTACTTAAGTCTGTTTAAATACAATCTGTCTGGTAGCCTTTTACAAACCCGTGAATGGTATCAGAGACAAATTCCAATACGTTAGTGGTTGCAGACTGTCCCGAAATAAACCCATGTTGGTTTGAAGAGAGCAAATGCTTCCAGAAAATTGATAACGGAGAGTAGATGATATATTCGAATAACTTGGGCATGCACGATAATTTTGCAATAGGCCTATAGTGGGAGATTTCTTTTTTACTGCCTTTTTGTAGACAGGTATGATAAAAACAACCACTATCGAGCGATTTTTGGAAAATATTTCTCAGCGGGGTTGCCAGGGAGAGGCAACATGACTTAAAAAGGCTGGAGGTATCCCATCAGGACCTGCTGTAAAGTCATTTGGAATCCCTTTAATATGATCAAGTATATCTTCTTCTGAAATTGGAGGGATAGTGAATGAAACGTTATGAGAGTCGTTCATATGAAGTTGCTACTTTGAAGTTGAAAATTTGACGAGACAAAGGGATTGTCAAGAAAAGAAGCAAACATATCGCAAATCTTAGACGAGAGCAGAATCCTTGTACCTCATGGTATTGGGGTAGTTGTCCGTTTTTTTCTTCATGTTAATAAACTTAAAAAAGTTACGTGGGTCACTAAATAATTACGCACGCATACGTTGAATATACTCGTCATAGAGTGAAGAGGAAAGATCTTTGAACTCACTATATGATGTTCGGAAGCTGTTGTGACTTATAATGGCCTTGTCCCTCATATAACTTTTCCACAATTTATTCTTTTTATTTTTAAGATGCTTCAGTTCTTTATTGAACCATGGTAGAGACGTTTTAGAGAGCCGCTGATGCTCACGGGGAACGTGAGAGGAAAACAAACCGAAAAGAATTAAGTAAAATTTAGAAACGTCTTCGTCAAGATTATTGTTAGCCAGTAATGTGTTAAAGTCAATAGATGTAAGTCTACTGGAAAGTTCCTTTCTAAAATTGAAAAAGTATTCTGTTTCGTCACAATTTGTAAAGTTTTCGGTTTCATAGCAATATGTAATTAGTAGTGGGGGTGATATTTGTCAAGAGTAGACATTATAATTGGGCTAGGTTCAACAAATAAGTTACCCGTGTTAGTAGAAAATACCAGGTCGAACTGCCTACCCATGTCATTCTTAACATTACTGATTTGGCTGAGACCAAGAAATGAAATAATGTCCAGAAAGAGTGATTCTCTTGTTGTCAAGTTATTAAGTGGGAGATAGTCATCGTTATCATCGTTTAATACCCATTTTATATTGGGTAAGTTAAAGTCACCAATAAGTAGTAATTCGTCAAGGGGCTCCATCTTACCATGGATCAAATTAGAAATTGAAATGCGCAGGTCGTATAAATTTTGACCTTTGTCATCAACAATATTTATAGAATCTGGAGGAATATAACAACAAAGTATGTATAAGTCGTGTCTTAAGAGAGACAGCTTAAGAACTATAAGTTCGGTGTCAAGAGAGTTCGAAAAACTGGGAACCACAATTTGGGTGCATTGAAATGGTTTTTTCATGCGAGGAGTACGCCACCGCCGCGAGCTTCAGTGTCAGTATATCTATCTTTCCTAAAAATTTGGTAAGAAGTGTCTAAGATTTCCGCATCGCGAAAGCCATGATGCAACCAAGTTTCAGTGAAAGCAACTATATCAAAACAAGTTGCAACAGAGGATTTGAAGATATGAACAATTTTTGTCCGAATCCCCCTTACATTTTGATAGTAATGGGAGGGCGACTTCAGTTTTTTGGAATAACATTGCTTATTTTAGATGTATTTCTAGGAAGGCGCTCAGATGGCACAATTAAGTTAGTAAAGGCGCCGGAGGGCCAAAATAAGGGATCCATTAACCGGTCCCGCACATCCGCTAAAACAGTTAGGACAAAGGATGCAACTGGTTTAGAGAATTTACTAATCTTACGACACGAAATACTCCCCGCTGCAACATTTCTGGAACTTAGATATTTCAATATGTCCTCACACAACGTTTCAGGAGAGAAACGAAAATACTCTAAGGTTTTGGTACTGTTCTCAAAGAGGGACTAATACCACTTCCAAACGAGGACACAGGTGAAGCAACATTCATAGCTGTGGAATTAGATGCAGAATTAGATGCAGGTGCAAGCGAGAATTGACGCACAGCGTTACCTGAGGCGACATCAGTCGAGGCACTCGGACTGATATTGGTAGCGGAAAGGTGCAAATCAGGTCGCTTCCCAATGCGCGACTGGCGCTTGCGACGAGGCTTAGAAGCAGGTAGAATAGGTGGCACATCAGTTCCTCTATTTGGAGCAGAAGTCCTTATATCGGAGGCTGTATTCTTTAACAATTCAGCATTATTAGTTAGAGCATTATTATCATTAACATTATTAAGATAGGTAGACGGCGAGTTATCATTAAGCACATTGATATCGTTAAGGGGCGAAACCGGCGAGTTACCAATAGTCCCATTATTTGGAGTAATCACTGCATTGAGTTCACTGCGTAAATCCGAGCAGCAAGTGGTGGGAGGTGGTAGATTATATTGGGTAGCGGGCCGCACCTTTATTTCATCAGCTATGTCCCCAATTAAAATTTTTGCAACAGATACCTCATCAGCAAGCTTTACTAGAATGGTATTGTACTCGGATTTTGAAGCTGTATCTTGAACGATGTTTTTAATCGAATGTGAAGTATCGTTGATGTATGTTTTTAAATCCGACAGATGATTATTTAGTGACGACGAGATCGCCTCGTAATGTTTCGAATGTGTAGCACAATACATGAATTTGCACGTAAGGGAATCGAAGAGCTTGCATATCTTCTCGTCAAGTGTTTGAGCATTTTGTGAAAAGCTGCTCTTAAGTTTATTGCTGAGGAAGTCAAGTTTGATCTCAATTTCTTCAAGCTTCTTACCGAGAAAAATTAAAAAATTATACCAAATGAGGAGAACTGATGCAAATGTCCAGTGGGGCTGCGATGGCATACAAATAAATTTAATCACACAGGCAAAATCTCCGCAGGTGCTCCGTGAAACAGGTGTTAACAGGTGTTAGTGGTGTCAGCGTGAGGAAAGAAAATCTTCTTTTTGTTTCTACACGAAGGCAGCCTTGGTGCAATCAATCAGCGTTAGCACAAACTCTCAGGCAGTGAGGTGATGTAGCGCTCCGGTAAAGATATAATTTCGTGTGAAGATTTCCAGAAAAATTAAGAGCTTCAGCAGAGTACATACTGCCTGAAGGAAATAAAGTTTTTTACCTTTCCGAAATATGATTCTAGAAGAGATTTCGAATTGTTGAAAAAGATGATCAGAAATCGACGTTTGACAGAACTGTCAGACAGAAGCAGGTGATGAAAAGGGTTAAAACTCTTAATGCAGGCAATTTCCCGTGTGTACTTCAACAAATAAGCTGACATTAAACATTAAGGAGGCTAACTTTACTGTACGATCACAACAAAAATAAAAATAACTCGGAAAACTCAAAAAAATAGAAGAAAGAAACAAAACAGAAACAACCATCGACACTTCTTCTTCTACTATGGGAACACTACGAAGAACTTGCCCGATTTTATGTATTTTAAAAATTACATTTACTATTAATATAAAAACAGCGCATACAAAATTTTTGATTTTTCAACGTGTTTTCATACAGTATCCAAATAGAGCTTTATTTGTAATTGGTGATCATAAATGAAACAGGTGGTAAGTTGAACTGTAGGAACTAAAAATATAAATATAGAAAACCAAATCGGAGATGTGCACCTTTCAGAACTAAATCATTTAATTAGTTTCTCATAACCCTAAATGTTTCAGGCGTTTGGTGATTTTCAAGAATATGCTAGTAGTCGGCACAATAATAATACATTTCACGACATAGATATATGGCTGGATAATTCTGAAGGCGAATGTACACCAACTAATAGAGAGTCCTCATTACAAAGCATTTATTATGTCAGTAATTTCTTAGCTTAAATATAAATAATATAATAATTGAACAATATATATGTACATATATCGAAAACTAAGGATTTAGAATTAATTTTGAAAACAACAATAAAGGGAAATCAAATGTTGGAATATAAGGAACTTAATAAAGATGCTCCTTTACCTAAAGCAGGGCGAATTATCTTATGTGAAGTCATATATGAATACTTCATAGGGTTAAAATTTCAGTCTGAACATTTTGAAAATATTAGTGGGGCAATTGCAATATTATTTCCTACCGAAATCAAGGTAATTATAAACATTCGCTTATTTTTATAAAGGCATTTTTTCATGATCTGATCCTAAAAAAATAATTTGAAGTTATTTCTTTGCATGCATTAGCTAGAGTACAAGCTATATTCAAGTTTCTGTATTAGGCGATCGAGGATTAGTCGCACTGACAACATCTAGCTTTGGTTTCTGAAACGGAAAACTGTAATTGCACAATATTTTTGCGGGTTCAAAATTCATAAAACAATTTATCCTAATATATTGCTCTCATGTTGAAATTTTACAAATTGACAAATATAACAATATATCAAGAAATCTGCGGGAAGCTGGCTTACTTTTTGCTAAATATACCCCAAGGTGTAAAAAGGTCGAAACTGCCTCAACTTTGGAAACTTCTGGTAAGATTTTCAATAAAGAAATTATTTATTACATCAATATTTATTTATTATATCGGTTGTTTTATACATAAAATATTTCAAATACTTAATTTAAAATTATGAATTTTAGATCTTGACCATTTGAATGAGAAGAAACTTTGGTTAAAAATCCACCGGCAACCGTGGTCTGAAGTCCATAATAAATGGAAGGAAACATACGCATTAAGAAAACTCAATATAGAAGATAACGAAGATAACTGCCTAAAAAAGTGGCCTATACGGCGCCACAGTTTAGGATTCGCATTGATATAAGATTCTCACCTTCTGCTAATAGAATGCATCACTTTATTCTTTATTACAGATTGAAAGCGATTTTGCTGTATCGTTCGCGGGAAAGGAATTAAATTTATTTGCACGTTGGGACAAGTTTTGTAAAGACATCGCTCCAATTTTCAAGACTGATGAAAAGGACAAACAAGGGAAAGAAAAGTTGATCTGCTAGAGCAGGAATTGACAGAGAGTGAGTGGGGCTAAGATGCTTCGTATATATCAATAATTGTAATTGATTTTTTATTTTTAGATACAAAGAGTTTTTTGGTACTTTCTTTGCTGAATGCTTTATTGGTTTCAACAACAAGAATTTCTGTTAAGCGAGAGGGAGATTCGAAAGCATCAAGTTTGTTTGTTGCTACGTCATTACAGAGAACAACATAACACCGCCCCTAGGTCGCCTGATAGATAAGTACTATAAACTTGGATTACCATTCAACCGATAATCCTAGTGGTTGGAACGACAATTGCTACAATGCATTCATTCACGGTTCGTTTCAATGATATAATCTATACATTAGATTCCTTTTTAAAGGCAGTTGACGTTATCTTTAAACTTTTTTATTAAATTTGTCTTACCCCAAAGAATCATTATTATTGTGGGTATTTATTCCGAAATATTTCTTTGGTATAAATTTGTCATCTGATAAGAAGTCGTCAGCCTTATCAAATTTATTGCATCGTCTTAAAAATACTTAATAATGTTTTGCTGCTTCATTTGCGATGAAATGTTTCCTGTAATTTTTACGTTAATAAAGCACCTAAAATTTTATCATGGACTGCGTGCATATTCTACTTATCGGTGCGCTCAGTCAGATTGTCCTCAAATGTTTTCATCTCTCTCTTCATTCAAAAAGCATTTACAGCATAAACATAAACAACTCACCCCAAAAAGAAAAAATAAGGAAAACGAAAGTATTAATCAATTAGATAGAACTTTCAAAGTCTGATATTGATATTGTTCTGAATTCCGAGGAAGAACCCCAAAAGATTTTCAAATGTGACTGTTTAAACTCTATTCTGTCTTTCTGTTGTAAATTAGAAAGTAAACCAACTATGCCTAGAAAATATGTTATAGAAATCGTTAAAGACATTCAATATTCAATAATAAATTCACGTACATTATTAACAGAAGGTGGGAGGACTTAGATGGAAGGTTGTATTGATAGCTTTGAAAATTCATTTAGACTTGTTAATACTGAGCATATGTTACTAAAATATCTCAAAGACAAAAATTGTTATATAGAACCCGAATTATGAACAATAGAATCTGAAGTGGACACAGCCATCCACTGTGGAATTGCTGTAGTAGCAGAACAAAATTTTATTGGAATTATTATAACATTAAAAGAGCAATTCAAACAATTTTTTGAACTTCCAATTGTACTTAAATCATCATTAGCATTTTTAAATACTTTATTAGCAGAATTTGATTCAAATTCTGCTATTTGCCACTTTGTTCATGGCGAGCTTTACCAAAAAAAAATTGAAAGTTGTGGAGAAAAATTAGTATTTCCTTATTTTTTATACTTCGACGAATATGAAGTTAATAATGCACTTGGAGCACATGCTGGAGAGCACATCATTGCTGCTTGTTACATCTCTTTTCCAGTATTACCTCCCGAATATAGATCATCATTAGAAAATATTTTACCGGCAATGTTTATTCAAAGCAAATATTTAAAGAAATTCGGTAATATGTTGTGTTTTAAAGTACTTATTTAAAATATAATTAACCTAGAGAAAAATGGGATTACAATAATCGTTGAAAATGAAACATATCAAATATATTTTTTATTAGGTTTGATTATTGGAGAAAATTTGGGAATTAATTCTATTCTAGGCTTCTCAAAATCGTTCTCTAGTAATCATTTCTGTAGATTTTGTAAAAGAACTAAGTTTTTTACGGGAACAGATACAAAAGACTTCGTAGATTCACTTCGCAGTCGACAAAATTATTTAGATGACTTAGGTTTATGTGATGCAAAGAAAAACTGGGATCGTGGAACAATGAGTTTCTGACACAATTCAACAATTCAATAATTGAAGCTATTTCAAATTTCAGTGTAGATTTGATGCACGATTTATTTGAGGGAGTTTGTCGTTATGATTTAAAGCATATCCTCATTTATTTAATAAATGAAGTTCATCTTTTTAGTTTAGAAACTTTGAATTACAGGAAACAAGCATTTAACTATGGTGAAATACAAGTGGGCAACTTTTCAAAACCGGTAACTTATAGTAATATTAGAAAACCTTCAATTTAAAATGAGCGCAAGTGAAACTTACTGCTTCATTCACTTCCTACCTTTTATGATCGGTGATCTTATTCCCGAAAATGATGAAATTTGGGAATTTTTCTTACTTCTGTTAAAATAATAGATCTAGTTTTAGCACCATCTTTTACAAAAGAAAACCTAGTATTATTAGAGCATTTAATAAGCGAGCATAATCGACTTTTTGTAGAGTATTTTCGAGACAACTTGAAACCCAAATTGCACTTCTTAGTTCATTATCCCACTATCATAAAGAAATCCGGCCCACTTAAGCATTTGTGGTGCATGCGCTTTGAAACAAAGCACAAGGAATTCAAAATGTATTCCAACGCAATAACATCCAGAAAAAATTTATCGCTTTCCATAGCGACTTATGAAGACATAAATTTAAAAGTTTTAAAAGTTTTTAAAATGATTGTAGTGCAAAAGAAAACTGTATTTTTAATTTGCAAACCACTTAATGTAGAAAGATTTGATAATCATTTTGAAGCTTATGAAATAGGTATTGAAAAAAACATCTTTGAGTTACATGCGCATAATAATTTTGCAACTTTTCCCTTTCAATTACATATACCTACTACCAAATAAAAAAAAATTGTTAGAATAAAATATCTTAAGGACAATTAAATATGTACAAGACATTATCTATACATACGGTGACAGCCGTTGTCAGAAAAAATTAATGATACAACCTTTATAAACACAGATATTACAAAGTAAAAAATTAACTTAATAGTCATTAAGACGAATATCGCAGTATAAAAAAAAATGTTTAAATATGGTAACATAAGTTATACATATGCATATTATATGGTTATATGTATGTTGATATCAAAATGAATATAGTGCATTTATTTGATTTCCATACAAGAATGCAGTTTTTCAAATATTTTATTATTATTTTGCAAAATGTCATGAAAATTTGCATAATCAAAATTTTAGTTGAGTTTTGTTAGTACCAAAGCCTGCAATATTTTAATCTTAAGTTGTGTTTTGTCACTGTTCTATATATTATTAATAATACGAAAAACCGTTTAGATTTCAATTCACCTTTTTTTAAAAACGTATTCATTTGTGATACAGTTTATCTACACTAAAAAAAAACATTTTAAATTACAGAAACAAAAACAAATCCAAATGTTTATTACAAATATTATAAAAAATCCAATGTGAATTTTAAATAATTATATATATAAAGGATAAACTCTTAAGGACTGTCCTTTTAAATAAAGGACTAATAGTCACTGCAACTGGTTTTTTTTCAATTTAAAATCATACACTGGTTCACTCGTTATTTCTAGCTGAACAAGAAAATTTGTTCACAAAACAAACTTTCAGGGAAGAAGTGTTCATACTACAATTCTGATTATTGCTCCATTCAAAAATTTCTGATTGGTGGTTTACCAATTTGAAACTGCTGATTCAAAAAACTCATTTGTTGGATTAACAGATTCCTTGTTGAGCCATAAAAAAATTATTGTCTATTAAAATTAATATTTTGTTTATTTAACAAACCGGATTTGTTAACATAACAATTTAAAAAAAGTCAACACAACAAAACATTTGTTAATGCTACAATTCTGATTGATTCATTCAACAAATTCTGGTTGATGGTTTATCAATTCGAAATTTCCAATTTAAAAGACCCATTTGTTGGATTAACATATTGTTACGTGCGTGGCCTAAGTCCGTTATTTAAAGCACAATATTTCGGATATAATTCAAAAGTTCTTTCTTTATTTAACTATACTGTTTACTCTCTCAATTCACAAACAATTATCAAATCAACTCTATATTATAGTTACTACTGTACTTCTAATTATCGCTATCTAAATAGTTTACTTCGTTCACTTCACTGTCTGAAATAAGACTCCGCCTCCTGGATGTGAGTAGCGCCATATTTATACTCTGCAAATTATTCTAGAACCTTCCTGAATATTCCGTTCTCCGAACCCAAAGTTTACGAGGATGTCACTAACCTAAAGTTGTTTCCATTTCCAATAGATGTCGCTTGTATGTGTATCACTTTGTGGCGCGTAACTATATCTTTTGTTGAGCTATCAAAAAATAATTTTCAATTAAAATTAATATTTCGTTGGCTTAACAAATCGGATTTGCTAACACAACAATTTAAAAAATGCCAAAACGAGAAAATATTTGTAAATACTACAATTCTGATTGATCCATTCAACAAACGCTTATTGTTGGTCTATCAATTCGAAACTGTTGATTAAAAAAAATCCAATTGTTGGATTTTTTTTCAGTGTATGATAATACTCAATTGGGTCGCCTTATAATAGTAAATAATTTTCAACTACTTCAGGTACAAAATGTCCTTCAGAGCGAAAAGTGCTTCTTGGAAATATTTTTATAAAACAGAAGAACGAGATGATGCAAGGTGTAAGCTTTGCCTCAAAACTATTCGGATCAAAGAAAACATTACGAACATGCAATTCCATTTAAAGAGGTATCATATCAAAGAATTCCATACTTTAAAAAAGTTAAACCTAAACCATCATCGAATAATACGAAGAAATAATAGTGTGTCTTCTACTGAGACGTGTGACTCTCTCAATATCGAGGTCGACAACAATAGCAATAGCACCACCTACTCTTGTGAAAAGGACGGTGAGAGCAACAACAACAACAAACTTGTTAAGTCGCCGAAAGTTTTTTATGTATATATTAATTTTGAATTTATTTATTTATTAAGCTGGTATAAGATGAGGCATAAATAACATATTTCTAATATTTTACTTATAAATTTAACAAGAATGAATTAGAAAGCAAAAATTAAGGAATAACAAAAATGTACAGAAAATCCAATATCAAACCATGGTGGACCGTATCAAATGCTTTCGTTACGTGGATAAATATATTGCTCCCACATACTATCCCACATCCAAAAAATCATTAATTCTGTTTTCGCTATAGTTGCTTTGAGTTTCAAATCCGAATTGATTTTTGTCAAAGCCTTCATTTCGAATAATAATTTCCTTAACCTGGTTTCTTTTACACTATCGACCGGGCGGTTTTGCTATGAGCCTGTGACCTGTTACCGGGATATTCTTTATAATGGGAAAAAAACATTGCTAATTGAAATTGTTGCGTAGTCTGAATTAATTTAGATGTTGAATGGAACATTGTAGGACATATTAAAGAGGTTTTTGTCGTAATTTCTATATTATTTATTCAACATTATTAAAATGACATATTAGTGAAAAAAACTCATAGTCTTGGTTTTTTTTATACTATTTACACTTTAGGCAACCAAATTTATGCATACAAAATTTTAATGCTTCACGTTTGTGTGATATTTGAGGAAACAATCAATATGTAAAGCAACTTTGCACTCCTTACAGAAATACATATATTGTTTCTCTTCTTCTTTTGTAAGAAGCACAAACCCGGCATCGGATACTCTTACTTGTGGTTGATATTTTTATAATACGATGTTTCTTAAGATTCATGGATATAAAATATAATAATAATATAAAATACCGATGATTCCCCCGCGTAATTTGAAACCATACCGAAGTGGATGGTACTTTTACATGGTTGTGACCAAACGCTTCAAATTCTTCCAAACTGGGTTGGTCTCCACCTAAACGCGCTCGTTGACGCAAATGGTGCAGTTGCTTGCGACCAATTTTGCCTTGTATGTGATTGCATGGATGCATGGCTAAGAAAATCTGAGGTGGGTACCTCTGCCTCATCTTCATCGTCTGTTTCCCTTTCTTCTATCCAATCTTTGCAAAATTCAACAAAAAATTGTGCAACTTGAGTTTACGTTCAGGATTTAGGTTTTCGTAAACCTAAAAGAATTAAAAATTTCACAATTTATTAGGTAGAGGACAACTCTTTTGTCCACGTTTTGGTTTTGCGTAATATGGGATAGTAGAATAGGTATTGGTCTGCACGATCAACACCTTTCATATACATAATGTAATCTACGATTGACTTTTGTTTTTTAATGGATTGCCCAGTTTTTCGACAGGTTTATGTTTGTATCCACGATATTTGCGTTATGAATGGTGGAGACCATATGAAGTTATCTCTTTTTAATATTTTTCCAAAGTTGTAGTAAAATCTACCCTTTACGCTTATATATTTTGTTTCATAAATGTTTAGCCTTGCTTTTTTTTAAATTTTGGTAGCCCACGATTTTGTCTAATGGTTCCGCAAAATCCTTACTTTCTCCAAAAATAAGTCTATTGCAAGTTTGTTGCTATACATTACGGTAAAATTTTCGTAGAAATAAGCGGATTTTCAAAAATGGGAAGGCGTTATTTTCTTTTTACTAACTTTAAAATGCCCATGTTAAAAATTTATTTAATTTGGCTCACATTTGTGGCAGCCCCGTTCCGCAAACCAGAAACATTAAAAAAAATCATTGAAGTTTCATTTTTAAATCATTTTCAATAAAAATTGGGGAATCAATTTAAAAATTAGAAAACGTCATTATGTTGGCTTAGTTGTTTAAATAAATATCCCATTAATCAATTTGCGATTTATTCAACTTGACGTCCCGCCCCATCTTGGAAATTGTGCTTAAATAAATCAGTTAACATTTAAATTTTAACTACATATATATCTTAAATCTCCTTGATAGTACTACATTTTTATATCGTTTTTATAACTTAGGCAACAGAAAATGCCTTGAAGGATGTTAGCAAAACCAAGCCAAATTATGCAGGGATAGATATAGCTTTTAAAAAGATTACGTCATTATCAGAAGGAGGAGAGAAATATAATAAATAAACTAATGGTATTGCATACATGATAGCAACAGATAATACATCGTTTTCAACACCAGAAAAGGAGGGATTTAAATATGTCATGAAAATTGTAGCACCTCTATATAAAGTACCTTCACGACAGAAATTCACCAGGATATTAGATGAAAAATACAAATTTCTTAGTGAAGAGATTAGAGAACATTTTCAAAGTATCAATTATTTTTCTTTGAGGACGGACATTTGGACGGAACCGTTCAATACGAAAAGTTACTTAGGTATAACTGTCCATTATATTGAGGGAGAAAACTTGCTATCTAACATTATTGAGAAAGTTCCCTTAGACAGGCAAACTGCGGCGTATTTAGATGAAGTATTGAACAATACTTTAAATAGCTGGAACATATCTGGAGATAAGATCGTTGCTATAGTCACAGACAATGTGGCAGACATTGCCAAAGCAGTTGGAATAGCATATGGTTCACATTAAAATTTGTCTTGTTTTGCTCATACATTGAATCTGATACCATCGCAAGCAATTGGAGATACTAAAACAATAGTATATGGTTTTGACGAACCTTTTACGCTGTCTTCTATTATTGTTAAAATAAATAGCATTGTAGCGTTTTTCAAGCATAGCGTTCCAGCTTCAGATGAGCTTAAAAAAATTCAGCTAACTAGAGGTAAAACTGAAGGGACCTTATTAAAGTTAATTCAAGACGTACCAACTCGCTGAGGTTCGACGTACAAAATGCTAGAACGCTTTGTAGATATGATTGACATTTTTAGCGCTGTCATCTTACAATTTAGTAAATCCCCTCCTATGCTGACAGCATCCGAGATTCAAATATGCAAAGATGTCACTAAATTGCTAAATCCCTTTAATTTCGCCACTACAGAATTAAATGCGGAAAATTTTTTTACTGCCAGTAAAGCAATTCCGATAGTGAACTGTATAACAACTTCTCTTGAGACATTTGAACCAGAGACTTCAATCGGACAAGAGCTAAAAAGAAATATTCTGAAAGAAATTCAAAGAATATTCAGCAAAATCGAAGATAATAAATTTTTAGCTGTATCTACATTAATGGATCCTCGATTTAAAAGACTTCATTTCAAAAATCCGCTCCGCGAATCAACAGCAATTAGGTATATTATCAATTGCATGAAATTTCACCAGCCGCAGCAGCAAACGATGATTAATCAACCGGAAAGAGCACACAATATTTCAGCGGATAATTTGTGGGAAGTTCACGAATCTTTGATATTTACTAATGAGCAGAATCGACTCAATAAGGAAAATTATTTGAGAGAAATATCCGAAGAATTAGCACTTTTTATTAATTCATCAGTTGCAAAAAGAACACAAACCCCTCTGACTTTATGGAGCTCTTTTAAATCTGTCTATAGCAATTTGCGTCCAATTGCAATGAAGTTTTTAGTAGTTCCTGCAACATCTGTTCCTTCGGAAAGATTATTTTCGGTAGCAGGTGATACTGTCAGACAAGAAAGAAATCATTTGATCGGTTCCAGTTTGTCGTCACTGTTGTTTTTAAATTCATTAAGCTTTGAACAGTGGAAATTAACCTAAATTAAAAAAGGTACAGACGAGGTAACAAAAACCAAAAATTAAATAATGAAAACCTGAGGAAAATTAATTAACCTAAAAAAATAACTCAAAGTTAGTTTCAAATGAAAGTTTTTACTTCATGGTGTACAGTAGGTGGCCATCGAATTAGAAACTTTGTGAAATTTCAATACTTTGATTAATTTTACGTTAGAAAAGAAGCACATTAGTATAAGCATTTATATACATATATTGGAAGTTTATCATATGTACGTACAAAATATGTGTGTATAATTAATATTTTATAACTCCACCCTTAACATTAGCTAATGCTTTTATACGGTCGGGCATACTTTCAATGCATTTCTGAATCATGGACAAGAAATGACAAGGATATTGAATTGTCAATTCTCCCGATATCTTCGGTTCTCTTTTTCAATATTTGAAGTAAGGGAATTTCATGGTCCGCAAGATACTTTTTAATGGATTTTGCGGTATGGCAGGGAGCGCCATCTTGCATAGAAATTCCTGATATTCAGCTTCATGTAGGCAGCGACGTCAGGTAGTACGTTTCTATAACGTATTAATAATAACGTAATGTTTTTTTAATTTCCTGTGTTATAATATCATCATGTTGACTCAACTCCCGCTCGCCTCGTTTATCTTCCCAAACTTCTGCTACTGGTCAAATAGAGCTTTTTTCAATTAGAAGTTGTTGCAGTTCAGCGATTTTATCCTTTTTCGAATTTAGAACAGTTGAGAACTTTTCAAACATATTTTTCTCTAAGAAGTTCTTCTTGTCCAGACAAATTTTAAAGGACCCTACATACGTTTCAAATTCAATTCTGATACTTAATACGAAGCTTTTCATATTTACTTTTTAGTTTATTAATTACAACAATGAAGTCTATAATAAGGCTATCTCTGAGATTTTGAGTTGATTGCAAAAGTACCTCACCGCAAACAACCTTGAATTTTTCTTTTTTCGACCAAGTAAATTTATTGTCTTCCACTGCTTATTCGAAATTCTCAAGACCATCAGCTGTACGGAGTACCTGCTTGGTCTCAGCATAAAACTCATCAAATGTAATGACTAATTCAGTTGCTGAAGTCGTTCAATCTTCAACCAGTAGCTTTCCGGTCCTTTCGTTATGTACATCAAATACTTTCAATTGTATGCTACCTTCACTCCAAGAAGTATTTAATATTATAGCATTAGGGTACTCTCCCAGAATCCCAACCGACAGTTTAACAGCGTAATGCCATTACCAAGTGTTCAATTTATTCGATAAAATTACCGCAAGCAACAGACATAAGAAAGAATATTTTTACCTATCTCCCTACCTTCGAAAAAAAAAGGTTTTATGATACCCATTATGTAGTCAGGTACATAAACGATCCTAGCGGACAATGAGTTTTCTTAGAAACTAAAGAAATTGAGTAAAATTGGAAGATAAAAATTGTTTGCGAAAGTTTTCTATTCGATGGCCACCTACTGTATTTAACCTGTTGCTTTCTTTTGCATTTGCAAATGGCACTACAAACAAAGCAATATCAAGAATATATTAATAAATTTTGATTTTTTTAATTACTTTCAGATTCAAAAAAACTGTATATTGGATTTTTGTATTTATAATATAACTTGTACTACAATTTTATTGCTTTAATACACATGTCATAATTTCAATTTGCTTTATATGCAAATGCAAACCTTGTATAGAATTTTTATATTTATAATATAACATGTACTACAATTGTATTGCTTTAATACATATGTCATAATTCCAATTTGCTTTATATGAAAATGCAAACTTTATATTGAATTTTTATATTTATAACATAACATGTAGATGTACTACAATTGAATTGCTTTATTTTATTACACATGTGATATATTTTAATTTAATCGTATTGAATAAAAAATGATATTTTGACGTATGTTACACTGTTATTATATTTTGATGAAAATTAAACACTGGATGCAATGTTTACTCATTTCCCTTATTATTTCTTCTAAAAAGCTACTTAATAGCAAATAATAAATCTAATCTATCACCCTTATTATGATAGTCATCTCATTACATCCCACTTTTATTCAAGTGTCTCGAGCCCACGACGACTGTGTAAAATTTATAAGAACGAAAGGAAACAAAAACTAATAGACAGATTTTTTGTTATTTTGATTTTTGCATGTCTGTCTGTTCGTCCGTCTGTCTGTCCAGTCGCCCAGATCGCGTTCATTTAACTGAAACAGCAACTAACTTTTTTTAAAAAAATGCAGATATAAGTTCGAATTTCAAAAAATGGGATAAATCAGGTAACTCCTTCATAGGGTTGCCTTACAAACATTTTGATTTTATATTTGCATATTGCCTAAGAGCATAGGTCAATCATACGACCAATTGCAATACATTATAGTATTTTACATAGTTATAATACCAAATATCGACAATACTAAGGATATCGATATTTTATGAGCAATATATTGGTGTATTGATATTTTGAAAAAAAAAAAAAAAAATGGAAAAATCAATAGAAAAGTTCATTTCATTTAGGCGTATATTTTGACATTAAAGTACGACAAAAGATCATTTAGGCGTGTATTTTGACATTAATTCATTTCAAATTCATTCTAGTTTATTTTGTGGTTGATGAAAAGGATAATCAAAATGAATAGGGTGAATATAAAAGTACGACAAATTTGAGGTGAAATGTCAAAATATGTGACTAAAATATACGCCTAAGCTACGACAAAGAGATCAGAATCACCCCCCAGGTTGAGGTTGAACTCGAGTAGGTCTACTTTCTACTCTGCTGCAACTTTGTCAACTTTGACAGCTATTTTTGTTATCATTTGATGACAGCATTGTTTACGGGAAAAATTGTACGGGAAATTTGTTGAAAAAACGTGAAAAGTTATTCCTGCTGTAGTAAATTATTACAAAATAATTAGAATTTTCGAGCCAACAGCCAAATGAATTGCTATCATACATAAGTTGTCAAAAGTCGTATTGTGAGTTGCAAAAATTTGCATGGCCCATCAGGGGGTGATTCTGATCTCTTTGTCGTAGCTTAGGTGTATATTTTAGTCACATATTTTGACATTTCACCTAAAATTTGTTGTACTTTTATATTCACCATATTCATTTTAATTTATCCTTTTCATCAACCACAAAATAGACTAAAATGAATTTGCAATGAAATAATGTCAGAATACACGCCTCAGAGTACGACAAATTAGTCAACTGCTTCCGAGGTTGTGACAAAAATGTTATACTGTGGTAAATGGATATTCTACACCTAATTAGTACTTAAATTCAAAATAATATTTTGAGTTTGTAATGTGAAGTGTCATTTTCAGTTCATTCTATGTAATGCAGGGCTTACTGAACTGAATAAAAACACGAAAAAATCGGTAGAAAAGTTCATTTCGTTTAGGCGTATATTTTGACATTAAAGTACGACAGAAGATCAGAATCACCCTCCAGGTTGAGGTTCTTCAGGTTATACTGAGGTCGAGGTTGGAAAAGTTAGCACTGTGTTTCTCGCTTCATGCGCACATGTGTACCAACTTCAGCTCGCTTAATTACTTTTGAATGATAAAATCGAAATTAATTTGAAACTGTTCTATTGTAATACGCTCCCAAATATTTTCAGTGTATGCACCATCCGTATATTATCTGGTTAATGACGTCATTGAAAGGTACACTAGAACTTCTTTAAGTACAGTTATTTACGCGATTTGACTAAAAAGAACTTTACTTTATGTGGAGATTTTTTGCTTTATGCACTTTTTCGAATTGAACGAATTTTACCTTTTCACAGCAACTTGCCCATAAAATTCCTTGTTTTTACTTTTCCCCTTTTTAGTTATCCGCCTTTTCGTAGTGTGTATAGTCTTATGCTCTGCAATTTCTTCGTAGATGCTCCCGCTTTTGAGTGGTAAGAGGAATAATGTCCACTTTAGAATTGTTTCTTCTATTGTTCTATGATTTATGATTTCCCCACAATCGTCCTGCTATAGCTGCCGCCTCGCTGTATGCTACAAGCCGACCGTGATGGCGTGGTCTTCTCAACTCTGTGATAGATCTCTACTAGACTTAAATCAATCCCAGGTGAGCCCCCAGATTTTCTGGGATTTGATTTGTCTGCTGGCCGGTTTCACAGTTCAGGCTTAAGCCAGAGCCTAGCTAAGCCACGGATGTGGCTTAAGCACAGAATTTAAACCTCCTCGGTTTCACAGTACTCAGAAAGCAGAGGCTTAGTTTGCGATATTGTATTATACATTTTTTCATCGCTTATATCCTCTGCATCAGATATATAACTCACTGTTTGGTTTCTTCCTAAAACGTCAAATGGAATGCTGTAACTAGATGCCAGACAGTACTCAAAACTGCTAACTAGATACCTATTTTTCACTTGGAAAATTTCAATTTAGTTTCAAAGTAAAAATTTTGAACTAATGTACGTTCGCTTTATAAGAAAAATAATAATATTTATGAAAAATATATAACATATTTAGCAATAATCTCCATATGTGTTTCACAGCAACATCTGAGGCTTAAGCCTTCGAGATGACGGGCTTAAGTCAAGCTTGCTTTAAGCCAGTGATGTCATTTAAGCCTTGACTCTGAAACCGAAATATTTGTTAAGCCTTGGCTTAAACCATCGCTGTGGCTTATGCCTGACTGTGAAATCAGTCATAGGAGATCAATAAATAATAACTCGAAAACTCTTCGTTTATCAATAAATTTATTACTATATAAAAAAAACACTTATTTAAACTAATGCTGGCGGGAGCCTGTTAACAAAACTCTTCTTGGCACCCGATCGGTCTTGTAGTTAGGATGAGAGGGAGCTGCCTCCCCTTTTTGCGCTTTGACATACATATCATTGCCAGCGTAGCGTGCAGGGTCGGTTCGATCCCACATGTATATAATATTATAATTATTTTTCAATTTATCAACATTAAAGAAAAAGTACTTACCATAGCATTCTCGAAGATTCGGGTGACGCCAGGCACCTGGTTTATTTAGCGATATAATTTGAAAATGCAATTGAAAAAGTAGTGGCAAACGACGTTCGAGACTGATAATCAACGCAATTCATGTACGCTAAGAGATTATGAAATGCCTAGATTTGGACAATACTGTAACTCGATTGTTTAAATTCTAGTAAATACATAGATGTATACTGAGCACGATACTCAACACAAATTCATTCCAGCACTGATGATGAATGGACTTCAACACTTTACTTAAACGCACGCCCTTTTAACATTTTTGAAATCGTTTTTCTTGAGTCGAGTCAACTGCAACTAGTTCAAAAGGATCTTTGTTGCATGATGCAGCGGTACTGGTATGCTGTTTAGGTTGTCGCCAGGATTATCTCTTTACGGGATGCAGCCTGTGCCAGAGGGAGCCCGTGACGTGGGTGATATTGAGAACGCCCATGTTAGGGTATTAGCTAAATTCCCCCTTTTTTTATAGCTTCGGTTTCCAGCTTACCGCTCGTCCTCTTGACAGCACCAACGGTCAATGGGACCACGATTCTGATTACCTAGATGATACAACGCTCGACATGCCGCCATCTGCAATCGCGTTCACTCCTTTTCAAATAAGAGGGAATAGTTTTTTAGTTAACTTGTCCGAACTTTACCAATTGTTAAATAATTAGTACATATAGCACCTTGTGAATCCTTTAATGATCCACATGAAGTGGGGGATCCCTTTTTGAGGATATCGTTACTCTTAACGAGTCTCCTTCCGCCTCCATTAGCGTAACTTAATCTGGAACAAAAGGATGACCTTCTTAGAGGTTCTACACTTTAGAATTTCAAAAAAAAATCTTCTTTGAAAATAAACTTGACTACGGTTTCTTGTGAGACGCCAGAAAAAAATCCTCATGTTCTAGAATCTGCTCAACTCTTCTTCTTTCCTATCCATAAGTTTTTGTGTCTACTATCTCCAAGCCAGGGTTTGCTCACACAGCATGGTACATTTGGCAGCACAATCGCAGTGCGGCGTAAAGTGAGCACTGCTGCTAGCTGTCAGTGGCACAAGTGAGGCATACGATAAAGTGAAGGCGCGTTTATTTTCCATACTTTCCTAAGAAAGCAGGAATAGGTCTCCCCTTTACTTCTGTAACTATCTGTCAGATTGGAAAAGATCGGACCCCATAATGATGTTCATCCAATACATTACCAGCCGAAGCCCGCATTGTGTCAAATTGAATTTGACCCCCTTCAAATTCCGAACTGATTCCGACATCAGAATTCTGCCCCCATGAAGTCCAACATCATCCAATCTGTAATTTTAGACCTCCAAATAACTGTCAAATTCTAAAAGAAAATAAGCTGGAGTTTGTCCATCACTTATGCTGGCATTTATTTGACAGGATAGTATATATATTATAGTCCTTTAATAAAAGAATTAAAATTGGAGATTGCTCTTTAAGATTTTTTACCGGAGCAAACTTATATTTGTTCAAGAAAGCATTTTTTTGGACTCTCCGGTATATAGCAAAAGCTAAAAAAATTTATTTGTTATTTCATCACACAACTCATTTGATTTTGGGTGACAAGTTTCAAGCCTTGGTTTTGTCTCATCAATAGGTCCGAAATAGCGAAATTAAGTGACTTGAAAAACAAATGAAAAAATATAGCCTCGGCTATTGGCGGAGAGTGTGGGGAGGTTCCACGAAGAGCTGCCGCTGCCACCAGCTATACACAAGATATTTCGTGCATACAAATCAAAAGGCCGTAGCACACATTCAGTCATTAAAGGACTTTTACACCACTTACCTACATCCGTTGGGAAGGCACAGATGTTTGGCCTTCTCTGCTTGCCCCAAACACCTAACTGACTCTGAGTGCAGATAATTTTCAGAGTCTCTGTGTTGACCTGAAAGGAGAAGAGTAGCGGACCTAGACGACCATCACACTAAGAGGGCTCCGGGAGGGCGAAAGGACGAAAAATTCGGAACTTCAGCAAAACATCGCTTCTCTTATATATGTTTTGTAATTACTTTTAATGTCAAGTCGTCCTACAAATTGATCGGTCATAGCATTACAGGTTAACTGTTAGGAGTAAACAAAAATATACCATGTGCTCATAATTCATAGCTTTAGTTGTTATGCTTAGATTAATTCCTAACTCAAAAGTTCCAGCTGAATTTACTTGCCTACAGGATAATCTAACACAGAAGTAAGAATCTGGTTCTAATGAAAATCACTACGATCAACACAAATTGATTACCCTAATAGATAGAGTCCAGGTATGTATGTATATGTATTTATATATGTCTAAAATAAGAATGAACTAAAATTAAATTTTCTCGTATGTCTTCATTAACTCAATTTTATCATTAATTTACGTTACGTTCAATAAATCAATATAATTATTAAATCCAGGTATGTATGTATATCTTTATATATGTCTAAAATAAGAGCGAACTAAAATTAAATTTTCTCTATTGTCTTAATTATCTCAATTTTATCATTAATTTACGTTACGTTCAATAAATCAATATAATTATTAAATCCAGATATGTATGTATACGACTCTTTCTAGACTAAGTATGTATATATATATTTGGGTGCGTATTGCATATGTGAATTACTGCACACCTACGTGTTCTATATTATACATGTAGAAGAAAATTGTTCCCTCCTTAAAACTTTTGATTATTGTTCTAAGCTACGTTTGTGCTTGGACAAATAGAAAGAGTGGGTACTCACCAAAATCTCATTTTACTTCTTGTTGACAATCTCGAAGAGGCCTCCTAGAGTTGTTCTTCTGCAAAAATGTAAGGTAGTTACGGTAAAAACGAGGGAGGACCAAGTCATGCCTTAAAGTTAACAAACTACTCTAAGCTCTTTATGAACATAAACTTCGTTGTGTCTGGAACGGGTGTCCTTATTTTGTGAAGAGAACTGTAGCCCACCTCACACGGCGGGCATCAATTTGTATGGCTTTTATTGCTGTAATATGGGTCCTAGGGATGGATTAGTGAACCTGATCTTCTCCCTGTTGTATCTTTTTGTCGCTCCAGCCTTTCAATAAATGTAGACAGAATCTTAAACACTCGGATGGTTGTCTGTTGCCCTTGAAAGTGGCTCGTGTTCGATGTTTTTTCTTTTTTTTTTAATTCAAATACATCTGCAGATCCAGAAATTTGTGAAATTGTTTTATGAATATTAATTTTTATTGTTATAGATGTATTATTTGCAACGCGTACTTCAGGCAAAATTAAAGAACATGATGTCTTGCCTTGCGTTTCCCTGTCTAGGCAGGCTTATTGAAATTTTCATTTGATGATGACGGTATTGATGGATCAATCTGTCGCTAAGCAGTTTTGGTGGATTCAATATCCATAATTGTTCTGGAGCCATTGAATTCCATGCAAAGCAGGGAAACCAAAGTGTTACACCTATTTGTACTAAACGGGAGACAATATTCTACCAATTTCTTGAATATACTGGAACCTTTTTTTTCCATAAATCCCATGAGTATCTATATTACCGACGCCGATGCCACAAGGAGATTTCAGATTTTCTTTCGTCTAGCTTGGCACTGCACGATGCACTTGACAAACAAGACAGATCTCTACGCTCTTCTTCTTCTTCTTTTTCCTTTCGGGTGCGTTTAGCGCGTATGGCTCTCCACCCGGGTCTGTAATATACATACACCCCCCTAACCAAGCTGACTCACCCGGTTATTCGTATGTGTTATCAAAGCACGTACTTGCTGCAGTTTTACTTACTGTAGAGCTTGATTGCTCCAGTAATATCACTGAACACACTTTTCTATTTTGTGACTGCACTGAAACTCACTTTTTTTTTAAACAGATACCTTTATTTCGGTTTTTCACAATACTTATTTCTGATGGCACCTAGTTAATCTTTTTTACAAAATATTTATTTCCTTGTTTCACAATGTTTATTTCTTATGGAGCTTAGTTAACCGACCGCCAAAACTTTTTTACAAAATATTTATTTCCTTGTTTCACAAAAAAAAAACACCTCTGTCTTTTACCTGACAATCCTTTTACTCAAAACCGAACCCTCTATTTTCAACCGACGAACCCCCAATTAGCAGATTTAATAACCAACTCGGCTCTTGATCACTTTCGTCGCGATCAAGAGCCCTCGTTCAGGGTAAAAAATGTATAGTTGCATTTCTACCCTGGGAAAAAATTTTCATTTATTCTGGACTTGTTTAAACAAGGCCAGAATATTTTTCGTTGGACGGTGGCTTGAAAAAAAAACTGTAATATGATGTTTTTATAAACATCAGCCACCGTCCCGTCGCTTGAAATTGCGGCGCGCGTATACTTATAATGTATTTTCGCGGCGCGCTCTTCTTATCGCGAAACCTTTTTTTGTGATACATATGTATGTACGTTCGTACATACATATTGTAATTTTTACGACAAATCGTACTGAAGGTACGGTTTGCCTTTGGTTTTATTTTTTAAATTAAATATTTCTACTGGGAATAATTTTGTTTTAATGCATGGAATGTGAAGAAAATTGCTGATGCAATTTTCTTCACTGATCGAGTAGATAAGCTGCTAATCATGTTTTTAAGCATGATTAACTTATTGAAAATTTATATGGATGAAATCTGTTAAATAATTACTTTGTTACCCTTTTTTAGGTTGTATGGTCTTAGCTATATAACAGGTCGCGTAGACGTGTACCTAGCTCAGTGTAGCATATTGCTACATGCAATACGCTACGACCATAACATGTTTTACTTGTTATTTCATCACACAACCCATTTGATTTTGGATGACAAGTTTCAAGTCTTTGTTTTGACTCATCAATAGGTCCCAAATATCGAAATTGAGTGACTTCTAGGTTAATGCTTTTTCAAGAGAAAAGTGTAATATGCACAAGTAGTAATTAAATAAAAAGCTTTATCTACCTGAATGGAGGATTTCACGTGGAAATGAATCAGAACTTTAAAAATTATTAACTTTGTGAAAACTACAAAAAGGAGTCTGAGGACAAAAAGATTTTTAAATAAAAATTAAATAATGAAGAATTTTTGAATTTCTTTATTATATTTTTGCTTCTATAAGGAAGTTTAAAAGAAAAACGGGGAAAAACAATCAATTGTATTGGAAAGTTTAGGTATAGGATAAAGAATTTTTCTTGGAAAAAATAAGTAAAATATAACATTTTATTACAAAAAAAATTGAAATTGTCTATAAATCTAAAATCAGAAAGGAAAGAGAAAATAAAACAAAATATAAAAATATGCAAGAAAGATAGAATTTGAAAAAAAGGAAGTAGCATTAGATATTAAATGTACAGCTTTATAAATGAATAATAAAATGTGGAAAAAGAAATGAAGATATATTAACTGTAGAATTAAAATTTTTGGAAATTTGTTCCATGCCTTTCACAATTTTCTTCCTCTATTGTGGAATTATTTCCTCCATTTTCTTTTTACTCAATCATAATTTTTCTTAATTTTTGATTATCATTCGCAACTCTTAAGAAGATATGCGTTCACCTTTATATTGATAATTTTTCTAATTTTTCAACCCAAATGGACAATATTAAACTTTTCACCATATTTTCTGCTTCTCAATAAAGTTTTACTTTTTCAGACTTGTTATTCCTGCATCGCACAACCTCTTCCAAAAAAAACTCTAACCTCTTCTCTTGCGTATCCTTCACCAGCACAATTTTTCGTTTCCACCAGATGATTGCATCATCTTTCCCAATCAACACTCATCCCCTTTCTTCCTGACAACTTACACACGTCTAATTAGTACCTACAGTCAACATCTAGCATCAGCCAACAGCCGATAGCTATTATTCATCTATCAACACCACTGACTTATAACAAGGGACTGAACGTATTGCCATTTTCATATAGGAAAGAATGGAACAAGTTTTATAGTTTTCTCGTTGGCCCTATGGCAGAGTTGGAGCTACCAACACTAAATATTGCTTCCTGAACGTTTTCTTGTTCCATGTTCTGCCCAATGAGGACACTCAAGTATAAATAAGGATGTGGACTGTAAATAAGAACGCCGGGGAATATTCTAAAGTCAGTGGTTTATTAGACACACACGTCAAACTTAATCACAAAACCTCCAACCTTAACTAGAACTAAATTTAATAGATTTCAAATAGATTTCAATTTCACTTATATTAGGTACACTGTATACTTAGATAACGTCACTTAACAACTAAACTTCAATTATGTAAATTAATTCAATAAAGTCGCTTACTCACTAGTTTCACTTATGTCTCTAATTTCAATTTATACACAATACTGTTAAAGCTGAGATAACTTTGATCAATGGCACATTATATATATATATATAAATATATATAAATATAACAATCAATGGGATATGTAGTACGAAATATAATATATGATCAATCAACAAATGTACTCATCAATTTAAACTATGGAATCGACTTTATGGCGTTAGTAAATAGATAGTTAGTGATTAACTTGTTCTAGTCGTTCTCCGCAACAAGATACTTTACTTCAGTCGAGACCCAAAGCAAAGGTGTAATTTGATTAGTAAGATTCTTGTTCTAGTAGTTCCCCAGAACAAGATACTTTACTTCAGTCGGGACCCAAAGCAAAATTGTATTATTAGTGCTTATTCTAGTCGGTACCCAGATTAAATATCTTTATCTCAGTCGAGCCCCAAGATAAAGGTTTGAGATTAGTAAGCGTTATTCTAGTCGCTACGCGGAATAACTATCTTTATCTCAATCGAGACCCAAGTTGAAGTGATTATGTTAACACAATTTATTCCAGTCGAGACCCAGAATAAATATTTTTTCTCAGTCGATACGCAAGATAAAGTTATTATGTTAGTAGAATTTATTCCAGTCGAGACCCAGAATAAATATCTTTATATCAGTATAATAAAATAATTATATTTTATAACCACTAGCCAAGTCAATTTCCAAATGATGCGCAATGTATGAAAGCTGGATGCGAAAAGAGATTCAAATTTGGCTGCGATTTATATTTCCTCTGAAATGCGCATGGCACCAGCAAATTATTATAAAATGCGCACGGCAATAAATAAGTTATTTTACATTTTGCATAACAACCAAAGTACGTTAACCTTAGCAGCTGTGCGTAGGTAGCAACAGAAACGTCCGTTGACGTTGGTCAAATGAGTACATTGACCTTAGCTGCTGTGCTTTAGAATATACAACGTATGATCTCTTATATAATATAGCCATTCCCAAATTATTTCAAGTCCTAAAAGCTGTTTATATTATTTTTGCTAAATTTGATCGGCTAACAATAATAGTAAAAATATATGAATGTCTATGTGGAATTCATTAAATTGTCTCTGTGGAACGAGTCTCTAGTTTGTAAGTGTGGATCCTGTCGACTCGACTCCCTTATTTCTTTAGAGAGGGGAACATGACATCTGACGTTTATCCCATGTCTGTGCTATTGTCATTGAATATATAACTAATAAGGAAACGGCATATCGGGTGAAAACCTAAGCCACTCGGCGACATGTATTAGTGTCCTGTGTTTGTATGTTCTTGACGTTGCCTTTGTATGACTGATATAATTTAGCCACCAATGACAACTCAATTGTAAACAAACAAATCGGCATTGGTAAAATGTTAAATTTTTTGGCATGGCTATTTATTTTTATAAATATTTCACTTTTATTTTGCTAGAAACACTATAGTCAATTAGTAAAGCTATTAAAGTTACTTGAAGAATGCTTCCCACGACAATAACTCTGTTCGTTCCTGCAGCACAGCACAGCGTAGTTCATTATGATAATTTAAGACTTTGGAGTCTCTACTACACAAAATATCGTTCACAGAAGAATATTTCGCACTTATTTCACACTACTATTACGTAAAAATCACGTTTAATTATTTATTTTTCACAATATCCGCGAATTCAAATCCGAGAATTTCTTTTCAAAATTATGAAATGTCAGAATGTTGAACTGACACAAAATAGCCACTAGGTCCTCTTGTCCACACTGTCATTGAAATGCTTAAACACGTACACTGTATTCGCACGATACCCCGCTTCCTTATTAGTTATTTATTCAATGGTTGCTGTCGCTGATGGCTGCTGAGGGTAATTTTTCTGTGCGGGAAGAGAAACATTAGGTAAGTTTTGAGTTTTATATAATTAAAAAAAACATGGTTCTTTGTGGTGTCTTTCTTTTTCTTTTTCAGAGTACGTGAAACGTACCTTAAAAAAGATGCACCACAAATTTCTTTGGCGAGGACAGCTATATCGTGGAAGTTCGACCTCAAACATGCCATTTGATGTTTTTATGTTGGCTACAGATACAATCACCGCATGAAGAATAAGGTAAAGGTAGTATTTGTCATGCTTGAAAATTAAAGTCGGAATGAGTTTAATTCCTTATAAGCGATTAAAATATAACTTGGACACAAGAAAATATATTTTTTTTATTTAATTCGATTTACGGGTGTAAAATTTCATCTGATTGGTGTCCTGCTGTTGCTGTCGTGCAATCTGATTCAGGCATGCGCCAAATCTAAAAGTAGGATACGACTGGTATCTACTGCGCTAATTTTAATAAAAACAAGTAAAACAGCTAGAATTGGTCTACGTCCAATTCTTATGATACCCTAGATGAATGCCCATATGAAATTTCGTATTGTCTCCCTTCTGTGCAAGTTTGATTTTTGAAGTGGTTTTTCGCATATATTTCTAGAACGGTAAGTCGGAAAAAATTATTATGACAAATTTTATAGGAATTCGTATTCTGAAGAAGTTTTTAGTACAATAAAAATATCTTGGACAGATGGTTTTCACATTATACGTACAAAACCTAAATTTTTATATGGCAACGCCAAGAAGAAGTTACCCGCTTTAGTCCATTTTTGCAATTTTATTTGGTAGTACAATGAAAACACCATGTACCAAAGTTCAGCTCTCTATATCGATGCGTTCTCAGGCAGTGTCCAAATATATAGTGGAAAACGAAAGTTTTGTATGGCAACCCCACGAAGGAGTTGCCCGATTTATCTCATTTTAGAACTTAATTTTACTTTGTGTTTTTAAAGTCTGTGTACAAAATTTCAGCTATGTACGTGTACGCGTTCTCGAGTTATCGTGCGCACAGACGGACGGACGGACGGACAAAATAAATTTTAATATTATGCGTGGGTGCCCAATCCATTTTGCTCTACCATCATTATTTCGAGGTGTTACAAACGGAATGACAAACTTAGTATACCCTATAGATTTCATCTAGGGTATATTAATTATGGTAATAACTTTTGACAAAATTCTGGGCAATACCGAGAAAGTAATTATCACGGACAAAGAAAAACGAAATCTGGACAAACCAGACGTAGCTATTACAATAACCCCAATAATAGTTTCCCCAGACAAAATGTGTAGAACGTATGAGAACCGATGGATGTAGATCACATCCGACAAAAAGCGATTAATTTTCACTCAATGCCTCACAAGCACACTTACCAATAGTACAGGTAACAATCGGTAGAAACAGAATTAAATGCCTGGTCGATACAGGATCATCTTCTTCTCTATAAGATGAAGAAAAATTACCACAGAATAGAAGAAATTTCATAGAGAAACCAATAAAATTCAATACTTTAAATACTAATACCCTCGTCAATAAAGAAATTAACACCGATTTACTCATAGAATTTAAAGAAGATGCTTATATGATTTGAAAACTTACAAAATTCCACAACGCAATAATAGGACAAAATTTATTAAAGTCCGTAGGTGCTACTATTGATATGAAAAAAGAAACTCTAACAATCAGTAGTAATAAAATAAAATTACTAAGTATCCATATAAAGATGAAGAAATTCACCAGCTCGAATATTCTGAGATTGACAAAGATGCTCTTCTCAGAAACCTTAACTCCGAAAAGAGAGTATTATTAGAAAATCTGTTAACAATATATAAAATTTGCTTTCCAAAGAAGGTGATCTGCTAACCAGCACCTTTGATTCTCAACATGACATAATCACAGCTACTGACAAATCTATATATTCAAAATTTTATAGATACCCTCAAATCCATGAACAAGAGGATCAGGGAATCAGTTGAGAGAGTAACTCTTCATATAATAGCCTATTATGGATTGTTCCAAAGAAGATGGACAGTTCTGGTAAGGAAAAATGGAGAATTGTCATCGACTGTCGAAAACTCAAAGATGTTACGATTGATGAAAAATTCCCTATACCAAATATAGAGAACATTTTAGACAAATTAGGTCGGGCTCAATATTTTACTACAATCGATCTAGCAAAGGGCTTCCATCAAATACTTGTGAAAGAGGAGGATCGGAAGAAGACCGTTTTCTCCACGCCTCAAGGACATTACGAATATAAAAGGATGCCTTTCGGCCTTAAGAATATTCCGGCGACGTTCCAACGTCTTATGCATTCGGTGTTAAAGGAGTACATTAATAAAATTTGCGTAGTGTATCTAGAACGATATACCAATCTTTTTTGACAAGTTAAGAAACCATAATTTGAAGATTCAAATCTTTTCCAAAGAAACAGAATACCTTGGTCTTGTACTAACACCTAATGAAGTCAAACCAAATTCTAAGAAAATTGAGCATATTACTAAATTAAAGCTACCACAAACGCGAAATCAAATTAAGTCATTCCTCGGAGGTATCGGTTATTACCGAAAAGTTAATTATGCGAAAGTTACCCCACCGATGACAAAGTAATTAAAGAAGAATGTTAAAATTAATTTCAATGATTCTAATTATATTAACTCCTTTGGAAAATTAAAACGATTAATAACAGAAACTCCGATACTTAAGTAGCCGTATTTTAATAAAAATTTAAACTCATAACTGATGCTAGTATATACGCCATCGGTGTTGTCTTACAACAAGACAATTACCCAGTTTGCTATGCAAGCAGGACGTTTAACGCACATGAACGACAGAGAAAGAACTTTTTGTGATAGTATGGTGTACAAATTACTTCCGTCCTTACCTTTATGGAATAAAACTCGTTCTATTAACTGATCACCAACCCTTAAAATGGCTGTATACCAAAACAATAGGTACACACGTTAATCCAAGACTCTGTAGCCACAAAGCTTGGTAGGTATAATATATACTTATATGGATTACATCAAAGGGAAAGAGAATAAGGTAGCCGATTTTCTAAGCAGGGTAAATAGGAAAACAAACGAAATAAATGTAATCGTTAATAAGGAAAATTCATAGGAATATTCAAATGTTTCATTACAGTATAACGTAGATGAAGAAAGTGTTGACACCAAGGTGTATAGAATACAAGGTATTCCCATTACGAACCACGTTTCGCCATTAGTGATGACTTATCGTGAAAATGTATAGGAAAGCACGGTATAGAGAACAACACATCAACACAATACTCTCTCTCCTCTCTTTGTCTTTCCTATAAAAATGTATATACATTAGTCACAGAATTACGTCACGGGATATTAGCTGTAATGTGTCAAAATTTTAATGGGAATACCTTGCCTTCCATACACCTTGTGTGAATGGATAGTTCACAACAAGAAAATTTAATAATCATGTACCAATATTAAGCTCGGTAGATAACTGTTTTAAAACCCAAATTATACATATTGACAGAAAATAACCGGCCAACTGCGAGTCGGAATCGCGCACGAAGGGTTCCGTACCATCGTACAAAATTTAATTCTTTTCAAATGAGAGTAGCCGTCATGTGAAAAAATAATGCTGTCATTTGAAAAAATTATAATAATGAGAATAAAACGAGGAAAAAAAGGAGGAAAAAAACGAGGAAAAAAAGGAGGAAAAAAACGAGGAAAAAAAGGAGGAAAAAAACGAGGAAAAAAAGGAGGAAAAAAACGAGGAAAAAAACGCCGAAAAAATCACGTTTCTTGTATGGGGTCCCCCTTTAAATTTTAATTTAATTTCATTTTAATTATTTGTTGTTATAGCGGCATTAGAAATACATACTCTGTGAAAATTTCAACTGTCTACCTGTTACGGTTAATGTGATGACAGGCAGATAATAATAAGAATGAAAAACGCAGAAAAAATCAAGTTTCTTGTTTGGGGCCCATTTAATTTTTAATTTAATTTTTTTTTTTTTTTTTTTTTTATATCGTCAATAGAAATAAACAGTCTGTGAAAATTTCAACTGTCTACCTATTACGGGTCATGAGATACAACCTGGTGATGGAGGGACGGGCAGCGAAGTCTTACTAACAGAGTTCCCATTGTTACCCTTTGGTTACGGAACTCTAAAAAGGAGAAAAAATTTGAAAGAATACATAAAAATGGAATAATATACATAGATTCTCACGAAATCCTAAGGAGATAATATATCAAGCCAGGAAAAATGGCCATATATATCTACTGAATTACGTGATACGGAATATAATAAATAACAACCAAAGATCATTGAGCTTTTTGACGGTATCAAAAATATTATATTCATTAGATTCTCTTACCGTGCCAAGACATGAAAAGCGAAGAGGAGACATATAGGGAAATTCAAAAATACCATAAATATGAAACGGGACACACAGGTATAAATGAAGATTAGGAGCGAATAAAGAAATGTATTTATTTTCCTAATCTCAAAATTCTTATACAAAAAAATATCAAAACTGTGACATATGTAATCGTGTCAAATATGATAGAAATCCTATTAGGAAAAAGTTTGAAGTCACCGAAACTTCTAGCAACATTAGACAAATCGTGCGTGTGGCTATATATACACTAATTCAAAAACAAATTTTCTAACATTCATAGATAGATTTTGCAAGTTTGCTTCCTATTACCTCGAAGACAGAAACAATCAAACGATAATAGATAAATTAGGAGATTAAGTCTCAGCGAGGTTACTTTAAAAAACTAATCACCGATAATGAATTGAAAAGTGTTAATAGGATTATCTAAGAAACGAACAAACAGAGCATCGAGTAAAACGTAATAATCACATCGGAAACTCTGACATAGTACGTTTGCATAGTACTATTGGCGAAAGAATCAGAATCTTGGGTATCGAAAATAAACAATTTAATATCAAAGAAAAGATATGTAAGGCCATCGAATGGTATAATAATAGTTATCGTACAAGCACCAAAGAAAAATCCATAAATATACAAGAAGGAAAGTGTGATGAGAACGTAATTTGTAATAATATCTGTAAGGAAAAGGGTATGTTCATAACTAAATGTAATATTGATAGAGAAAACTTTTACGAAAATAGGTCCGAGGGTTGCATTAAAAACTATAAGAGCGTTAGGCATAGAGTCACCAAAGTTCATTAAAATTAAATTAAACAATATCCATGTTTCAAATATTAAAAGAAAAACAAAATTTGCGGGTTAGTTGGATCCGAAAATCACTTCTGGTAATATGGATGTCGACAACAACCGAGGCCCATCTCGTAGTCTAGAAAATAAAAGCAAATTTTGGCGACAGACATAATTAAAAGCTTCGATACCATAATAGGTTTTATTAATTCTAAAGAAATTGAAAATATCATCGACAACGTAGAAGCTAATATTAACAAAATAGATTTAGGTAGTCATGCAACTTCTTTTGAGTATCAAATTAAAACTATCCGAAGTAGCATTCGAACACTAATACCACATAAGCAAAAACTTTGTTGGAAGGATATTCAAATGGCTATACGGAACGATGGATAAGGACGATAGACAAGAAATTGAAGACCACCTCAGAGTTATTGACACGAATAATCACAATGCAATAGAAAATCTTTATTCTCAAATCAACATCAATCAAAATTTTAACGAAACGTTTGTTAAGTTGAAAGGCATAATTGAAAAAGTTCGATCCATGATTTCGGAAAAAAGTGAAAAAGATGGAAGGCCAAATTATTTCGACAGACTGTTCTAAGTGCACTAAAAATCCTAGAAGATAACATAGAACACATACAGAACAATGTAACCTCAGCAAGATTAGGTATTATCTGTTAAATATGAGGGTAAAGTCTATAGCTACATAAGTAACAAATATCTAAAAGAATTAAAACCGCTTTAAAGAATTAAAACCCCTTTAACTAAGAGAAACTATATGAAAATATTAAATAATGCAACCGAAGTACATGAAATATAAGAAGGATTTGTAATTACAAAAAATCAAAACCATCAGTACGTTTACATGAATACTTTAGTACTTGACTTGAAATCCACTTGAAGCTCAGGTAGGGCGGATGATTGAATTAATTCCAATTTCTTGACTTGCATTTTTCTTGAATTCATTTTTCCAATTATTTAAGTTGAAAATTACGCGTTGAATGAGCGTTTTCATGATATTTTGATTACTTCAAGCATACTTCAAGTATTCATGTAAACGTACTGCATGGTAGCCTTACGAGTACTTGTGATGAAAGAAGAGTAGAAATGAAGGAAATTACTTAATTAATTTCAATATTTGTTCAATTAAAATAGGCAACCAAATTTTATACAATAACCGAAAAGAATTCAAACACAGTTTCACTATTCCGAAAGATCTCGAAAATGTTAAAGATTTAAATAGAAGATTAATCTTTGATGACATCGTTCTGGAAAATATAAATAAAACAAGTAATAAGCAAGAATTGGTCTAAGAACAATTTTTATGATTCACTTATTTTGTATGGTCACCGCTCTGTGCAAGTATGATTTTTGAAGTTGTTTTCCGCATATATTTCTAAAACGGTTCGTCGAACGTGGTTATAACAAATTTCATAGGATTTCAAATTCTGAATAACTTTTCAGTACATTAAAACCGTCTAAGACTAATCGTTTTCACAGTATACGTAACAATCCTAAATTTTTATATGGCAACACGAAGAGGGGGTTGCCCCATTTAGTCGATTTTTGAAATTTTATTTGAAAATAACATGTACCAAATTTCAGCTCTCTATGTCGACGTGTTTCAGGCAGTGTCCAAATATAAAGTGGAAAACGAAATTTGTGTATGGCAACCCCACGAAGGAGTTGCCCGATTTGTCTCATTTTCGAACTTAATTTTACTTTTTTTTAAAGTCCGTGTACAAAACTCCAGATACACAAACAGCCACAGATATACAGACGTTCACGCAAAAATCAAAATAACTTTTAATATTATGCGTGGATGTCCCCATTTTGCTCTACCATCATTATTTCTGTACGTTACAAACGGAATGACAAAGTTAGTATACCCACCCTATAGATTTCATGTATGCTTTAAAAAGAAAACGCAATATATTTATGGAAGTTGGTTTACTGTTACAATATATATATATATATATATAATATATAATAATAGTACTTATAGTATTTTTTGTATAAAATATAAAAGGTCTAATTTTAAAATTAAAAACATTATAAAAACTCAGGAGAGTTGTAAACTTAAGGAGGGAGGAGTTACGTCGGCTAAAATTCACGAAAACGAAAACAACGGAAATAACAAAATTCCAGAGTTTCAGTCACCGCCAAAAACATGTAAGAAGGAATCACATTTCACCTATCACTTATGAGAATCCAGAAAATAATATTTTCTCATGGGACATTTTCCCATAAAGCGATGGTTGAAATGAAAAGTAAGCAAAGCTTTAAAAATAAATCTCAATTAGGCTGAGAAGTAATAATCAAGTTGACTCTCAGTTCTGGGTTATTCTGAAACGCCTTAAGACGTAGAATTTGTAATAGTTAAGTTATCCAGTTTGTTGTTCAATTAGCCTAGAAACAAATATTAGTGTATACATAGTTCTAAAATGGTGTTATTCATTTTTTACGTGTTATCGGTTTCGTTCAATTAACTTACAAATAAGGTTTATATACATAGTTGTAAAACGGTGTTGTTCTTTATTTTGTTTTTTCTTCCTTTCATATTTTTTTTCTCGATAACGTACGGGAACTCATATGTCGTGCGACCGTCCGTATGTCTGTCACGGACGTTTTTCTCGAAAGCGATGTGATCTAGGAATTTGAAATTTGGCAAATGATAGATATTAAATATCTTTTTTTATTTTCAATGGGGTGGGTCCGTATAAAAAAAATGTTATCTTGTGGATATCGACAGAAAGTAGCTATTACTTTCAAGGATGAAACAAAATCGCTATTTTTGGTGAATTGGTTATAAAGATATAGCAAAAATGTGCGAACAGATACCGTTCCGTTCCCTTATCTTTCAGGTTTCTAACGCTAAAATTATCAGGGTTAGTAGTGGTTGAGACATAGATAACAGGAAAACTGCAACTTTTTTCGTCAGTCTCACAGTTCTTGGAATAAAGTTTGTGTTAACTTATAATAAAACTCTGATTAACAAGACCAAGTCCTATAAAATTACTCTTGTGTCCGTCTGTTTGAATATTATTCAGTTATCATAAGCAAATTTGGATTAGATTTAAATACCACCCTGATCAAAAAGTTTCAGCAATGGCTACCGTGTGGCGCTCTCAGTCATCCGATGTGAGTTCTTTTTAGGGTTCCGTACCCAAAGGGTAAAAACTGGAACCCTATTACTAAGCCTCTGATGTCCGTCCGTCCGTCGCCGGGCTGTATCTCATAAACCGTAATAGGTAGACAGTTGAAATTTTTACAGAGTGTGTATTTCTATTGCCACTATAACAAATAATAATAAAAATGATATAAAATTGAAAATTAAAGGAGGCCCCATACAAGAAACAAGATTTTTTCGGCCGTTTTTCCTTGTTATATTGTCATTCTTATTATTATCTGCCTGTCACGGGGCTGTATCCCATTAACCGTAATAGGTAGACAGTTGAAATTTTCACAGAGAGTGTATTTCTATTGTCGCTATAACAATAAGTAATAAAGACTAAAGGGGGCCCCATACAAGAAGTGTGTGTTTTGGCGTATTTATAGTGTTCAATTATATACTATGGAACGGAACCCTTCGTGTGCGAGTCCGACTAGCACTTGGCCAGTTTTTTCTGTGTTGGGTTGCCACACATATCATTGCTATTCCCGCCAAATTTCAGCATTATAGGTTAATACTTTTTAGAGTTACGCCGTATTGAGTACATTTGCTTCTGCGGGTCTTTGTGATTTTTTACGATTTTAAAAATAGAACAAATTTTGCATTAATGTTTTTGCATTAAATTTGTGTTAAAGACGGATTCAACGGTACGAAGACCTTGGAAATATTAGAGGAGTGTTTCGGCAACGATACTTCACACCCTTCAGAAGTGGTTGTGAGTCCGTCGAGGAGGACGATCGCAGTGGCAGGCCATTAACATCAAAAACCGATGAAAACATTCATATAATCTAAGAAAAGTTGGCAGAAAACAGCTAACTAACCATCAGAGAACTAGCAAAGAGCTTGAACATTGCTTATACTACTGTTCATAAAATTTTGGTTAATGATTCGGCTTAAGACGTGTCGCTGTAAAGCTGATGCCAAAAGAACTGAATTTCATGCGCTAAAAAGACTGCTAAACATCGTGAAAAACATGATTTTCGAGTCTGAATCCGAACCAACATTCATCAAACGCATCATTACTGGAAACGGGGTTTATGAGTATGACACGCAATTCAGACATCAGCCAAGACCAAAAAAACCTGTCGTTTTCAGTCGATTTTCGAGTCTGAATCCGAGCCAACATTCATCAAACGCATCATTACTGGAAACGGGATTTATGAGTATGACACGCAATTCAGACATCAAGCAAGTGAATGGCGTACACCGTATGACCCAAGACCGAAAAGACCACGTCGTTTTCAGTCGAAAAAGAAGGTGATACTCACGGTTTTCATAGATCACAACGGTGTTCTACATTATGAATTCTTGCCCGAAGGTCAGACAGTCAATATGGAGTATTATTTAGTCGTTATGAGACATGCGTGTGAAGCAATTCGCCAAAAAAGAGCGGACTTATGGACAGATTACATCTTCTCTGTTGCCAAAGAAGCATCGAAATGTCTTGGATTTCTGAAAAGGTGTAAGAAATATTTCAGCCCGTCAAATCTAGCGCTCCCCTATAAGTCCTACATTAGACCTAGAATGGAATACAACTCCCATATATGGGCCGGGGTTGGTCGCACAGCCTTAGCTTCATTGGATATTGTCCAAAAGAGAGCCTTCAAGCTCATTGGCGATTTGGAAATAACTTGTAATATCGACTCACTCGAGCACCGCCGCAATGTTGGATGCCTTTCGCTCCTTTATCGCTATATGCATGGTCAATGTTTTGATGAAATATCTTGTCTAATCCCTTGTAGAATGATTTCTGCGCGCAATACTCGCGCTGCAAACGGCGCACATCCGTTAACCCTTCAAACTACTTTCGGCCGTACAGTAAAATTTCGTGATGCTTTTTTATCCCGAACAGTGCGAATGTGGAACAGTTTACCATCTCCTGTTTTTCCTCCGGCATACAATCTGCGGAAGTTTAAGGGCGACGTACATCGGCACCTCCGCCACTCTCCTCATATCCCCTAATCCTTTCCCTATCTCCTTCCTGCCATGCTGTGCCTTGCATCATAGGGTATCGCCTGAGCTTGGCTTAATAATAAAAACAAAAAAAAAAAAAAAAAACTCGTAGATATTGCACCACGATAACCGATTGTCAGATTTTTTCCCAAGACCAGAACGAATACCGATTTGGCTTCCTCCGACTTCTTCCTTTTTGGTCAACTCAAGAAACGACTCCGGGGAACGTGGTTTAGCAGCCGAGGAGAGATAATGAAAAAATTGAACACGGCTCTGATGGCCATACCGAAAACCGAATAAACAAATGTTTCCAAGATTGGATCAAGCGCTGGCATAAGTGTGTTGCGGTTGATGGAGAGCACTTTGAAAGGGACAAAATCAACTTTGATGAATAAACTTGTATTTTTAATTTTCTAAATAAATTTCTTAAACTACTGATCAAGGTATTATACTTAAATTCGATCGATTGACTGTTCGTTGATAAAGCTCTGGCATGAAACCCTGATTACGCGAGCGCGACTCGCTCTTAACCGAATTAATTTTTAATGGTCAGGGTGATATTGCTATTAACTTAATCAATAAACAATGGGTATACAAATCTATAGTTTCGTCAATGAGCGCCAATAAAGTTGGAACAAACAATCCATCGAACTATAAACTAATGTGGTAACGAACAAACCAATAGGGAACTAAATGTAACACGTATTGTCATAAAGAAAAGATAAACTCAAAAAAACTCGTATAATTTCCTGTTTTGTATTACCAAAACAAAACTTCGCAGAATAGTATCATGATTTTGATGATTCATAAAGAAACTAAATAAAATTAATTGCACTACATCACTTATTACCGTACAAATTTGTCATCCACGTCTAATTAGAAATAATTTTAAATTTTAGTATTGCCAAAACCTTGGCTAGAGACGCAGCTTATACAATGAAAATTTTGGATAGACTACACTTCCTTTCATTCACATTTCTAGAAGTTTGGCATGAATCGCACTGTTGTCAAGCAAAAAAAAGTTTTAACTAACCGCAAAGAAATGCTGAAATGTAACGGTAATTAGAAAATGAACAACATCAGTATCTAGTTTTATACATATATCAAAAAATATTGGCATGTGTTATGTACATAGACTTAGATTTCGACTTTCAAACTAATTTGACTGATTTCTGAATTCTTTTCTATGAAAATATTTTTTATATTTTCAATCCACATGGGGGAGAACTTACTAAGCAATCTATTAGAAAACTTGCTTTCCTAAGCAGCAAAACCGAACCAATATTAATGATTTAATTAATAATTTCTATTGTGAGAAGAATTTTGAGCAAAAGTCAACATAACAAACATTTTTGCACTTGGCAACTAAATGCATATACGACAGACATATATGTATATGCATGTGTAAAAAGTAAAAAAATAGAGTTCAAAGAAGACAAAGACTATACATAGGTCCTAGCATTGGAATGGTCTCATTTCCGATCTAATTTTTCGTTACTTTTCGATTTTTTTAATGACTAAAATATGAATGAGAAAAATTGGAAAAAGTATTTTTACAAAAATTCAAAAGTTTTTACGTATTTAAAATTTTTGTTATTTATGAAAAATTGCCAAATTAAGTTGTAACTTGTGCGTTGTTGTGGTAAGGAACACTTAGTTATTTTTTTCAATTTAACTTTTAGTATTTTATAAGAAATGTACCGTCAACTATATGTAAATACAAATATAAAATTTGTAAGAACCCGTTTTTAGTTAAACAAAAAAAAAATCAATACCATATATCAATTAGTCTTAAGCCTGAGAAGAGTCCAGAATGCGCCCGCACTCTATATTTGTGCTTCGTAAGTTATTCCACAGTGGTGCCTGTATCCAAGACCCTCAAGAAATACTTCCCAATCCATGAAACAGAATCTCTCGCTACTATATAAGAGACCTAACATTCAGTAACATGAATACTTGAGTACTGGACTTGAAATTCACTTGAAGCTCAGGTATGTCGGTTGATTGAATTAATTCCAATTACTTGACTTGAATTTTTCTTGAATTTAGTTTTCGAATTACTTAAGTTGAAATTTACGCCTTGAATGAGCGTTTTGATGATATTTTTATTACTCCAAGGATACTTCAAGTATACTTCAAGTATTCATGTAAACGTACTGATAGTCCTAATATTCTAAAATATTTGCAGTGACAAAAGTTTGATTTGAATAGCTCCTGCACCCTGAACTACTATTCATACAGAAAAAATGTCTTCTGATAGTCTTTCTTATCTTCCCAACCGTAATCAAATTTTTATATCTTACCGAACAAAATTATTCAAAAATAATTACCTTATTCAAATGACTACGATTCCCCAAACAAAAACTCTCAGCTTACGGTGTGTATCATTGTGTGTCACGGGACTAAGGCACACTCGAGACTAGACACTACGTAAAACCGGTTTTTGTATCCAGCGTGTATCAGCCCACGGTACACGTACTTTATATACGGTTGATACACGTTCTTGAGGCAGCAAAGAAAATTCATCATATGCATATGTTCTATAAGCACACAAACCGAGCACATGCATACATATGTAATAAAACACTCGTGTGTCATCTGAGTCTAACCCTCTGCTCTAAATTGAGGTATACACGGAAATGTTCTAAGATAGTGCTAAGAAAACCAGTTTTTAGTACCGTGTATCGCGTGTGTATCATCGTGTGTCACTGGACTAAGTCCTGTGACGCATGACGATACACACTCGAGACTAGACACGACGTCAAACCGGTTTTTGTATCGAGCGTGTATCAGCCCATGGTACACGTAGTTTATTCATGGTTGATACACGTCCTTGAGGCAGCAAAGAAAATTCATCATTACCATAAGGTTCTATACGCACACAAACCGAGCACATGCACATGCATACATATGTAATAAAACACTCGTGTATCATCCAAGGCCAACCCTCTGCTCTAAATTGAGGTATACACGAAAATGTTCTAAAATAGTGCAAAGAAAACCAGTTTCTAGTACGGTGTATCGCGTGTGTATCATCGTGTGTCACCGGACTAAGTAATCATTGTATATGCGTCTTTCTACCACTTTAGATTTGCATAGGAACCTTTCAAAACCCTCGGTAATACTTCACAAGCCATGAAAGAGACTGCCTCCCTACCCATGCGAGTTCCAACGGAGTCCTTACAATCTAAAATATTTGCAGTGTTTTTATGTAAAACTGACAAAAGTTTGATTTGAATAGCTCCTCCGCCCTAAACTACTATTCATACAGAAAAATGGTGTTCTGATAATCTTAAGCTTGCTCTTTCCGAACCGTAATAAAATGTTCATACCTTTCCTAACAAAATTATTTAAAACATTTATCTTAGCCAAATGACTACGACTGCTCAAACTGGTCATTGTAATGTCGCTGTACCGTCAAGGGATGCCGTGGGGCGTAACCCCCGGAATATACAACCCATGAACAAAGTCAAAAAAAAGAGAGCAGCGGGCCAGGCGACATCCACAGTCCTCTTGCCTTGTCTTACTGCAACAGTTTTTCATACAAAAGTTGCTTGTATTTTGTTCAAAGCTATAATTTCCATAAATTTGTTCTACATGTTATTTTTTTAATACTATTAGAAAGAAAACATATTTGGCTGCAATTTGCTTTAACTTCATTTTGCTGTGGGAGCGACAGTTTTGGGCTTTAGGTAAGATGAAATTTTAGTTTTTCCTCCATGACGAGTACACAAAAAGCAGTGAGAGTGAGCTCTTACTGCATGCTGCACCCGGCACGTTAAGCCCTTTTAATGTTTCGGTGCCTTCGGCGACTTCATGGCTTGTATTATATTCCGGGGGTTACGCGTGGGCTGATGCAAAACCCTCGAGAATACTTCCCAAGTCATGAAACAGAAACCTATATGTGTGCGTGCGGAGTCGGTTTTCTATAATGTTCTATATTGATACTTATGGAAAAGTGCTTAACATTGACTTTACATATGCTATACAGCTAAAACAACTATTCATAAACGAAAATAGTCTTCTACTAATTTATAGCTTGGTTCATTACCTTTCCAATGGCTACACTTACTAAATACCTTACTTAAGAAAATAATAAAATACTTTTGATTACAAAGGAACCTTACCATTTTACGCTCTCTAACTCTCAGCTGAGTAATAATTGCAAGTGGGTATGTTCAGCCGGAGTCCGAATCTGTAGGCACGTAGGCAGCTACATTCGATATCATCAGCTCACGGCATGCCATGACCGCACAGCGGCATATACAATGATTATTCAGCTGCGAGTTTTTGTTTGAGGAATCGTAGTCATTTGATTCAGATAACTTTTATACCCTAGATGAAATCTGTAGGGGTATACTAAGTTTGTCATTCTGTTTGCAACACCTCGAAATAATGATGGTAGAGCAAAATGAATTGGACACCCACGTATAATATTAAAAGTTATTTTGATTTTTGCATGTCCGTCCGTCCGGCCGTCTGTCTGTCTGTCTGTCTGTGCGCACGATTACTCGAGAACGCGTTCACCTAGAAAGCTGAAATTTTGTACACGAACATTAAAAAAAAAGTAAAATTAAGTTCGAAAATGAGACAAATCGGGCAACTCCTTCGAGGGGTTGCCACACATAAATTGCGTTTTCCACGATATATTTGGATACTACCTGAGAACACGTCGACGTAGAAAGCTGAAATTTGGTACACTGTGTTTTCATACTAATAGCAAATAAAATTTCAAAAATGGGCTAAATCGGGCAACCCCTTCTTGGTGTTGCCATATAATAATTTTGGTTTTTTACATATACTTTGAAAGCGATCAGTCCTAGACATTTTTATTGTACTAAAAACTTCTTCAGAATAAGAAATCCTATAAAATTGGTTATAATCATTTTTTCTGTCCGACGAGCTGTTCTAGAAATATATGCGAGAAACCCATGTAAAAAATCAAAATTGCTCAAATGGGTGACCATACGAAATTTCATACGTGCATTCATCTTGGGTATCATAAGAATTGGTCTTAGACCAATTCTAGCTTTTTCACTTGTTTAAAATAATTTTGTTAGGAAAGGTATAACAATTTTATTTCGGATCGGAAGATTCAGTTTAGGGTGGAGGGAGCAGCTATTCAAATCAATTTTTTTATCAGATTTACATACTCCGTTGTGGATCTCAGTGGTAGTGAGGTAGTCTGTTTCATGGCTTTTGTGCAGTATTCTCGATGGTTTTGGCTGATGATGTCGAAGCTGAGCTGCCTAAGATTCGGACTACGGCTGCACATACACACATGCAATTATCACTCAGCTGAGAGGTATTGGGCGTAAAATGGTAAGGTTACTTTGTAATCAAAACTATATTATTATTTTGTATATAAGAAGTGTAGCCTTTAGGAAAGTAAGGAACCAAGCTTTAAATTACTACAAGACTATTTTCCTATATGGATAGTAGTTTAGGCTCTATAGAATATATAAAGTCAATGTTTGCAACTTTTCCATATGTATCAATATACCTAGAACATTTTAGAAAACGGACTCACAACGCATGGGAAGTATTCTCGAGGGTTTTCAAACTTTGCACTAAAAGTTGACTACTTTATTAGTTAAAAGTATTGAAAGAGAAAGTATTGTCACATTATAAAAGGATTCTACTCATGTGACAGTTTTGACAGAGCTATTCTACTGTATGAATATACTGTGGTAAGAGCTCACTATCTCCTGTTTTGTACACTCATTATGGATTATGAAGGAAGAACTAAGATTTCATCTTAAACAGCTCCTAAAGCCTAAAACTATCGCTTCCACTGAAAAATGAAGTTAAAACAAATTGCAGCCAAATATGTTATCTTTCTAATGGTTGTAAAAAAAAATTGCATCTAGAAGAAATTTATGGAAATTATAGCATACAAGCTATGGCAAGAAGACTGTGGTGTTCGCTTTAATGAAAGTTAGGACACAGAACAGTTTCCCGATTATTTTACATTAAACATGCACACGGCAAGAAAAGGAATAAAGAAGAAGAAAAAAATCAAACTCTTTAAAACTTTTATGAATAAAGATAAAAAATGTCAAAACGAAAATTGCATTGCATGCAACGAAACAGAATGGCAAATGATTGATTTCCGTATATAAATGAGCAGGGGCGGAGTTTTCAGGTTTTACTCCCATAAAATGTTCCAGCGCTTTTGTGAAAACCAGTTTTTTCTGAAATATTGGGAGAAATATCCAATGTTTTTTATAGCATAACCAATGTTTGTTAGTGTAATTCCTATGATATTTGAACAGCACGTGCTTCTGTTTACATTTGTTTTTTTTTCTGAAGAGATTAAGTGGGAGAAACTCATTGTGGATTCTCGGATATTTTCGGAAAAAATGGGAATTTCATTTGAGAGGAATTTTATATCTCCTTTCAGTACCTCGGCCAAAGCGAAATTTATCTTCTTCTTAAAAAATAGAGGTATTGTGACCTGATTACTTTATAATGAATAGTTTGAAGGTATTCAATAAAATTTTGTCGGTCGGGTAATACGTTCTCTCGAATTTTGTATTTAACTCGTTGCCTCAGTCGCACTACAATAGTGCATACATACCCAAGTTCTTTTTCCCATTCATGCAAAAGACAAAATGACTTTACCTGTTCCGGTCTAAAAAACACGAAAAATTTCCAAATTTGTTCGGCGATGTCCTATCTTCTTATTACATTATCTATGCGGCTACTCTCTTTTTCCGACTTTGTTCATGGCTTGTACATTCCGGGGATTTGCATTTCATCGCATCACAGTTAATCGAAAAGGTATTTTGGTAGCTGTGTTTGTATTATATAATTATACATAAAGGGAATATCACGGCCTTTACCTCCAGATACGCAATTCAGTAAAGATTAAAAAAGCTTGTCTTTGTTTTTATCCATGCAGCAAAAAAAAGTAATATTGTCACAAAATGGAATTAACGCAGGAAAATTTTCGAGTCATAAATTTCAAAGGCTAATTGACACGACAAGAATGCTCACAAAAACAAAGTTATTTGACGATGAAGCGTCATTCTTAGCTTCTCCAGAACAGGTTTAATGAGTTCCTTTAAGGTACTTCGCTCTAGGATGAGCTACAAGAGGACATCCTCCTCCTCCTCCATTGTCGTTGTTCCAGAAGCCGTCGAAGTTGTATAAAACATGGTACTTGAAGACACTCCTCAAATGGTCTAAGTGAGGCTTATCGCGGGTGCCATGGCCACCACTCTATCCTAACCTAACTGGAACAAAAAAAAAAAAACTCAAGAAACCCAACCTAGGCTGAAGGTATATATATATAAGGTATAAATATATTCTATATACCTTGGGCTGGCAAAAACAGTTTTTGACATTGTGGTGAGAAGTCAAGACTTAAATTTAAAATCACAGCACTCAGCAGTAGATATTTCGATAGACCAACCTGAGTGAAGCGCAAAGGGCCTTCCCACACGAGAAGTTTTTAGGGAAGGAAAGTATTTCCTCCACTTTTGCTGAGACCTGCCAGCACAATAATGTTGCTCCGCGTAGTTCCTTATATGACTACCGAAATTAATTGTGTGCGTGTTCAATTAAGTCACAGTTTTTTATATAAACAATAACTGTATCACGTATTCACAACACGTAATCATTATTAAATTATTATATTATCATCTCAAATCGCAGGTAAACATCTGTACAGCCGTCCGATCGGAAATTTTAGAAATTTCACAATGGCCGGAGCTAATTTGCTTGCAGTGGGATTGGTATGCTGCCCGTACTCCCGATCGAAACTTGGTAGGACGGAATTTTGTGTACCCCGAATACTGCTAACCGGTAAAAACTGCCTAAAAACTTCCGCGTGTGGGCTATGGCAAACGGAGGAAGACTGCTGTAAGAGAACTGTTAAATACATGAACCATGTAGATATATATTTTGTAAAATCAGTTTAATAAAGCGTGGCGTTATCGAAAAAAATATGATTGTAATACCTCATCAATGTCAATACATCATTATTGTAATGATCACAACCCTCTATTATGACAGAATTGGAAAAAGATTTACTGTACACTGCACTGTACACTGTCCGTGCATAATAATTCTAAAGAAAAATGTTCTAGTGAATTCTTGAATCAATCCAACTCGTGACCGTTGTCTTACACCCCTTCTGTTCTTTTGAGACGGAAAATCTTCTTGAAGAAAATGTGATGAAAAAACAAGTATTTTGTGGTTATACTCACTTTGGTATAAGCAAAGAAAAGTACCATAAAGCACTCATTTTCATTCACCAAACTTTCTTTTCGGATTGATTTTTTCAAAGAAAACGCCTTGGTATACAATTTCCGAATAAATAATGTGTTAAGTTTCCATGAATGTTTTACGAATAAAATCGTAAATATTATTGAATCGAATCATTTTGTAAAACTTCAAAGAAAACGACATAACATTCTAAGTTTTTTTTTTACTAATAATAGCTAGTGCATGCTTCCATTCTCTTCATACTATAGAAGAGTCCATTTAAAAACATCTTTTTATAGATAGTCGAACAAATAAAGACTTGAAAAAAAACTATTGAGGAAAAATACATAGCTGGCACATGCCGATGTTTTTCTGGCAGCAGGATGGGGAATTTTGCTATGAAAACTTATTCAATTACCGCACATACAATTGTACATATGTGTATACAATAGCGTCATCTTGTCCAGGGATTTTTTCAGTAGTTTTTTTTTTTTCTAAAACCATGTTTCGATGTTTTTTAAATAATTTTTTCTTCTCACTAACCACGCCTGACTAAAAAAACTTTGTGCTTGAGCGCCTGAGAGTGCCGCTCGTGACGAAAGAGTTTTAGGGTAGTAAACGTGGTTGGATTTACATGTGGGGTCTTGGGGTGGAGGTGGTAACTATCACCCTTGAGGTTGTCCAATTTAGGCCGTGTGTGATATCAAATTAAAGCTCTTGCTGAGTGCAATTAAATGGCATATTATCTTACTTTTCTGTAAGAAACTTTTTTCATCCGAATATCGGTAAAATGCGTGATTTTGGATAGTAAACATGAATGGATTTATATGGTTTTGTGTGATGAGAGAGAAAAACAGGGAGATTGGAGAGAGTGGGGAGTCAAGACTGGAAAGTCGAGAGTGGAGAGTCGAGAGTGTAGATTCGAAAGTAGAGAGTGAGAGAGAGAGAGTGCATAGAATTTATGACTAAGTAGTAGAAATTAAAATATATTAAAAAGCTTTTAAAATAAATAAATTTCGCAAATAAATTGCAATAAGAAGTAAAAAATATTTTTTTCATTCTCAGTGATACATATACACAAGAAAAGTTTCGTACCAAAATAAGAAACGCTAGAACTCAGATTAAATATTAAAAGTTTGGGCATGAGTTGCAGTTAAACAATTGTGCTTCTATTTATGGATGCCCAAACTTTTAAGATTTAATCTGAGTTCTAGAATTTCTTATTTTGCGACGATATGTGTATATTACTGAGAAAGAAATTTTTTTTTACCTTTCAGTGCAATTTATTTGCGAAATTTATTTACTTTAAAAGTTTTTTTTCCAATATATTTTATTCGTCTTTTTACTTTCACCAGTATAGTAAGTAGTAGTAAATTTTCATTATAGTTAGTGTCTTCTTCGGAAAGGTAATAAGATTTTGTTATCATTGTCTTATCCATTGTCCATAAATTTTGTTCAAGAAAGATTTTTTGGGATTCTCCGGTATATAGCAAAAGCTAAAAAATGTTCTAATTTGTTATTTCAACAGGTCCCAAATACAATTTTTTTATTTATTAAAAAAATGTAAAAATTTTTTTTAAAGAAGCAGATTCATTCGAAGCGAATCGAACCTGTATACGCCACGCAGTGGGCTGAAAAATAAAGAAGAAAAAGAAAGAAGAAGCGTTTCGTGCGTTTCCACTCATCAAGGTTTTCTGCTGACACGAAACGTTCGATTCGCTTCGAATGAATCTGCTTCTTTAAAAATTTTTTTTACATTTTTTTAATAAATAAAAAAATTGTATTTTCTATTTTTTGTCAAACTTTTCATTTCTTTCTTCTTTTTTCATTTTTTCATTTGTTTTTCAAATCACCCAATTTCGCTATTTGGGACCTGTTGATGAGTCAAACCAAGACTTGAAACTTGTCACCAAAAATTAATGAGTTGTGTGATGAAATAACAAATTAGAACATTTTTTAGCTTTTGCTATATACCGGAGAATCCCAAAAAATTCTTTCTTGAACAAAATTAAGTTTAACCCGGTAAAAAGTCCAAAAGAGTAATCTTTTCATTTATTGTCCATGAAGTGTAAGTAGGCTTTACTAATTAGAAATTCAGAATCTCTACATGTAATAAAAAATAATCCTATCTTAACAGATTTATTAGTATTTTGCTATTTAAATAGAATCACTTCTCATAGTTATCGTTATTTTTAGTTCTTTTTCTAAATAGAACGGACGAAAAACCTGTTATATCCAATAGGCTTTCCACCTAGGTAGCTGTTGTATGCACACTCTAGTATATTAAAACCAACTAAAACTATCATGTATAGGTGTCTTTCCGTATTTCTTTGCGCAACTATGATAAAGTACATACAAATTCTTTCTTATATTGACTGGGAAAGAAGGGAGAACCTCATTATGGATAATCCTTTACTGACGTTCATCGGAAGGGATATAATGTCGTTATGCAGACAACCTGGTAATCTTGGTAGCAGGTAACAAGATTTTGATCCAATACGGGAGAGAAATATCACGATGCACCATAGACCTTAATACTCTGAACGAGTACATCAGGTCTTCACCTTTTCCAAAGTCAATGATGATTTTTTGAGAGTGCAATATCACGAATTCAATATTTTCCAGACATAGTCCAAAGATATTCTAAAAGCTAAACAATATCTACTTGGTTCTGCTACAGAAAACAAGGCGATAGCCTTATGTTCAAACCTCCCTTTGTTATCTCAAAAACTTTGAAGTGGAACTTAAAATCATTCTGAACTTCCTCTTAAAATACAATGTGAAATTTATTCTTTGGGTATCGGGCATCAGTAATATTCTGAAAAACAAAAAGGCGAATAAGCTCGTACAAGCCTTGGAGGTGCGAGGCTTAAAACTCCGCTTGGGTCTCAAACTTTCGATCAATTCAACTGATGTGTTAAGAACGGATCGACAAATTTAGTATACCCGCTATGATTTCATCTAGGGAATAAATATAGCACTATGTAACATTACAGCTATCATTACTGGACAGGGTTCTCCTCAACAAACTACTAAGAGTTTCTTCCGCTATTGTTTACAATTGCTTTGCTTTCTAATAATTTCTAACATGCTGTATAGCAAACAATAAACAACTGGAAAATTTAAATAAGTTGCCCGATTCTGCGCATTTTCAAATTTAAGTGTAAAATAGTTGTGAAGTAAATTTCAGATTCCTAAGCTAAGGCGTTATTAGAAATTAAAGTTAGCAAGTAGATAGTAAATATAAAACAATTTAACAGCATAAAAAATTTGAGCCAATTGCAATTCGAAAATAGATCAAAAATTAATGTCATATTGCCAAGAATTAGATAAGAATCGAAAGCGCAATGTATATATGTAAGTATATAAATCATATCTACATATATTTACACATCAAGAGAACTTCAAAGCAATTCATTATGTAAAATCAAAATGTTCTCTTCATGCCGAAGGGCACGCACGTCCAAAAATTAATTATTGAATATATAACTCACCACAACAAAGCGAATAGCTCCAAGTTCATGATCAACATCTGCCATTTTGCACAATGATCTGCTTTCTCACTGTTACTTTTCAAAATATAAAGTAGGAAAATTATCAACTTAATTAGCACGAAGCTCACACCGAAGAATGGGAACTACAGCTCTCACTGAACTTGAATTGAAGATTCCTCTATCAATTCATAAAGCCCGAACCGTACTATATACAATAGTTAGTTGCTCCCAGAGTTATTAACTTCAGCACGTTTTTATTTGATTGTGTAGTTTTGCTTTTCTTTTAATTGTGTAAACAGTTCGGAAACTGAACGCGAATAGAGTCCGGCCACTGCACTATACTCAACCAGTCAGGTTCAATGCCTTAAATGAATGAATGGTCAGAAAAGGAATTACAATATTCCGGCGCCCCATAAACTGAAGGCGATTATAAATGCTGATCTTCCGCGTCCGCGAGTGTATTATTTTTCTCCTTTGATTTATTACTTTCTTGTGTAATAATTGGACTTGGATTAGACAATGAACGAATCTGTTTAAATTTTCTTCCTGATTTTTATTATTTTTTTCTTGATTCTGTTTTCTCTCACTTTATACTTATTCACACTTCCTTTTCACTTAAAATCTTGGATTAAAGTGAACCACACCTAGATACAGGCGACTTTTATATACGTTGAGATTGCGAGTGTAGAACTATTTTCACTTCTTTGTCTTTCTTTAATTTTCGAAAGAGAACCGTTTCACGCTGCGTCGCCGCCGCGCCGTGCTTATAAATCGATTTACATTGCATATCCATACGTACATATATATATTTTGAATTTCTTTGAGATTTTCCCAGTATCTTTTACGCGACTCTCCCATTTCATTATGAGATAGAAGATATTACAGAAATATAATTTGTTTAATGAAATATTTTCTGAATGATACGTGTTCCGAATGATAGATAGATAAGATCCTATTGCTAAAGATCAAAAATCTTGATGTCTGAGAAACAATACCTTAATTCAAAATGAACGGAGAGAGTTACAGTTGGCGGCGACAGCGTCGTCCGTCCGTCATATCATTATTTAAAGATTTTGTCGTTCTCAAGTTCAGCTAGCACAGAAGTATATATGTAAGGAAGTATGTATATACATATTTAGAGCCGTCTCTGAATTAGCTTGACCCTTTTGGTTAGATACAGGCAGCTATTTTAAGAGTACTTTAAGAATGTTAAAAAATTTCGATATACGACCCCTTGTAAATTAATGGGGCGTAAAAGGTATAAAAGTCAACGTACTTTTTTTTTTTGTACTTCGTCATATGAGCTTACATTTTCTGTAAATATAATTCCCTAAGTGAAGGACCGATAAAAATAAGAACTAACATCAACCTTTTAATTAAAGATTCAAGTGTGTCGTGAACTTGGAGATTTGCGTTGCAATGATTTCAGTAGTTTTTCACTAGTTGCCATTATATGATATGATATTATGATGATATACGCATTTGTAGAAAGTTTAAAAAGAATTTATTTTTATGTCGCATGGCACGGGGTTTAGAATACCAAGATCGTAGCCCGAAGTGGTTCAAAATACTGCGTACTGAATATAACCACTCATTTAATCTCTCCTATTGTTTTTATAGAGCGAAGTAAATATTGGTGAGGTGTTAACTGTTTAGTCTACCAAAGAACCACATTAAAATTGCCTGTTCCGCTCGACCTACGTACTAATTCTAAGCATTTGACCTCAGCTTGAAAGACTACATAAATTGGGCAGTGTGATAGTCTTTTCCGACTTTGTTTACAAACCTCAACTAGCGTATTTGACCAACACACACAAAAAGCATACGATACCATAGATTTCATACCCTTTTCAAGTTGTCGGAGCCCTCATATCAACATTTATTGTTCATCCACAATCATGCAATCCATGACATTGCTATAAAAATAGGTAGGAAGGTAGAAGGAAATTCCATATAATGTATAACACAAAGTTTTTGACAATTTATTTATATTTTAACAAAATGAAAAGTTATAATTGGCTTAAAACCAATAATATTATATTCTAGATGAAAATAAAAGTTAAATAAAGTGAAAACCCAAAGTTTTGTATGCCAACAACAAGAAGGGGTTGTCCGATTTAGTTCATTTTTGAAATTTTATTTATTTTTGCTATGAAAACACATGTACCTACCTACTAAGTTTCAGCTCTCTATATCGACACGTTCTCGGGTCGTGCCCAAATATAGTGAAAAAGGAAATTTTTGAATGGCTACCCTACGAAGGAGTTGCCTGATTGGTCCTATTTTCACGTTCTCGAGTTATCGTGAGTACGGACTGACAAACAGGCGAACATGGACAGTCGGGCAGAGGGACATTCAAAAATCAAAATAACTTTTAATATTATGCGTGGGTTACCCATTTTGCTCAAGTAGCATTATGCGTTACAAATGGAGTGCCATCTTTATCTGGGGTATAAAAATGACGCATACGGGAGAGATGTCTTGTAAATTGATTGCTAATAGTATGGTTTTAATAAAATAGGTTTTTATTTGGCATACCAGTAAATAGAGTTTTGTATTTTTCTCCATTTTCTCAGTAGAAGATCCTAGATTTCAGAATCGCGTTTACAAAATAAGCAAATTTACAGACATCAAAATCCCCAAAACAACAAAATTCAGAACACATTTACTCATTTGGCACCGTCATTGCTTATATGTTTTTACTGTCGTTTGTTCATGTTTGCAGTTCCGGAATTTATTTGTCATCAATTCAGTTAATTTCAATAATGTAGTTCCAGTTTCTATCATTTTTAACACAAGCAAATTTCTTAAATATTGGCTGACGAATCACTTTAAAATCCCAATTTAAGCCTCATCAATTTCTAGGGTCACAAACTCTGTAATAGCCTTACAAAGAAAAAAAAAGTTTTTTCTTTTAAACTATCATAGAAATATTCGCGCACATTGCTATTGACTAGCTATAAATCTTACTTACGTTCACATTTCTGGATACCGTTAAAAATAATTAAAATTTCAATTATAATAATATATCCGAGTAAACTATATACATATATAAGAGCAATTTATGCATATTCGTTACGCGTAAAATATTTCAATCAGCAGATCACCACAGTACTATCTGACCCAGTCGGACTTTGGTTAAGACTGCACGTTATATTCATAACTTAAGCAAAAAGTTCGAGACGTGTATTGATTTTCTTGAACAAAAGCATTGGCTAGAATGTAATTGCCCGCACGTATGTGGGCATTATATCTTGCCTTGAATGAAGCTTATGCAGTTAATCCAGTTATGCTTTTGCTAATGGCATAACTCAATCTAGAAGTATTCAATGAATTTGTCGTAAACTATTGTAATTCATAACAATCAGCGGCAAAACTGGCTGCTGTTATTAAGAAATGAAATAAAAAAAAGTAAGACAGCTAGAATTGGTCTAAAAGACCAATTCTTATGATACCCTAGATCAGTGATGGCGAACCTTTTTGTAGAAGTCACTGACTTATAACAATGGACTCACCGTATTGTCATTTTCCTATAGGAAAGCATGGCACAAGTTTTATAGTTCTCTCTTTCGCCCTATGGCAGAGTTGGAGCTACCAACACAAAATATTGCGTTCTGGAACGTTTGCTTATGCAATTTGATGTTTTTATGTTGGCTACAGATGCAATCACCTCAGAAGGAATAAGGTAAAGATAGTCGATGTCAAAAATTTATATAAATGGGATGATACCATGAATACCATGCCCAGTCGGGAGTCGCCCCAGCACTGAGTATTTGAATGCACAAGGAATCAAGAAAATCACGTATATGTATATTATGAAATATTATTTATTTATAGATATTGTTCAGTGGCGGTTCGTGGGATTCAGAAGGAGGGAAGCAATACATTTTATGTAAACTATAGCTCCGCTTTTCAGACTATTTCATTGCTACTATAAGTAATTATACATGTATCAAAGTCAATGATGTCAATAATACACAATATAAATATTCACATTTATTCTTGCTCTTGAAATAGAATGAAGCCATTATCATCGTTAAATAAATTAGCGATGCAATCATATCTTTCATTTAATACATTCACAGCAAATACTGCCTGCCCCATAATTAAGCAAATACAAAAATTTCACTCAAAAAATCTAATCATCTAATTCATTCTTTTGAATTTAATTACCATTATTATTGTACTTAGGTAGGTAAGTATACTCGTTCGCCGGAATACTCAAATAAAAGCAAGAATTCTACATTGTCTCGCAATTAAACAGAAACGTACGTAATATTATAGATAGTCAATATCTTATTTTTCACAATATGAATAAAATATGTTTAAAAAAATTTTATAATAAAAAACATTCAAACATTTAAAGTCAAACGAGATAATATAATTTTAAAATATTGTTATTTTGTAGATTCAGTTTTGCAATGAAACTTTTCTTGGGTGATAGAAAAAATAATTTTTTACTTAGCCTATAATTTATTTATGAAAGTTATTTATTTAAAAAGTTTTTTTAATATATTTTATTTTCTAATCATTACATTTTTGCTAAAAACTCATATAACAGGACATACAGTACGTTTACATGAATACTTGAGTACTTGGCTTGAAATCCACTTGAAGCTCAGGTAGGGCGGTTGATTGAATTAATTCAAATTACTTGAGTTGAATTTTTCTTGAATAATATTCCAATTACTTAAGTTGAAATTTACGCATTGAATGAGCGTTTTCATGATATTTTGATTACTTCAAGCATACTTCAAGTATAGGTACTTCAAGTATTCATGTAAACGTACTGATAATCTATCTATTATATGCATATTAACTCGCATCTACGTTCTTTTGCGAATGTTGTGATGTAATTTTTTACCTCTGCGGTAAGTATAGTTTAGAAGATTATCACACTTTAATGTAAGTACTTCCATGTAAAAACGTTTTACACGTTTAAAAGAAAAATCAACCCCCCGCAAGAACTTACACCCCCGTTTGTACACAATTTCGAAAATCACGCATTTTAAAGATATTCGGGTGAAAAAAGTCGGTTATAAAGTTTCTTACAGAACAAAAGAAAATATTCCATTTAATAAATCTCAACAAAAGCTTCAATTTGGTATTACACACGCCCAAAATTGGACAACGCCATGAGTGTAGTTACCACCCTCCCCCAAAACCCCCAAAAACGTAAAAAATTAAGCCCACTGACTAATTCTAAAACAAAAAATCCAATGTAATCCTCGTTTACTATTCTAAAACAATTCCAAAATTTCACAATATTCGTCACGAAGGTCGGTTAAAAGTTATTTAAAACAAGTGAAAAAGCTAGAATTATTCTAAGACCAATTCTTATGATACCGTAGACGAATTGCCCGTATGAAATTTCGTATTGTCACCCATTTGAGCAATTTTGATTTTTTGCATTGGTTTCTCGCATATATTTCTAGAACGGCTCGTCGGACAGAAAAAATGATTTTAACCAAATTTATAGGATTTCTTATTCTGAAGAAGTTTTTAGTACAATAAAAATGTCTAGGACTGATCGTTTTCAAAGTATATGTAAAAACCAAAATTTTTATATGGCAACACCGAGAAGGGGCTGCCCGATTTAGTCCATTTTTGAAATTTAATTTGCTATTACTATGAAAACAGAGTGTACCAAATTTCAGCTTTCTATGTTGACGTGTTCTCAGGTAGTGTCCAAATATATAGTGGAAAACGAAATTTTTGTGTGGCAACCCCATGAAGGAGTTGCCCGATTTGTCTTTAATTTTTTTTTTAATGTTCGTGTTCAAAATTTCAGCTTTCTAAGTGAACGCGTTCTCGAGTTATCGTGCGCACGGACGGACGGACGGACGGACGGACAGACGGACATGCAAAAATCAAAATAACTTTTAATTTTATGCGGGGGTCTCCAATCCATTTTGCTCTACTATCATTATTTCTGTGCGTTACAAACGGAATGGCAAACTTAGTATACCCTATAGATTTCATCTAGGGTATAAAAAGCTACGAATTTGTTAACATCTGGCAGCATTTAAATAAATCGTGAGCAAGACCGACACCCACCCGCACCAGCATATACTTCAAAATTTACAATGAAAGTTACTATCAGGGGGTGTAAATCAATTGCCAAACGCTACGCTGCGGCCAGCGTACCATAGCAATGTACGCATGCAAACTCTTGAGTGAATATGAGTCTAAAAAGTTAAATGTATTTAACTTTTTACATTCGCTTTGTTGTTGTAAATACGCTTTAGGGATTTCAGCGTCACTGCGATGCCAGTGGCAACGGTGTTTATTCTAATGCCGTTCCATCCATACCATGCGAATATTATGTAGCTTGCTTCACAAGACAAATCGGGGTGGCTCTGGTGTTGGGTGGAATAATGGTGGGTGGGTCATACGCTACATTTTGGACAGCGTACCATACAGAATGTTAGTAGCGATATAATGACATTGGGCTGGGTGGTATGTTCTTAGTTTGTAGGAGAAAATTGGGCTTTACTTATAAAATATTTCAGGTTGTATCTAGTGATGCCAGAGGAGTAAACTTCTTTGAATTTTATACAGTTTTTTAAATATTCTAAGAATATTTTAAAGCAAAATGTTAGGTTTGGATTTTTTTATTTTGTCAAGGGAAGCAGTGTTTCCTTTGCTTCCAATGAGGAACCGCCCCTGATATTGTTATAGTTATGTGTATGCATAATAAAGCTGATCATAAAGTTGAAGTATATTTAATGAGAAATCTGTTGTTGTTTATATTCAGATAGTTTCTTAATATAAACTTCTTATTCCGTATTCATTAGTTTAACTCATTTTGCAGTCAATTCATTTCTAGATTATTTCTATTGGTAGATTTTACAAAATTCATTGAAGAAAACAATTTTTCACGCGAATATGTGGACTCAAACATTGTTAAAAGAGCATTAGTAAGTTTCTTCATTATTATTATTATTTGGTGAAGAGTCCCATACGTTTAATATAATATTTTCAATTTTGAGTGCGGGATCATTATTATCTGCACTATTTTCAGACATTTTTCCTTATACTTCGGAAAAAGATTTTTCAAATTTACTTTACCACACTAGGTATGCTGCTTTTAAATTCAACTAATTCCATTTATAAATCATGGATACCTAGCCACATAACCTCGCTTCATTGTTTTGAATTTCGTTTTAAATGGATATAAAATAAAGTGAAATGTATTTTCCAAACTTTTGAATGGATTAAATCTGTGATAGTAGTCATCTAGTCAAACAAAAAATTGTATGGGAAGGGGGAGCGGCATCTCAACCATTTCGAATGTACAGGGTGATTAAGAAAATTCGGTGGTCTTTCACAAAATACCCTGTATTTTAAAAAGTACAGAGTGTACGGCCACTTACAAAGCCCATTGTATGCAGAGTTATGGTGGGCTAAACTAAAGATAATTTGTTACCTTAGTTACTGACAACAAGTCATTTTAAACAATTATGGTCTAGTTTCGGTATGACCTTTATGAATGAAGCTTATGAGCTAATAACTGTTTAACGGCTAGAGTGAGCAAATAGGTATAATAGGTCAAATTAAAGAGGAGAGTCTACGCTTTACAGTTTTTAGAAAAAGAATTATGTTAACTACCTTTTTGTAAACAAAAAAAAAATTTCAAAATAAAAAAAAGTTGAGAAAATCCGAAACTCTTAGTTTAACCGACCATAACTCCTGAGGGGAGAGGAGTACGGGACTGGTCGAGCAGTCGTTTGAAAGGTCATGAAGTTCTGCATACAATGAGCTCTGTAAGTGGACGTACTTTTTTAAACAGAGGGTATTTTGTGAAAGACTGGCGAATTTTCTTAATCACCCTGTAACTCCGAAACGGTTGAGATGCCGCTCCCCCTTGCTATACAGTTTTTTGTTTGACTAGGTGACTATTATCACCTCCTATCCTATGGACCACTCAGGACGAAACACCCTGTATAAATGGTACTATATGTATGTATACATTTTTTTGGAAGAATGCTCACGTTTCCGCCGCTGTAACAACTTACACATCAGACTTACAAAAAAAGTGTTTTTACAAAAAATGTAGGGAGTCCAGACTTCTTCAAATTTATATTTCTACATTTTTATCGTAGGATCAACCGTTGAGGAATTATTTTGCAAAAACCAATTTGTCGTAATTTTAATCCAAGATGGCAGACAGCGCGGAGAGTCCCCCCAAGGGTCTAACCTTGGATATTTCTTCGGGTCCCGGCACTGAATAACATATATAAAAATCACAACTACTCCACTTTTCGTAGGGCAAAGGTCTTAGTTAGTCCCTATTGACTGGACTATAGATGAATGCCCGTATGAAACTTTGTATGGTCACCTCTCTGCGCAAGTATGATTTTTGAAGTGGTTTTTCGCATATATAGGGTGTTTCCCCTCTAGGAGATTAATATGGCAGGAGGAGATAGTACTAACCTAGTCCAACAAAGAATTGTATGACAGAGGGGCGGGCAATATCAACAGTTTAGGACTTACAGGGTGATTAAAGATAAAGCTAGTTTTTCACAAAACGCCCTCTATTTTAAAAAGTACTGGGTGCACGGTAAAAACTATAAACTGTACACTCTTTTTTAACTTGTGCTATCTGCAGCTGTTGAAGAGTTATTACCTCAAAACCTATTCAAGTCATACCGAAATTAGCCGATTTTTTTTTTAAAATGACGTGTTTTCAGTCAGTAAGGGAACAAATTTAGGTTTAGAATAGTTTTTGTTTAAAAGCTGCAGATAGCACACAAGGTATAATGGGTCAAATTAAAGCGGAGAGTCTACAGTTTATAGTTTTTATAAAAAAAAAGTTATGTTAACGACCGTTTTGCAAAAAAACAAATTGAGGTCAAAGTAAAAAAAGGGTAAGAGAATCCGAAATTTTTAATTTAGACAAGCATAACTCTTGAAAGGATAGAGATACGTTGGAAAGCCCATGAAGTTCTGCATATAATGAGCTATTAACTGTGACCGTACGCCATATGCCTTGTAAGATACATGGTGTTTTGTGTAAAACTAACTTTTTTTCTTAATCAGCCTGTAACTCCTAAACGATTGATATTCCCCCCCCCCCCTCCACCCAGCCATACATTTTTTTTTTAGCCTAGGTGTACTATCACTTGCTGCACTATTGACCTCCTGAGGGGAAACAACCTGTATATATAAACCGGTTCGTCGGACAGTAAAAATGGTTATAACGAATTTCATAGGATTCTACATTCTGAAGAACTTTTCATTACATTAAAACCATCTAGTATTGATCGTTTTCTCAGTATATGTAAAAATCCTAAATTTTTATATGGCAACAGCAAGAAGGGGTTGTCCGATTTAGTTCACTTTCTAAATTTCATTTACTATTACTATAAAAGCACTACGTACCAAATTTTAGCACACGTTGACACGTTCTCAGGCAGTGCCCAAATATATAGGGAAAAGCGAAATTTTTGTGTGGCAACCCTATGAAGAGGTTGCCCGATTCGGCCCCTTTTCGAACTTAAATTTTCTTTTTCTTTAGAAAGCCCGTGTACAAAATTTCAGCCCTCTTAGTGAACGCATTTTCGAGTTATCGTGCGGACGGACGGAGGGACATGCAAAATCATCAAAATAACTATTAATATTATGGGTATGGGTTTTCAATCCATTTTGCTCTACGATCATTGTTTCTAGGTGGTGCAAACAGAATGCCAAACTTAGTATACATTATAGATTTCATCTAGGATATAAACACATATTAACAAATTAAATAAGATATTTTTCCTTATCATTGAAGGGGGAAATAGTATCACCCAGATAATATACTGTAAGATACTGTAAGATGGTTTATTACCGGGTAAACTTTATATTTTTCAAGATGACTGCTTTTTGGGTTTCTTCGGTACAACAGCAAATGTGGGCAAACAATTAATTGATTTAGGGCAGGTAGTTTCAAGTCTTGGTTTGACTCATCAACATGTCCAAAATAGTTAAATTGCGTGACTCGAAAAACAAACGAAAATGGAGAGAAATGAAAAATATGAAAAAATTGAGAAAAATGGAAAAAAATTATTGGAAATAAGGTGACAAATCAGATTAATTCGTGTAAATCTATAGTGGGTTGGAAAAAAGAGAAAGAAAAACAAGCGTTTCATATAGCAGAAACCCTATACTCATCAGCACGGCTTGGTTCTGCCTCCCGTAGACCGCTGAAAAAAATCAAACTGGTCTCATTTCAAATAAACTCAGAAAAAGTTCTGAGTTTGAGTTATATGAGCAAACTCTCCATATTACACCCAAGGAGGAAAAGCAAGATAAATTTGATTTATTACCGGTAAACGTTGTATTGGTTCACGAGTGATTCAAAAACAGACGAAAACATAAAAATGGAAAGAAATGAAACAAATGGAAAAAATTTTAGCAACAGTTGTAAAAATTAGATTAATTCGAATGAATTAAGAGAAATAAAAACAAGCGTTTCATATAACGTATACTTTAAAAAAAAACATGTAATTTAACTACGATAATTGTTGACATAAGATTTATCGCAGTTAATTTTCAATCACGTGTAAAATTATTTTTTCTGCTGGTGTAAATTTAAGTCACTTTTACTTTCTACAAAATAATAATTTATTAGGAGAGGAATTTTACTGCTTATGGATGTAATTTACATCGATATTAGGTAAAATTACTATATTACAATGTACTATTTTTTACTCACCGAACTACTATAGAAATAATTGTACTCAATCGAATTGTAATTTTATTCAAAGTGCATTAATAACTATCTAAATGGGGTCAAGAAGAATGTTTACACGTATTACAAAAATGAAATCGACTATAACAAATTCTGGAATAAACACGTCGCGTCAACTGACATCTAAACACAAAAGCGTTGCTAGTTATAGTTAAATAAATTTGTATACACTTTTTTTTTATTTGTTTTTAAATTGTTTGGTTTAGGTGCCATCCGTGATCAGCAATTTCCTTACTTACACCAAATAATTGTTTATAACAGTAGCATTTACTTGACTTAGTGAAGGTTTATGTCCCTCTTTTGTTCCCGATTTAAATTAGTACGCTTCTGATTTGTAATAACCCCACAAAAAAAAACAAATCCGGAGGAGAAAGGTCTGAGGACTTGAGGATGGCCATGTAAACCTATTGTTCTGGAAATAATAATTGCTGGCAGAATATCGCCAAAACATCTCCTGTGGTGTTTGTTGCCAGAAGCGACATCCTTACACAGTTTTGAAGGTAATTCATCGCCTTTGAAGTCCTGGAAAAAAATTCATCCAATATCACCAAATAACGGATAGAATTCCCAGTAGCTGAAAAGTTGTATTCTTCAAAAAGGTATACGGTGCGAGGAGTAATTCCTCGTGAAAACTGCACACCACACTGTTAGCCTTCATGAGAAGTTACCTTCGTGAATGATTTGTAAGTTTAATATAGCCCCTATTCTGCAGCTCTTCTTATAAACATTTCCATTTAGGCCAAAGTGCGCAAGCAAAATAGAGAGAAATCTATTCTACCTGCATTTATTTTTTTATTCAAAATGATGGTATTCTTTCGAAACGCTGTTAAAATCCCAATATTTTTCGGGACTATGAAAATTTAAGGGAAATTTTGGGTACCCATTAAAAAGCTTATTAGAGCAACAGGTAGGACCGTCAACTTATTCAAATAAATCAAGTCTGGAAAGGTAAAAAAACTGCTTTAAGAATTGGGTTTTATTCTTGCGAGAAATGTATGAAATGTATTAAAAATGGCCAGATTAAGTTAAGTAAGATCAATTCTTTTAGGCCTAAATGATGGTCTCGCTACCTAGTAGCAAATAATTCAATACTCTTGAAGGTACGAAGATAATGTTAAGTCACAATAGATATACCGTTTCAGCTCTATGTATCTTAAAAAATTAAAGGAGCAGTTAAATTTGAACAAATTTTGAAACCCAATTATTTACCTTAGATTATAATCCAGATTTTATTTAATTCGTTTCTATAGACAAAGTTAAAGTATAAACAAAAAATTATAGAACGTTTTTAAGGCAAATGGAAGGGCCCACTTCCACTGTTTATCTTTTTCCTTAGATTAAATTCCATTATTTTCTGTTATACTGTTTATGAATTTCGTCACAATCCTTAATAAATCGTTTTTAATCAATATTTTATTTTATTTTTAATTTAAAATAAACACAAAGCTGGTAATATTTGCGAATAGTCTACATACGTATGTAATGCTTAGACTATTTTTCATTCATTCAATTTAAACAGATTTTTCATCAAAGAGCTCTTACTGATTCAATGAGTAAGAAACTTAGCACGCGATCGGAGTTCCCATAAATCGTTTTTTTTTATAAATTTATCTTTGGACGAGCTTCTGACTAAGAACATCCCTATGTACCTATGTACATCATATGGAACTGATAATGTTTACAATTTTTAAGATCATCATAATATGAACATAAAATGTAATTCCTTTATTTTGAATCATCGAATAGATTTCGGCAAACGGAATCTTTTGATGTTTCTTTGCATTCAAGCAGAAAATCTTATTTTTAGACTTTACAACTCGTTCGTACGTTGGCTGGGGTTGAGCGAATTGAACACACTTCGCGTGTAGAAAACGCAAGACCTTGACAATATACTTAAATTTATCACTGCCAAAGTCAAACAAATAATGGCAGAAGGAAACTAAGCCGAACATATATTTCCTAAAGGATGGTGACGTGACGCATCTATAGTTTGACGCAATAATGACGAATCATTCGATTGTGGTATTTTTCATCGTTATGCCTACATGCTTGGAGTCAGATTTATTAGACAACTGTAAGTGTTCAGTCCATAATCGGCAGCGGAAAATTTGATTTAATTCTTTAGTATTCAAAATATATGATAATAAATTATTATGCAAATTGTTTTGATGAGTTTTGTAGGCAATAAGTAAGTATATACATACTGACTTTCGACTTCATATTGTCTTATTGGCTAAGTAATCTTATGTCGATTTCCATTGATATTTTAAGAAAAGTGCACGTCAATCAATGAAAAACGAGTTCAATCGACCAACTTTTGACGCGATGAGAATGGAATAGTAGCTCAAATCCGTGTAATTTGTCAGATTGAAATTTTCTGGGAACAATAACATCACGAGTAACGTAAAAATTATGAAAATTGTAATTTAAAAGATTTTGGCGTGATTGCTGATGAATTTGGTAGAGTAGTAATTGAAAATTGATATGTGATACTCAATGACATTCAGTTGTGACATTTCTCGGATATATGTGCGTATTCCGGTGTAACACCGCCGATTTTTCGAGTGTAGCACCACAGGCGTTTTGACGTACACCATTTCTAGCAGTGCAGGTCAATGGAACAATTTTGGTGTAACACTACAAGAAAAGTGTAACACTTCAGCTAGAAATGGGAATCGGTATTAAACATAAGGATTTTGAAGCCTAAAAACGTGGAACACTATCCCCACGATTACAAGAGTCAGTAGAGCTGACAGCCAGTACTCACTTCGCCTGTGAATTTTACTGACTACAAGCGCTTTACGTTCGATCAATTGACTAGTCAGGTCATTATAAAAATGTCGTCAAGCGGTGCAGACATTCCTCTACTCTATGCATTTCTAATCATTTCTTTATAATTTCGTCATTTTCCTTTTAAAAAAAAGATTACAGTGTATGTTAAAACACTTTTCAGCATTTCCAACTTAAAAGAGAGAAGATTGGAAATATAAAAACAAATTTCCACTAACATCTATCTTTTGTTTTCAGTTTTATTTTATATAATTTTGACAATTTACTGATGAGCAAGTACTAACTGGTCAGAGATCTAGTCAGTAAAGAAGACTAGTGATTAGAGTTTACACGAGTCTGTGTCAGTGTCAGGGCTACGGACTCGTGTAATCATATGTGTAAGAAGCTTTGAATCTAATTGGTGTACATTGTCATAATTATTGTTTTCATCGAAACATCACATATTTAACTTTCTCTTAACAGCGGGTTACACCCGTCAGTAGAACTGTCACTGAGATAGACTCTGTGGTGACAAGCTTTTTTAGTTTATGGCGGCATAAACGGAATCCGAGTTGTCAGATGTTTCAGAATAAAACATTTGTAGATCTTAGGAATGAAGCGGGTTATTACTGTGCCAGGTGGGAAATGTCCTATCTCAGTAGGCCGTCATTTTAAAATGAAAAAGTAAAAAGAAAAACAAAAGTGTCTCGTTTTGAGTTTGGCGTTGAAAGCATATAAAAAGTTTTACTCCTTGAATTGTTTTATATAAAAATTTTTGTTCATTAAATAATGTTGCTCAATGAGTTTTGCATCTACGGATAATTAATAAAGACCATTTTAAGAAAAAGCGTACTATTGTAATTAGAAGTTGATAGACATAGTGTCAAGGCTGGACATCCGTAGAGGGGTCCCCCTACAAAGGTCTCCTTCTATCATATTCGTCCAGATGACAGCACAAGATAACTAAATTGGTGACCCTGATTGGAACAAGTAAGCAGCCTTCGGTAGTCATAAAAGGGACAACCAATTGGAACAAAAATCGATCGACAGAATATCTATTCTATCTTGGCAGCATTATAATCTGTTATAATCTGGCCTAATTACAGGGCTCCTAAAGACTATCGGACACATTCATTTGAACAATCGCTTTGTTCAAAGCATAGTCGCATTCGGCATTTGCCGTCTTATTTTGATTGATAGTTCAACTCTCATTGCCTCCAGGCTGGCAGTTCGGTTCATATTCGGCTCAATTCATACTAGCAGTGCAGATCAGAGGGAAGCTGTACCATTGCATGTATCGTTGGATCTGCAGCAGGCTTGCACTCTAGCTACCATTTCGGAGTACTTCTACTACAGCTGCTGAATTTTTTGGTGAACATTTTTCTTCATCATCAACCTACACTCAGGAGCAGAAGTTAAACTTTTGGGCAGTAACATTTAAAGGATGCGGTTTAAGAACCATATCCGCCACATTTACAGCAACAATAGCAGCGTCAACAACAGTTGCAACAGCAGCAGCAACAACAACAACAGTTGCAACAGCAGCAGCAACCAACATCAACAGCTTCACTCACTAATCAAGAGCAGTTATTGTCATAACTGCACGCCAATACACAAGAAAAACGAAGAAACAAGAATCACGTAAAGCCGAGAACATTAAGAGTAAGGTAATGTAATTAATTTTCTTCACACAATTTACATATACATAATTTAATTATATATTGTTTAAATTTTTTTATTGTAAACCTTTCGCACTTCGCACAGTCCTGTTCCTCTCCTTCGTTGTTTCCTAGTTTTCTTAATTATAATGACGGAGCCTTTCTATTTGGCGAACGATAGTGAGTCAGTCGACCCAGACCGCCGTTATGACAAAACAACTTCTAGTGCCAACGTATCGACGGGGACAGTTCCTTCAGCTACGCTGGGAGCTGTGTCGGTGAAGCATGGTGCTTTCTGGAAGCATAATCCAGACATGTGGTTCGTCCAGCTCGAGGCGCAATTTGAACTCGGTGGCATCACTCAGGACAAAACAAAAATTTTTCACGTAATAAGTCAACTAGAGGAGAACATATGTCGACATGTGGCTGATATTATTAAAAGAACACCATCGGATGATAGGTATAAGATGAGTGTAAAAAGCTCTTTAAGCAAACGAAAATTTTTAAAAAAAATTTCATTGCAAAAAGAAGGCATTCCATATCAGCAGGAACCGTAAAATCGTCAGTACGGCTTGGTTCCTACCTGCCGTATATGCCAAAGCAAACAGCCAAGCTGACCTCATATATAGACTTAAAATAAATTTTAAGTGTGAATTATATGAGGCGAAATACAACGAATTTACTTGGATGCCTAGCAAGATTTAGCCCCATGTGGGACTAGCATTTCATAGAGAATTTTGGTATGAAAATTCATAGCGAAAAAAGTCAATTGAAATTGACTCAGTTTGATGCTAAGTCTGCAGCTCAAGAATTGAGTGGCAAAAACTCTTTAAGCAAACGAAATGAAATGCTAGTCCCGCATAGGGCTAACTCTTTCTAGGCATTCAGGTAAATACGTTGTATTTCGCCTCATATATTTAACACTTAAAATTTATTTTAAGTCTATATATGAGGTCAGCTTGGCTGTTTGTTTTGGCATATACGGCAGGCAGGAACCAAGCCGTACTGACGATTATACGGTTCCTGCTGATATGAAATGCCCTCTTTTTGCAATGAAATTTCTTTTTTTAAAAATTTTCAGTTTTCTTAAAGAGTTTTTTTCTACTCAATTCTCGAGCTACAGACTTAGCAGCAAACTGAGTCAATTTCAATTGACTTATTTCGCTATAAATTTTCATAGCAAAACTCTCTAGGTATAAGATGATTTAGGAAACGTTGACAACCCGTCTTACAGGAAGTGCGAACCAGCAAATTAAGCAGCCAGCCATCACAATTACTACGTGAAATGCGCACCCTCAGCACTGGTCGCCTCAGCTCAGGGGCTGTAAAGACATTGTGGCTTCAGAGATTGCCCCCTCATATGCAAGCTATCTTAGGTTGCAACCCAGGTCCATTAGATGATTTGGCAGCTGAGGTTAAACATAGGCCTGAAACTCAAGCAGTAACTTCCATCTCCCCGAACCAGAGTCATATCATTGATCAACTCGTCAATGATGTAAGCAACCTGAAGTTATTGGTTGAGAAATCTTTAGTATCTCGTCGCGATGCTTTTCGCGATAAACCAGTTGACAGTCAGAGAATGCAAAGGTCTTCTTCAGGCTCACGAAATAACTATTGTTACTACCGCAGGGTATTTAATGTTAAAGCAAGAAAGTGTGTGCCTCCCTGCTCATTCCAGATTGCGAAAATAATAAAGCATGGTTCGGTTTCTTCGTTAAAATAGATTGCCCTCCGCCATTAAAGACGGGTAGATGTGGCGTGTTTAAAAGTCGTCTATATATATATGATAAGTTTACAAAAATGCATTTTTTAATATATACAGGGGCAGATGTGTCTGTATTACCGGCTACATCAGCTTATCGTAAGTTTAAAAATAACTTGCAGCTCGCAGCAGCGAACGCATCAACAATAAATACAATTGGCAGGAAACTGCTTTCATTAGACTTGGGACTTCGTCGTTGTTTCTCTTGGCAGTTCATATCTCTGCCACTATGGCCTAATGGTAGCTGTCAAGAGAATACTTCTCATATTATTAACCTCCTTGAAGGCTCAAGCTCAGCGTGTTCATTGCCAATCATCAGCTCTATCAGTCCTTATAAATCCAGACTATGACCCAAAAATCGTTAAATTACTTCGTAAATACCCAGGCATTACAGTAGAGACTGGTTTCATTAAAGATGGAAGGTACAAAATCACACATCAAATCTCTACTACAGGGCCTCCTATTGCGGCAAAAGTTCGTCGCCTATCGCCCGAGAAAATAGCAGCTGCGAAGAAAAAATTCGACTTTCTGTTGAAACAAGGTATTTGTAGCCCTTCCAATAGCTGTTGGTCATCACCCCTACATCTGGTGCAAAAGAATGGTGACTACAGACCTTGTGGAGACTGTAGACGTCTGAGCTCCTGCACAATTCTCGACCGATACCCCATTCCGTTCATTCACGATTTCGTGTATTATCTTCAGAACTGTAAGTTATTTTCGACATTAGACCTAGCCAAAGCATAACACCAGATCCCTATCGAATCCGAGGGCATTCCAAATCTGCAATTTGCACCCCATTTGGACTCTTCGAGTTTACGCGAATGACCTTTGGCCTATGCAACGCAGCGGAGACGTTCCAGCGCTTCATTCATACGATATTTCAAGAATTTGAATTTTGTTTTGTGTATTTGGATGACATTCTGGTCGCATCCAAATCTGAAGTTGAACACCTTACTCATTTCAAAAAAGTTGTTAAGCGCCTCGCGGAATCTGGTCTCATCATTAACGTCGACAAATGTTCTTTCCTACAAGCACAAGTAAAATTTTTAGGCCATTTGGTCACACCACAGGTAATCAAACCATCGCCTGAGCGAGTAGAAGCAATCACTCGTTACAAAATTCCCAATACTATTAAGGATCTGCGACGCTTCCTCGGCATGGTAAATTTTTATCGTCGTTTCTTGCCGCACGCTGCTAGCCATCAGACTATTCTGAACACATATTTGACTGGTCCCAAAAGAAAGGGAGCACAAAAAATCAGTTGGTTCAATGAAGCCACCGAGTCATTTAATATTATCAAGAACCAGCTAGCACAGACAGCCCTACTCGCCTTTCCTATTTCGTCAGCCGAATTGGCATTATGGGTAGACACCTCTGATAGGGCCATTGGAGCGGCGATACAACCAACAGAAATTTGGCAAGGACTGGATGCCTGTGGGATTTTATTCGGTGAAACTAAACAACGCGCAACAAAAGTACTGCGTCTGCCACCGGGAACGCCTAGCAGCCTATAAAGGCATTAAATATTTTCGCATCTTTTAGAGGGTCGTACGTTCATAATTTTTACAGACCATAAGCCATTAGCTTATGCATTTCTACAAAATGCTGATAAAGTATCACCCAGACAGCTACGTTATTTAGATTTCGTTGGTCAATTCTCTACTGACATTAGACACGTTGCAGGCAGAGACAATATAGTAGCAGATGCCTTATCCGGAGTGAAGGAGATTCATCTCTCCAGTCTAATAGATTTCGTATCCATTGCAGATCCGCAATCCAACGATCCCGAATTCCAACTGCTCCTACAAAATTCCCAGTACAAATTAGAAAAGCTTCCCATTTTCGGCACTGGCAAAGATTTATTTTGCGAAATTTCACCAAAAGGAGCAAGACCATACACACCCTCAGACTTTAGAAGGAAGGTTTTCATAGCTTTACATAATCTTGCGCACTTCGGTATCCGGGCTTCTAACAAAAAGATCACAGCTAGATACTTGTGGCCTTCAATTAACAATCACAACTATGCTAACCACCTACACTAATATAAACATCCAAGGGGACAATCAATTAAGAAAATTTCGGGAACTTGAAGAATGCATCACCCGACCAATATTATCACACGAAGATCAAATGTGTGAAACATTATACAAAGACACAACAAGACGTCTACCCTCTGGTAAATACGAGGTTCATTTACCATTCAAGAGTCAACATAGACCACAGCTTGGACAATCTAGGAATATGGCGGTCAAACAATTCCTACAACTAGACAAAAAATTGTCCAATAATCCAACTATACAGAAGGATTGCATAGACGAATACATCCGTCTTAGCCACATGAAGCCTATCCCACCTACATTGTCAGAAAATAAATCGTACGAGAACATTACCTTTTACTATCTACCACGCCACGCTGTGCTAAAGGAGAGCACCAGTACAAAACTTCGCATAGTTTTTAATGCCTCAGCTCCTACTTCAAATGGCAAGTCACTAAACGAGCAACTACTAGTTGGACCTACAATCCAACCAACGCTTTGGACCACTCTGTTGAGATGGCGTCTGTACAAATTCGCATTTACAGCGGACATCGAGAAAATATACAGAATGATTCAAATGACACCTCAACACCAAAATTTCCAACGAATTATCTGGAGAGCCAGTCCACATGAAGAATTAAAAGAATTTATTCTGACTAATGTCACATTTAGAACTACACCAGCACCATATCTAGCTATCAAAACGTTACAGCAGCTAGCAAAGTATGAAGAGAACAATTATCCCCTCGCAGCAAGGAGCATCTTGCGAGACTTCTACGTGGACGATTTGGTCTCAGGAGCACACAGTCTGAGCGAAGCTCGACAATTACAAAGCGAGCTTATTGCAGCTGTAGCCACAGGAACATTCAACTTGCGCAAATGGACAGCCAATCACCATGATCTTTTAAAGAATATACCAATGGACCACCGAGTGTTAAAACGAATCCAGAATTCTCTGAACATGAGTCCATAAAAACTCTCGGCATTCATTGGTATCCAACCACAGACTGTTTCTCATTCAAGGTTAATATTCCCGAGCCGAAAACCTCATATACAAAACGAATAATATTATCGGAATTCTCATCTCTTTTCAATCCATTGGGATGGCTGGCCCCATGCATAATCAATGCGAAAATCCTAATTCAGAGACTTTGGCTCTCAAAATGCGACTGGGATGACTTAGTACCCATAGAACTCTCAAGAGAATGGAATAATTTTAAAGATCAACTTCATGCGATACAACACATCCAGATTCCACGTTGGCTAGGCTATTAGCCTAATTCAACAAAAATGGAGCTCCATGGTTTTTGTGATGCATCCAACAATGCATACTCTGCAGTCCGATATCTAAAAATTCATTCAGACGAGAGTTCCAGAGTACAAATTTTAAGAGCAAAAACCAAGGTTGCTCCCATCAAACCAGTATCAATTCCACGCTTAGAACTGTGTGGTGCTGTCCTGCTTTCTCGATTTATCAAACAAGTCACTAACAATTTTGAGTTTGAAAAGGTCAAACTGATAGCTTGGACAGACTCCAATATAGTTTTGGCTTGGCTTCGGAAACATCCCTCCACCTGGAAAACGTTCGTGGCCAATCGTATCTCCGAGATTCACGAAAACATCCCGCAAGCTGTTTGGAAGCATGTGTCGTCTAAAGATAACCCAGCGAACACAGCGTCAAGAGGCATTTTGCCAAACATCCTAGCCACAACTTCAATGTGGTGGAATGGCTCCGACTGGATACACCAAGATGAGTATCTCTGGCCGCAACAATTACAAGATATACATACTCAACTGGAGCATAAAAAACCGAAGGTTCTCACTATTACTATCGATGAACAAATGGTTTTACTACAGAAATATTCTTCATTCCAGAAAACTATAAGAATAACTGTATATTGTATCAGATGTATAAACAGCATGCGCAAAATAGAGTCCACTACTCAATATATTTCAGCATCTGAGTTGAAAAGAGCAGAACATTGCATAATTAAACTTCTCCAAAAGATCTCCTTTCCCACTGAAATCTCCCAGCTACAGAAAAATTTACACCTTCTTAAAAAGAGTCGAATTCTGTCGCTCAATCACATACTCGACTCTGATAACATCCTACGAGTTGGAGGTCGTCTCACAGAGTCTCAGCTGAGTTACGACCAACAACATCCCATAATTCTCCCCAATAACCATCACATAACCAGTATTCTTATAGACCATACACACCATTACACGGAGGCACGCAAGTCATATTGAGTACTATAAGAAATCATTATTGGTAATTAAATGCCCGCAATACGATTAGACATCGTATCCATAAATGTGTTGACTGTTTTCGATTCAATGCGAAATCTAGCTCTCAGTTAATGAGTTCACTGCCCGCAGCAAGAGTCAATATAACTCTACCCTTTCAACATGCTGTGGTAGATTACGCAGGTCCGCTTGATATGAAAACATCAACACTAAGGGGAACGGAATTAACGAAAGCCTATATTTGTCTGTTCGTTTGCTTGGCTACTAAGGCAATACATATAGAACTTGTCTCTGATATGACTACACCAGCCTTTCTAGCCGCTTTTAAGAGATTTTTGGCACGGAGAGGCCTTTGCTCACACATCTTTTCAGATCAAGGAACGAATTTCGTAGGAGCGAATCGAGTTTTACCATTAAACTTACAAAAGTCCATCAAAACAATTGAGGTCGAATTGGCCAGCCAATTTGCGAACCAAGGTATAACTTGGCATTTCAACCCTCCTGCAGCACCACACTTTGGTGGCTTATGGGAATCTGGTGTAAAATCCACCAAACACGCCATCTATAAAAAACCATCAAAGATTAAAAACTCACCTATGTAGAGTTTTACACAATGTTGGTTCAAATTGAGGCATGTTTGAATGCCAGGCCTCTCTCTCCTCTATCCAATGATTCAACAGACGACAATATTCTCCCTCCTGGACACTTCCTGACAATTCGTCATAATCTCACCGTATTAGAACCTCCCCCACTTCATCCACAACAACATCTTCTCAAGAGATGGCAGCACATCCAATCTTTCTCCCACAAATTTTTGCAAACAATGGTCTAGAGATTACTTACATACATTGCACCAACGACATAAATGGCAGACAGAAAAGGAGAACTTACAAATAGGAACTCTCGTTCTAATAAAAGACGATCAGGCTCCCATCGGAAAATGGCCATTGGGTAGAATCATTGATATTCACACCGGTCATAATAATCTAGTTAGCGCAGTTACAATTAAAACCACAAACAATATTCTCACCCGTCCAATCTCAAAAATTTGTCCTCTCCCCTTCACCAAATCATCCTAATAAATTTCAAAAATTCTCACAAAATGTAGTACTCTCTGGCAGTACAAAATATCAAAACACCCGTTACATTTGAATATAAGCGAGTCCGAAACCCGCCAAAAGTGACTTCAGTTTGGATCAGTGACAAGTGCGATGTTTTCAAATTCGATTTTTTGTTTTACCCTTTTCTTATTATTTTTTAAATCATGTCTGCTGCGGATAAACGCCTGGAAATTTTCAACTCCGAGTCTTTAGATTCAGTGGATGTAGGCATCACACCTACACCTCCAGAGCTCTTGGCACATTTTAAACCAATCAGGCCCATCAGCCCACTCCCGCCAACACCAAAAAAAGCACACAGGCTCCAGTCGGCAATAGTGAAACCACCACCACATGAAATTGTTCCAGTGCGGAAATTAGTCAGACCATTTGAGTCAATGCCAGCAGCGCCTTATCTGAAACGATTACAAGCTAAGCGCAAAGCAAACGAAAGCCTCAAATTGAAGCCAAGGCCCAAGGAACGACATCCAGGAATTCGTGTTCAAACACAGCGAAGGCTGCCTACTGCAACGGGCACCACGCCATTCAATGTGCCAGAATTGTATACAGAAAACAACACCCCGAGAGCTAAACCAAGGCCAAAGGAACTCCATCCAGTAGTTCGTGACACAACAATGTCGCGAAATGCTAAACAGAAATCTGCAACAACAACAGCGGTACCAAGTCTGCCAGAAGACTTAGACACAATAACGCCTGTCAAAGAAATTGGAGCAGTTGGCCCAAAATATTCACAAACGTACACAAAAAACACTAAAAGTACAAAAGCACCTCATCACCTATTACTTCAGGCAACAATTATTGAGCCTCTAGTTGAATTTATGGATCTATCAGCCACTCCTCCAGCACAATTACCAAACCAGCCGATTACTCCACCAAAGCAGTTCCAAGATTCTCCCGCTAACAATGGAAGGCCAGCGTATCAAAATTCAGGAATTCCACACCGACCAAGCTAGGAAGATTATTGAAGATCGCGATTAAGTTACTCGAAGCAACCCACTCACCTTGGGACAAAATTACGAAGGCAAATTATTTTTTCAAATGGAGTCTTCCTGGAGGTGTGGAGTTGAAAATGAAGAAGAAAAAAGAGAAATTATATATCTTTTATCAACCAAACGTAAGTTTATTTTCTTTTATCTAATCAAAATATTACAATTTTTGGAGGCGGGAGGATGTTCAGTCCACCGATGTATCCATATTCCCCAGATGCATTCTCTTGTTGATATTTCCTGAAATACTTAAATAAAGAAAGCACAGAGTATCAAGTCTAAAGAAAAATCATAAAACTTGATACTTATCTAGAAAACCAATCAAATTTAGCATCGTGGATCGTTCGCTTACAGCTAAAGATTCATCCATGGAACACAGCACTTCATGCTGCAAAAGCATTCATAAAAGGCCCTTTGAAGCTACACTTCATCTAAAAACATAAAACATAACTAATAAATAAATAAAACATTAAAAGAAAGCAAAACTTACCTAAAGTACACATCCCTCTTGTCTATTTACTTTTCGTAATGTCATTTAGTGACATTACCACAGTCAGCTGTCTTCGCCGCAATCAAAAGTTAAGTATATGCAAAAGGCGTCGGTAGGGCAACACCAAGAGGCGAAACGGACATAACTGGTTACGGCGGCTATATAAAGCCGACGAGCCGCAGTAGAAAATCATCCTTAATTCAGGGCTCATCTGATTCGGAGAATAATCCGAGTAACAAGGATATCATTCCCAACCTCCAAAATAGAAGAATAATTCTATATTTCAGAGAATAATCTGAAAATCCCATCATTTCCCAATCTCCTGCTTACACCTAAGCAGAAGAATAATTCTGCCGCAGAGAATAATCTGCAATCTCCTGCCCACACCTAAGCAGAAGAATAATTCTGCCGCAGAGAATAATCTGCAATCTCCTGCCTACACTTAAGTTCTGCCGCAGAGAATAATCTGCAATCTCTTGCCTACACTTAAGCAGAAGAATAATTCTGCGTAGAGAATAATCTGCAATCTCCTGCCTACATCTAAGCAGAAGAATAATTCTGCCGCAGAGAATAATCTGTAATACAAAAGCATTATGCTGCCAGTCAGCATCAACGCAAAATAAAATAGCACTTATACTTCGTTCTTGTAGAAGCAAGCTACTTCCCTTCTGCTCAGATGCAAAACAGTCAGCGATAATCTGACGTAATTACTTTGCATATTGAGGATTTTACGCTACACTTCGTGTTAGCATACGTGCTACACTTTAAGGGTACACGCAGCTTGGTCCATTATCTAGCAGTTTACTGAATTCCTACGGATTTACACGTTGCAGCATATTTCTTATTAGATTTAAGGTTACCAGAGAATAGTAATTCTTCTTCGTCTTTCTCTTTTGTTTTCAGAATTAACAGGGACCGACGGAGACCATTTTTGTTTGGACTGAATTTTATATTGGTTTTAATTTGTTGAAGTTTTATTGAATTGTTTAATTATTAGTTTAAAGATCTTTGAATTGTGATAATAGTGTTAAGCATCCTTTTAATCTGAATTCTTTTAATAAAAATTTATATTTGAATTGTGTAAGACTGAGTTGTCCTTTTTACCGGCACCCTCCTCCCACGATCGAGACTAGATCTCACAATAGGACTTCACGTCGTCCAGCTCTCACAATACATAACAGGTACCATAACACGGTAAAAGTGGTTTGGTTAAATTTCGAACGTGCTTTGCTAAAAATCTTATCAATATACATATTTGTGAAGGCTGCAAATATGGTCGTGTAAAGAGGTTCAATTTTTTCTACAACAATGGTGGAAAGTAAAGAGAGTGATTTTAATAATATAATTGAATACATTTCTGAAGATAAATTAAATGAAAATAAGGAGTGTGAACTGAAAAAACATATTAAAAAAACTAGGCAGAGAAGCATTGTATGAAAAATTTAAAGGGGATTTTGTAAATTAACGCGATGATCCTTTTTAAAAAATATCAAAAAAATTCAGATTATGGAATAAATTTACATAGTTTAAGGGAAATGAAGGTGCATTATTTGGATGCAATTTGTCCAAAAGAAAAATATGGACACCTTATAGTTTTCGAAAGCAATTTAATGAAATGGCAAAAGCAATTTGTAGTTAATTTTCGTTTTGTGTAACTTTAAAATACTTGCTTTTGCATAATTAAGAAGGCGAAGGTCATTCTTCAACACTGAGTATGAGTTCATCTGTTCATTATTGGATAGAGAATTCCAATTTTTCTGATTCAAATTCATCAACCAGCGATGAAGTACAATGAGCGTGGTTTTTTAATATAAAAAGCGAAGCTACTCACTAATAATTCTGTGGTATGCAAAATGTGTTTTAGGAAACTATACTAACTAACACATTTTTATCAAACTTCTTATGGCGAACACAATTTTTACATCCACAACATTGTTTCATGAGATATTAACCAAGAATAAAATCGAATGAACCTGTTATAAACTACATTGAAGAGAATATGTTATTTTTTAAATAATTTATTGCAAATGAAAAAATTGAATTGAGTATATTATGTATGTTAATTTATAGATATTAGTAAGCTTTTAAAATGGTCATCTCGTCCTGCAACTATAATAAAGATTAAATAAGAAATATAGACATTTATTGTACCACATTATTGTGGAGCACTTGATTGGCAAAAATATCAAAGTTACTCCAGTAATATTATAAAAATCCGTTTTAATTTACGTTTTATTCAATCATCGCCAATTTCAATACATTTATTTTACCCATATTCAGAAGAAGTGTCCAGGCGAAATTCTGAATGCTAAATACCACAACACCCTCTCAAGTAAAAAAAGAAAAAAAAACCGAGGCTATTCCCCTTCTTGCTGTTTCAGATTTTCAGACATTGAAATTGAAAGGACGCAAACACTTATGCAGGTAAAATTACAGTGGTTGTCTGATGTCTGATGATACTATTTTCTAAAACAGACTCTAACATACTTGAAAATAAAAATTGGCTACAGTATGGGGCCCCATTATGGAAAAATGGTGCAAGATCCCGTACGTCTTCTTACAAGTAAAACTGATTTAAATGAACCAAGCAGAAATTATAAGAGGAACATTTTTCGTCTATAAGAGAAAAATCTTGCTACCATATAATTCATATTAACAATAGCTATAGCGCTTCTCCGCCCAAATCCCATGTATTTTTTAAGGGGCCTCAAAATTCTAAAAAGTGTATATAAAATTGATAAGAAAAGATAGCATTATATTGGATGCTCTGTTTGCCTCTCTGTCTTACACCTGCACATGATGACGACATAGGGGAGCCCCTTCCAAAGCGAGCATCGGTTAGTGTCCGCGGCACTCTCAGCCGTTTCCTCAAGGCTTTACTTATAACTTGTCTTAAAAGGTTGATAACACTGCAGATTATGCAAAAGCTATCATTAAAAAAGGAAACAAACGTTATTCACTCTCGCTGTTTCAGACTTCGTTGACAGCGTATTAGTTGTTGTTAGCACATCTTTCTGCGATTATGTGTGCAATTACGCATTCAGTTCCTGTTACTTAGCTGCTGCTGTTGCTTCGAACAATTTTTATATGAAATTCTGGATATTTGCCTAATATCATTGATCATGTCCAAATTACATATCATATTTCTTAACAAATGACATCAATCTCCGAAGTAGGAAGGTAGCGTAGTCAAAAAACCACGAGTTGGAATAAAACGAAAAAAAAAAATTGAATCAGCTTGCCGTTATGTAAACAATAGTAAGCCACACACTAAGAGTTTTTTTCGTTCGAAAAAACAGTCGGCTGGCGTGTCAGAAAAACTGCCACTTTGCGTGGCGTTTTAGAAAAAGCTCTTTGCCCACACACTACAAAAGTTAATCTGTTGAATTGCGTGGCAGTTAAAGTGCTTTTGGAAAACAACAACAAAATGTTACATTTGGCTGGGCGTGTAGAGTGTCTGTTTTTTAATCCTTCCACTTCACACTCTAAGTGGAATGTAGGAAAATCTGGCGTGTGATGTTGACCACACACGATGGCAAAAAACTGACAGATTGCGTAGCGCGTGATTTGGCACGTGATAAAAAGTGTTAGTGTATGGCTTACTATTGGGCTCATGCCGGTAAAAATAGGTTGACAATTTGCTGAGCTTGAACTGAAAAAAAACAAGAAATGTGAAATATCTTATTTTTGGACGTCCGCTTACAGATTACAAATAAAAAGATCAGCAATAATTGTAAAAAACCTAAAATAAATAATGTATACTGCTCACATTTCAAAAAGATTATCTTGGGGTTAAAAGTCGGCTATCAAGTTTTAATTTACTTTCAGCAACGTTTTGTAAATTAAAAATGAAAAGCTCAGCTGCGATGAAGCGCTGTAAAATCATGAAATAATCTGGAATAACTGCTGATTTACTTTTGTTTAAAAAAGTAGTTGCAAATGTTGTATACATATGTGGAGAAAGAAAATTAATAAACTTCTTAACTTTATATAAATTTCATTTAAATCTTTTCATAAATACATTGCTTCTATTTATTTATTTATTTAGAAAGTTCAAATGATATTATACAGACAGAATCCATTAAAATAATACCATATAAGTTAATAATGTAAATCATAATAAAGCAAAATTATAAGAAGAAGAAAGATAGAGTATAATCTAAGTCTAAAAAATGAAAACCAAAAAATAAATAAAAAATAATAAAATGAAATTATAAAATAAAGATTGAAGTTATGAACTAAACTATAACTAAACTACAAAAGAGAGAGTCCAAGTACAAAAAATTGAATTACAAATTAAACTAAAATTCTAAAAATACAAGGAAAAACACTTCAAGAAAGAAAGGAAAAGGAAGATTAATTAATAATGAAAAGAAAAATTGAAAAATGAAAATAAAGGCAAGGAAAAGCCAAAGCAAACACAGAAAAACTATTATATATAAATTAAGTTAAGGGAAGTTGCATAATCTCAGCTAAAACTGATCTTTTGAAAGTCAGGGGGTTAGAACAAAAGACATCGATATTGCAAAACCTACAGTTGAATACTTTCTGCATTCTTACCAATGGTGACTTTACGCGGATATTGGTTCTACAGAAGGGTACTCTAAAGGAGGAGCATGGAGTCTTTGGGATCTTGTTGGAATATTTATGCATATTTTGGAGAGAAAATCTGGACACAGCACCAACCCATTTAGGAGTTTATATAAAAATAAGCAGTCGAGATGCATGCGACGGTGTTCTAGAGATGGCAGGTTTAGAAGAGATAATCTTTGAGTGTACTCCATCTCATTCATGCCTAGTTTGAACAAAAAAAATCCTGGTAAGTTTTCTCTGGACAGATTCCACTTGTGTAACCGGCTATCCAGTCATGTTCACCTCTGAGCGTGGCCGCTTCCCGACCTTCGAACTCAGCGAGACAGATGACTTGCTATGGCTACTTTTTGCCCCTTGGTTGGTATTTAGGGACAATGGGAGTTGACCTTTAGATGAGCAGGTACAGACTTTTGCCGGCTCAAGCTCAGGGCTTGGGTAGGTTCTTTGCTCTCCGATCAACTACCTATTGCTGTACCCTTGGAAGATAGAAAGAGGTGGACACAAATAAAAAACACAAAAATAAAAAAAATAAAAAAAGAAAAGGCTTAAGATAGGAAAGGGAACACCACCCAGAATGGTGGGACACCCTGGCTACTTGCATCACCCACCACTGCCCTCTTCACACTCCTCGGTGTGCCTGCCAGTTACTTTATCCTCCCGGCATCTCGAGCTTTCCCAAAACCCTAACCAAACCCGACACCAAACGAAAACATGAAACTTAGCACATGGCCATTATTATTTATTTATTTCCCCGAACACGCACAAAAGTATAAATGGTCACACATTTAGTCAAACAGGTAATATATGGGTATTTGTAAATCAATTCATGAACCATCAGCGGGTATATAGGTATAGATATATTAAGAAAAAAAAACATTAAGTTACTGCACTAGCCTATATATTAATAATCATAACGCGTATATATATGTAGATATAAAGAAAAAGAAGCTACGTCACTATACTAGCGTATATATTAATATTCAAGCTAATACGTGAGTATATATATATGTGTAAGTATATGTCAAAGAAACATTAAAAAAAAGAAGAAAAAAAATCGCTATGAGAGAATTCGCTAATCCAAATTAACCCTTACATTAGTGCACTATTCTAGGAATCTAAAATAAAAAAAACAAAAAAAATAAAGATCGCTAAGTGGAAGTATGATGGTAGCTTACATGTATACAAATATATGTATATATAAGTACTAACTATCCGGAAATACTTCGCAAAACAAAAAAAAAACTACTTCATTATAATATAATATTCCGCAAAACAAAAAAAAACTACGTTAATATACTAATGTACTAATTTAGATTTCTATGGGGAAAAGAAAAACAAAAAAACAAAAAAAGATCGCCAAGTTCCGAATTCATTGCTAATATATATATATATATATAAAAAAAAAAGTTGAAATAAACGAACAGAGGAAGAAATATAGAATTAGCCTATAACCCCGAGAAGACAAGGAGAAGAAAGAAAACAAAACAATCTACTCACATTACAATTAATTTGTCGTAAATTTACTTACTTGTCAATCTCCCGGCGATGAAGCGCTTCAGCGGCCTGGTGACTAACGCTGTGAAAACAAATCAACAACAAAAAAATACGGACAAAAAGATAAGAAATTTCTCCTGCTTGCTCTTGGGGGGTTTTTTTTTTTCTTTTCTCTCCTATCAGTAGATTTTGCTGGTTTCTCCTCCGTTCCGCTGTCAAGCTCCGACGATGATTTTGGATGATGTTTAACCCCAAGAAAATCTTTGGGCGCTCTAGGAGGCGCCAGGTTCGGCCCTATCGATGCTGCGCAAACTTCACTGGCCGATTTCTGTACTTTTGTTTCTTTGTTACTTTGTCCTTTCCCTCCGGCACTGATCCACGCCGTGCAGGCCAAAGACTGTCACCTGATATCTGTACTCAAAGCCAACAGAAAGAAGAAACCTCACTAAATAAATTTTTCCCGGCAATGAACAAGTAATCACACCTCACCTTAGATTTATCCAAAATTCCCTTCTTTGAGGGCAGAAAAAAGAGCTTATGCCGTCACTCAGTAACTATCGAGTCACATCCATAATCAAATTTAAAGATAAAAGAAAAAAAAATGTAAACTTCTCGTATAAACGTTTCAATATTACCGGCATGCACGCACAATTGCTCGATGCCCAGTTTTTATTTAAGGAAATATTATAGTCACTTCTGATTTGATTTTTTTTTTTTTCAAATTCTGTAAGGGCGCACAAGACTCGAAAAACAAAACACAAAACTGGACGAGCTCCCGCGGAAGATCTTTCTTCCATCGAATTGCTTTACAAAGTGGGGTTTCGATCGCCACATACCGAAAAAACGATATGAGGGAAAATTACCCAAGTCCATTGCACCTTATCGGTCAGCACCTTTATTGGGGTGATCGGAATTGCTCGAATTACATTTCTAGTTTTTTGTTTAAAAAAAACGTTAAGCGTGCGGTTTATTTTTATTGAGTGTCTCGAGCTTAATTTCCGCTTGGACTCAATTTATTGCCTTTTCCTTGCGAAGAAGAAATAAAATTTCTCTTTCCCATATGCATCTGCAGCAAAAAGAAGAAATTCATTGGACGTTTAACCAGTTTGGATTTAAAAAAAAAATGAGCTGCCCAATGCTGAGAGAATAAGCCCTCGTACCCCAAGAAGAGGATTAGATTTTCTTTACTTACAACAAGAAAAATTATAGCCGTTACAGGTCAGGTTCGGAAGTTCCCATTCCAAAGAGGAATTCTCCGAGGCTGAGAGAAGACTACGGCTGTGGTCCAATCGCATAAATAAGGCCCAACGCGGGGACGCCCCACACCCTGAGATCAAAGAGTCTCATGCTCTACCGACTGAGCTAGCCGGGCATAACTCTTACGAAAGATGATATGGTTACTCTGTAAGATCAATAGAGCGGCGATGATATGTGGTTATAAAACACAAGGAGAAATAAAAAGATAGGTTTTTGCTAGAAAGTCTTAGTATTCTATTATTGAATTTTTTTTCCCAGGGAAGAAGTAAACAAAAAATGTATCAGGGGTATGGTAAAGAAGTATTTCACTTTTTACATATCGAGGAATTTCAGTCGATCTGGTTGCTGATTGGTATGACCTTAACCACGGTAGAAGTGTATTACTGAGTGATTGCTTCTCTTCTAAGGCTGGATGTTGGAGTTCAGATGAGCTACTCGGTCCTTAAGCGTGATTATTTCGTCTATGGTGTCTTTTGAAGCTCCAGGTGGTGATGTTGTTTGTGCTTCTTCTTCCGTTGAGGCACTAGCAAAACGATCATGGGGTAGATGGGTGGTGACGGAGTCCGGATATGCAGTAGCTTGCTGTTGATGTTGTTGATGTAGAACATGGTTTGTCATGGTGTTCCACACAGCTGCTGATAATTTCCAACTCCTCCCGTAAATCGCTCCGAGAACCTTAGCATTGATGAAGGTATCGATGACAAACTTGACTGCCTTCAGACACACGTAAATTCCAAGCAAGGAGGAGCAGACACTTCCAAAAAGATTGAAAACGCCCCATATCTTTGTCCGTACCGTTGTGACTAGGTCCTCCATTGTCTTTGGAGATAAAAGGTTGACGGCGTTAATATCTTGGTGGTGAACATCTTGACCCATTACACGTTGCGTGAGTATGTTAGTAATGGCTAGCCTCTCGGACGGATACATGATCTGGTGGCGAAGGTTTTCCAGAGACTCGCTGTGGTAAACTCCTGCCCGAATAAGTTCTCCTGGGTCTTCGTATGACCAGTCAGCGGTGTTTGATGGTTGAAGTTGAAATGGTTCTTTAATTTGGTGAATTGTTGGATTGGTCCCGTACCAGGTTCCTCTAATATAGTATGCTGGGCTCAATAAATCTGAACAGATAATCTCAGTTCCACGCTGCTGCAGTAGGTGGGTTAACGGAGCTAGGAAGTAGTCACTTTCTCCATAAGTTACTGGTAGTTCCATATAACACCGGTTGCTCTTCCGAACAGTGACTTCAACTGGTTGGCATCTCACTAAGTAGATGATTTCCCCCCTATGTACAGCGGTAAACCCTTGCTCTTTCATTCTTATAAGAGCGAACTCTGCCGGGTGGTGGAGGGCCATGATTAGCTGGGTTTGAAGTAGTTCTCTTTCTAATTCGCATTTCTTCCTCAGGAGATTGGTGTATAGTTTATCGACTTGACCCTTAAAGTGACGCTCAACATAGACGAACTTCGAATTAACGTAAGTGAAAAGATCGAGGTTGCGAGTATCCAGAGGTTTTTTCCTAAACCAGTAATCGGATGCTGCCTTAGGTACAATGATCAGCCTGGGATGCTCAGTTTGGAAACCGGGGAAACGACAAACGGATACTTGCTTTTTTACATCGAGTGCAAAGATTATTTCTCCGGACGTCACGGTGTATATGGTGTTGCTAATGGATTTGTTCGAGGTCCTAATCTTCGTAGCCATTCCTTGCCATAATACGTCGTACTTTTGACTTTCGCAAGAATTGTCAGCGATGAGATCCCAGAAACTCATTCCGTATTCTGGATCCGTACATTTACCAGTCAGGTAGGGACATAGCACGTTGTTTCGTAGGATAACCATGTTTTCATCAATGCGGACCGAGCTTTGGTAGTCCATAATGGTTACTTCCATCGCATGCATAACCACAACATTATCCCAGGAATTTGCTCCTGACGTATACGGAACTCCGTTGCAATTTCCGTTTTGGTCGATTGACCCGCCAACGACTTCGGTCAGTGAGGTTGAAGCATTCGTCTTAATATCAGCAATTGTTCTGCCGTTTTGTAATTTAAGAGTGTTATACCTATGAATGTTCATGCAGTTCTCTTTACTTATATCCATAATATATGTGCTCAACCCTCCAGGTACTAGAGAGAGATGGCTGAACATACCGCATTTGTACACTGACTGTATAATGTTAATTTTGCATTGAAAGATGTGTAGCGTATGTGTACAGGGTCCGTATTCGACAAAGTTAAGGGCGAGTTTATTGTCTAACTACTCTATATATATTACTCTTTTCTTTTGCAAGTTGTATACCGATATATATTTTATAAAATGTTTTAGAATATTTAATTATGATTTAGGATGTTACTGGCGAATGTTGCTTGCGTGATAGACGCCAATAAACTTACCATCCATATTTTCCACCTCGTAGTTCACGTTACCATTCTTCTTTCGTATGCGAGCCTTGATGAACTTGTTGGCCAGTTTGGCCGCGAACTTGTCTGCGGCCTTGCTCTGTACGAAATTCCGGACATAGACAATTTGCCCTGGTTTATAAGTTATCTGCCGCGTGCGAAGGTTATAGGTGTGAGCGTTTCTCTCGTAAGCTTCCCGGAGATGGTCTTTCACTCGCTCATGTACCAGTGGAATTCTGTAGTTACTTGGTAATACTTCGAAGTTACCTTCTGCCAAGCCATCAATTTGGCGGAGAAGACTGTATGTACCTCCCTGTAAGATCATGTGATATCCGTAAAGTAAGAAATAGGGGGAAAATTTGGTCGACTGATGCGTTGCATTACGCAAAGCGCAAGCCACATCACTTAGCTGGGAATCCCAGTTGGTATGTTCCTCTTGCACATACGACCTAATTGCTGCCCCGATGGAGCGATTAACTTTCTCGGCTGCATTGGACTGTGGCGAATATCCTGCAGTTTTTGTGTGGCGAATGCCGAAACGTTCTATCATGCGAGCAAACTCTGTTGAGATAAATTGTGGCCCGTTATCAGTATGTATAATCTCGGGTACCCCGTAACAGTGAAATATATTTTCCTCCAGATATTCTATGAGTTGTTTAGTTTTAGCTTGGGGAAAAGCTTTTAGTAGTACAAATTTGGTAAACTGGTCCACGACGACTAGGATGGTGGTATTCCCGCGTTTACTTCTTGGAAGGGGTCCAATATAGTCAATATGCAATCTCTGCCATGGCCTTACTACCTCAATATGGTTTCCCATTTTGGGCCTTAGCCTGCAATTTGGAGCTTTGGTTTGTTTGCAGACATCGCATTGTAAGATATAGGTGCGGACTTGTTGGCGCATGCCTGGCCAGAAATAATATCTTCGCAGTCTGTCGAGGGATTTATGGATTCCGCCATGAGCTGCAGTAGAACTCTCGTGTTCCCTACTAATTAAATCTTTGGTCAGTCCTTGAGGAATCCAGAGTTTCCAACTGGGGATATCGGATAGATCATGATCACCACCGCTCTCAATACGAATGAAAATGTGCAGTTCAGTGACTTGCAGGTTAGGATACTGTGCTGGTGTAGCAGAGATTTTGTCTTTCCAACCTATGTAAGCCGGGTCAGAGAAATGTGCTGATTTTAGGTCTACCAGGTAATCTAGCTTGCTCAGGTCAGAGATAGTCACCTCTGCCGAATCAAGATACATTCGAGATAAGGCATCCGGCACTACATTTTGACTTCCTTTTACGTGCTCGATTTCGAAGTCGAACGACTGTAGTTTTAAGCTCCATCGTGCGAGTCGCCCCGTAAGTTCCTTTTGAGACATTAACCACTTCAAACTCTGGTGGTCGGTGATGATCGTAAAGTGGAAGCCTTCGATGTATGCTCTAAACTTCTTTACGCTCAGTACCGCAGCGAAGCATTCTAGTTCAGTGATACTATAATTTCGCTGCGCAGGATTCAACTTTTGGGACATAAATGCAATTGGCCTTTCGGCATCATCCTCCGACTTTTGAAATAAGACACTGCCGACTCCCATAGTACTGACATCACATCTTATATAGAAGGGCTTCGTATAATCCGGATTAGCTAGCAATGGGGCCGAACATAAGTGTTCTTTTAGTTGTTTAAACTTCGCACCCTTCTTCAGAAGCTCTGTGATTGGGGCAGCGATGCTCGAAAAGTTTGAGATAAATCTCCTGTACCATCCAGCCATGCCAAGTAGTCTGCGTGTTTGCCGGACTGTTGATGGGCTAGGAAAGTTTACAATCGCAGACACCTTTTCAGGATCGACCCTTAGACCTCCTTCACCTACCACATAGCCAAGGTATTTAATTTCACGAAGAACGAACTTACTCTTCTCAACGTTTATGGACAGTCCTGCCTGACGAAGCAGGGAAGCGACTACCCTCAGTAAGTCCAAATGTTCATCGAACGTAGTGGAAGTAATGAGTAAGTCATCTAGGTAGATGAATGCTCGATCGTGGTATTGATGAGGAACTACCCGGTCCATAAGGCGGCACATAGTTTGAGGGGCATTGCACAGACCAAACGGCATGACTTTAAATTGATATAAAGGCCTTCCAGGAACTGTGAATGCAGTCTTATCACGAGCGGACTCTGCGAGTGGTATCTGCCAGAATGCGTCTTTCAGATCTAAGCTTGAGATATATCTGGTTTCCCGGAGGCGACCTAAGAGTCCATCTATCAATGGTAGTGGATAAGCATCTTTCTTGGTAACAGAATTTACCTTGCGAGAATCTAGACACAGTCGCACCTTCCCATTAGACTTTTTCACGAGAACCACTGGAGAGCTTCAGGAGCTCTGACTCTCTTCGAAAACGTCCATGGCTAACATTCGGTCCAGTTCCTCATATAACAGCTTTTGAACTGCTGGGGATACCGGATAGTGACGTTGCTTTATTGGTAGAGCATCTCCTACGTCGATGTTGTGTTCCAACAACTTTGTACGCCCGAGGCCATGCTTCGAAAAGAATGGAAATTGATGTTTGAGGTCTTCCAGTTGGGCATTTTGCTCTAGCGTGAGGGTGTGTTGCGGAGGATGGATCTTCGTGGTTTTATCAATATCCAGGGAATCTATTACAGTAGGGGTAATGCCAAAAGCATCCCAAAAATCAATTCCTAAGTAAAGTTCCTGTTGTAAGCTGGGCACTAAGTGAAAATGGATGGTTTCTGTTTTCTCAGCATAACGGACGGGCAACTTTATGTGACCAATGATAGAATTCCGTGAGCCATCCGCTGTGCGAACATATGAATGACTCTGGTTGTAACTAAGATTATTCTTACGGAGAAATTCTAGAGAGTGTTTTCCCAATATGCTAACAGAAGCTCCACTGTCAAGCAGACCAACTATATTTTCTTCAGCTATTTGTACTGTGACGTATGGACGGTGGTCCTCTCCATCACGCTGAATAGCGGCGGATACTGCTTTACGAAGCAGCTTTTTGGATTTCCAGTACTTCCGAGATCTAAGCTGACGCAGCCGACCTCGACTTGAAGCGATATATCGAGAGCGAAGGGATTCCTCAGGAGTTGTTTTGGGTGTGTCTATGTCCGATTGGAGAGAGTTTGGGTTGATTGGGTTGATGCTAAGTGGGGAAGGGATAAAGTGGGTAGCAAGGTCGATAAAGCATGCCCTTCCTCTAACGATGAGTTGCAGGCTCGGTATTGGTGGTTGCTTCTACTCTCCTGGCACTGGGGTAACTGGTCGTATGGCCCGAACGCATGACCCCAGCTCGTTCTGCGTTCGGGGTCTTGTTTACCGCGCGGCCTAAACAGGTCCCACAGTTTGGCTTCAGCACGCCAGGACGTTCGCAACCGTAACAGAATATCCCAAGATGACCCTTTGAACAGTCTTGATATCTGTGGCCTAAGTCTCGGCAGTTCCAACATATATCAAACGAAGCGCAGTTAGCAGTATTTCTCCTTAGCACTGGCGTAAGCGCTGCTACTTGTGGGTCAATGTCATTATCAACGTAGTCTGACAAGGGTATTACCTCCTCCAGTTCTTCGATCTGCGCTCTATTTCGAAAAGTACGAGCCATAGTCAGCTGTCGAGGATCGTGCCCAGATCTAGCCCAAAATTTCTCTAGCTGCTAGCAGATAATTCTCACCTCTTCCGTTGATCTGAATATTGTCGTGGTAGTGGCACTCTGCAGAGCTGGATCCATGTTTTCTCGGACAATTTCGAGTAGCTCTCTGTCAGGAAATGGTCTTCGAAGCCGACCGTTAAGTCGTTCTACGTCCAGCAGGAAGTTGTTGAACGTTTCTTTCGGGCCTTGTCTTCTTGTTTCAATGGCCCTTCGCGTTTCTCTTTCTGAGACATAGCTCCCGAATCGCTCGAGTAGGGCTGTCTTCATACCCTGCCAGCTCGTATCGGGATATTTGCGCTTGTAAACCCAGAACCAGCTTTCAGCCGTACCTGAGAGGAAATTTGGCAAAATGCCAATTAAACGATCCAGCGGAAAGCATTTCTAGCCGAAAGACAAATTCGGTGACGTCAAGGCCATCTGGGGACCCGTTAAAAGATATCTTCCATTTTGGTAGCCTTGGCTGCCAATGAGGAGAGCTTGAAGTTTCTGGGCGACCGCTGTACTGAAAGTGGGCATTGGATTGATTCCCGCTAGGGTTGCTACCGCGATTTTGTTCAGTAGGGAAGGGAGTTGTTGATAAGGGTTCACTCTGATTGCCCATGCGAGGCGTCAGGGTTGTGTAATTTAGAGGATTCGTAGTTGTGCTCAAAAACTGATTAGGAGACCTTCCTAGATCCCCAGCTGTATTCCCGATTATCGACAGAGATGGAAGTGTCACACTTCTAGGAAACTGAATTCGTCGACGGACTGCACCTGTCCCAGCATTCGCTGCCTCAGCTCCTTCGACATTTGTCTCAAAGTTAGTTGGTGCTGGAGTACTAGTTGCTCCTGCAAGGGCTTGGGGCTTTTGGTTCTCAGAGGCATCCCCACGAGGAGGAATCTTAATTTGCATGAATTCCTTAATAAGCTCGGATAGGGCCGATACTTGTTCAGTGGCCTCTTGTGAATGATCTGTTGATGAACCAGCTAAGCGTATAGCTCGCCCACTTAGGTGACTCAATCGACATCTCAGGCGTTGATAATCGTCATGAGTTTGAACTTTATTCTCTTTAATTAGCTGAGTTAGCAAGGCGAGCTTTTCTTTACAAATCTCAAGCTCACTTCCCGCCTCGGAAGGATCGTGCATAACCGTTGGTGCTCGACCAGGAAACGATGCCTCTAAATCTAATAATTCTCTAAGTTTGGTAGAGGCTTCGGGATCGGTTATATCTAGGCCCCTGACCTTATACTCAACATTGCGTTCGTCCTCTAATAGGAATTTGGGATCCATTATCAGTAAATGCGAAAGGTAAACGAGTTATGGATATAAATATATATTAAAATATGAGGTGAACAAAGATATTTAGGTTATCAAGGAATGCAATTGAAGATAATGAAGAAGGAAGAAAAAAAAATTATATATATATATGTATGCGTATACTAAAATAAAATCAGTAGAAGTAAGATAAAATGCAATAAGGTATTCGTTGTTTTCGACTGTGTAAAGATTGTCTAATCTTGTTACCATACAGGAACGATGACACTATAACTATACCGAATAACCAATAAAGACTAAAGATATACATATAGCAAAGAACAAGGGGAATATAAAGTATATATATATATATATAATTTAGAATATATAAAATACTTAGAACCTAGTATATTATAAAATAACAGAATTATTATTGCAGATTCCGACCCAATAAAATAGATACCCTGGCTCTTCAGCTTCCAGCAAAATGTGTACTGGTATATTTATATATATTTATATGTCTATAAAGAAAATTCGATAAAAAAAAAAATTCTGAATTGAATGTTGGTTAATATTTCTTTGTTTGGTGACATGGTTCATTTAGTTCAGGTTTTAAGGGTTTGATGAGTCAGTGGCGAGTGGTCCAAGGTTTCTCCTATGTAAGTAAAAATATTCTATAATCGCTATCATCTCCACCAGCGGAGTAAGCGATTGGATAAATATTTTTTTTCCAGAAATAAATATTTAACAAACGACAACACATATCAAACCTCAAGCAGGAAAACCTTCAAAGGCCACATATCAACTACTTGGCGGTAATGTTGTCGACAATCAAAATATAAAAAAAAGGTGTATAAGTAAAAAATACGAATAGCCTTCTCTAACATGGTTTTTACAAAATCACTAAGAGTCGCTAATACCAATCGAACATAAGGGCGAAAACTGCAGTGAGGAATATCCTAACCACTTAGCGAAAGCATTTACACGAGCACTTAAGAATGCAAAAGTGTTAAAGAAGCCAGAGTTAATCTATAAACGAACAAACCTAATAGATTGACGCTGTGATTATAGCGCAACCACATTCAGTTGATATCTTAACTCGTAAAAATAAACAGCAACAAAAAAACAAACATTCGTTTGTAAGCTGCAGAAAATTATGCTTGATTGGGCGCCATATTTGTAACCGGCTAGCCAGTCATGTTCACCTCTGAGCGTGGCCGCTTCCCGACCTTCGAACTCAGCGAGATAGATGACTTGCTATGGCTACTTTTTGCCCCTTGGTTGGTATTTAGGGACAATGGGAGTTGACCTTTAGATGAGCAGGTACAGACTTTTGCCGGCTCAAGCTCAGGGCTTGGGTAGGTTCTTTGCTCTCCGATCAACCACCTATTGCTGTACCCTTGGAAGATAGAAAGAGGTGGACACAAATAAAAAACACAAAAATAAAAAAAATAAAAAAAGAAAAGGCTTAAGATAGGAAAGGGAACACCACCCAGAATGGTGGGACACCCTGGCTACTTGCATCACCCACCACTGCCCTCTTCACACTCCTCGGTGTGCCTGCCAGTTACTTTATCCTCCCGGCATCTCGAGCTTTCCCAAAACCCTAACCAAACCCGACAACAAACGAAAACATGAAACTTAGCACATGGCCATTATTATTTATTTATTTCCCCGAACACGCACAAAAGTATAAATGGTCACACATTTAGTCAAACAGGTAATATATGGGTATTTGTAAATCAATTCATGAACCATCAGCGGGTATATAGGTATAGATATATTAAGAAAAAAACATTAAGTTACTGCACTAGCCTATATATTAATAATCATGACGCGTATATATATGTAGATATAAAGAAAAAGAAGCTACGTCACTATACTAGCGTATATATTAATATTCAAGCTAATACGTGAGTATATATATATGTGTAAGTATATGTCAAAGAAACATTAAAAAAAAGAAGAAAAAAAATCGCTATGAGAGAATTCGCTAATCCAAATTAACCCTTACATTAGTGCACTATTCTAGGAATCTAAAATAAAAAAAAACAAAAAAAAATAAAGATCGCTAAGTGGAAGCATGATGGTAGCTTACATGTATACAAATATATGTATATATAAGTACTAACTATCCGGAAATACTTCGCAAAACAAAAAAAAAACTACTTCATTATAATATAATATTCCGCAAAACAAAAAAAAACTACTTCATTATAATATAATATTCCGCAAAACAAAAAAAACTACTTCATTATAATATAATATTCCGCAAAACAAAAAAAAACTACGTTAATATACTAATGTACTAATTTAGATTTCTATGGGGAAAAGAAAAACAAAAAAACAAAAAAAGATCGCCAAGTTCCGAATTCATTGCTAATATATATATATATATATATATATATATATATATATAAAAAAGTTGAAATAAACGAACAGAGGAAGAAATATGGAATTAGCCTATAACCCCGAGAAGACAAGGAGAAGAAAGAAAACAAAACAATCTACTCACATTACAATTAATTTGTCGTAAATTTACTTACTTGTCAATCTCCCGGCGATGAAGCGCTTCAGCGGCCTGGTGACTAACGCTGTGAAAACAAATCAACAACAAAAAAATACGGACAAAAAGATAAGAAATTTCTCCTGCTTGCTCTTGGGGTTTTTTTTTTTCTTTTCTCTCCTATCAGTAGATTTTGCTGGTTTCTCCTCCGTTCCGCTGTCAAGCTCCGACGATGATTTTGGATGATGTTTAACCCCAAGAAAATTTTTGGGCGCTCTAGGAGGCGCCAGGTTCGGCCCTATCGATGCTGCGCAAACTTCACTGGCCGATTTCTGTACTTCTGTTACTTTGTCCTTTCCCTCCGGCACTGATCCACGCCGTGCAGGCCAAAGACTGTCACCTGATATCTGTACTCAAAGCCAACAGAAAGAAGAAACCTCACTAAATAAATTTTTCCCGGCAATGAACAAGTAATCACACCTCACCTTAGATTTATCCAAAATTCCCTTCTTTGAGGGCAGAAAAAAGAGCTTATGCCGTCACTCAGTAACTATCGAGTCACATCCATAATCAAATTTAAAGATAAAAGAAAAAAAAATGTAAACTTCTCGTATAAACGTTTCAATATTACCGGCATGCACGCACAATTGCTCGATGCCCAGTTTTTATTTAAGGAAATATTATAGTCACTTCTGATTTGATTTTTTTTTTTTTTCAAATTCTGTAAGGGCGCACAAGACTCGAAAAACAAAACACAAAACTGGACGAGCTCCCGCGGAAGATCTTTCTTCCATCGAATTGCTTTACAAAGTGGGGTTTCGATCGCCACATACCGAAAAAACGATATGAGGGAAAATTACCCAAGTCCATTGCACCTTATCGGTCAGCACCTTTATTGGGGTGATCGGAATTGCTCGAATTACATTTCTAGTTTTTTGTTTAAAAAAAACGTTAAGCGTGCAGTTTATTTTTATTGAGTGTCTCGAGCTTAATTTCCGCTTGGACTCAATTTATTGCCTTTTCCTTGCGAAAAAGAAATAAAATTTCTCTTTCCCATATGCATCTGCAGCAAAAAGAAGAAATTCATTGGACGTTTAACCAGTTTGGATTTAAAAAAAAAATGAGCTGCCCAATGCTGAGAGAATAAGCCCTCGTACCCCAAGAAGAGGATTAGATTTTCTTTACTTGCAACAAGAAAAATTATAGCCATTACACTTGTTTGTTATAACATGAGTAGAAAGTGCTCCAAATTTGACAAGCATAATCCAGAATGCTTCTCACCAATGAGGTAAAAAGACAAATGAAAGCAGCACTGCTCTTGAAGCATTTACACACCCGAAAGATGAAACATAGCATTCGATAAGCTTTAGTAGTAATTTGATTTACATGAGAAGCGAAAAGTATTTTGTGATAAAAAGTGACTCCTAAATCCTTTAATTCATTAACCCGTTAAATTAAAGTATTACTAATTTTATAGTTAACGAAGATTGTTACCCGCTTTCTAGAAAAGTTTATAGTTTTACATTTATCTATATTAGGATCAAGATAGTTTTCCTTACACCAACCTTCGAGCTTAACAATATCTTCTTGCAGGTATTTACAATTGTTTGCATCATAAATTACCCTAAAAAATTTAGCGGCGTCAGCATAAAGCAAGGAAGGCGAGGTAATATCAATAGGCAAGTCATTTATGTAAATAAGAATGATGACAGGGCCAAGTATTGTACCCTGAGGGACGCCAGAGGTTTGTTCAAAAAGGTTTGATTTGGAGTCATTAAAAACCACGACACTATTTCTTCCCTCCAGGTAGGACAGTAACCATAGAGCAGTGTCCATGTTGAAACCAATTTTCAACATCTTTAAAAGACATTGCTGGTGACGAATCCTAGCAAAAGCCTTAGTAAAATCAGTGTGAATGGAGTCCACTTGCATGTTTTCATCAAGAGCAGAGGCGATGGTGTCGGTAAATAGAGCTAAATTAGTAACTGTAGAACGTCCAGGAAGGAAACTGCTGGTCACATATATGTATAAGGTAAAGTTTGATGGAAAAGCTGATTGTATACAAGTCTTTCAAAGATTAAAGCCAGCGCATTAGAAATAGATATGGGACGATAATTTGTGACGTAACCAGACTCACCTGATTTAAAAATTGGAGTAACAAATCCACGCTTTAGTTTAGGTGGAAAAACTTTGTGCTTGATGGATAAGTTAAATATCATACTTAGGGGATTTGCTAAGCTACTAGAGCATCTCTTATATACAATGTTTGGAATTCCATCAGGTCCTGGGTTTTTATCACAATTTAGTTTATCAAGAATATCATGCACCTCTACTGATGAGATAAAGTCTAAGGTAATGTTAGGTGACTTATTAAAATTACTGACGAATGTCAAATCAAAGTTTGATTCCCTGTCAGAAAAAATTGACCCAAAGTATTCTGAAAATAAATTACTATTAATTTCAGGAGAAGATGCAGCGACTTCGTTATATACCATCTCTTTTGAGAACGTATTCGAGTTTTTAAAGTTTTTGCTAAAAGCCCAAAAGACTTTAAGGTTTTCTTGTAGCGAAAATTCAGTTGAATTCACATACCTATTGTACCATTCTGATATTAAGGATTTAGGTAATTTTCTAAGACAAGAAAAAGTTTTGTAGATTTCCGGATAGTTACCAGCCCTATATAATCGACGATATTTATCTTTCATGTTTAGAACTTTAATGAGTTGATGAGTATACCAGGGTGGGAAACGTTTGTTTTTCTTTTTGTTAGTGGTACGTAGTCACGAATATCTGAATTTAATATTTCGTAAAAACACTCTAAAGAAAGAGCTACATCTGATGCAAAATGTATGGAGAAATCAATATCATTGAGGTAGTTATTTAGACCAATATAATCACCCAAAAAAATGTCTTTCCTTAGCAAACTCATTTCTAGCAGACTTTGCTAAAGAAACACTTAAAATAATGTCTAAAGGTGATGATGGGAGTCAATATTCGAAAGTGGACATACTGATGTTCTAACAATATTATTCTTCTGAGGGATATCTGACCATACCAAGTCAAGAATCCTGTTATTTAAATTTGTGGCATTATTGTACTGGTTCAAGTTACACAAGGACATGTTGTTAAGCAAAGATTGAGCAGATTGACAGAAAGCACCCTAAGGCGTCATACAATTATTGACCTGGTCAAGGTACCATGAAAGGTATGGTAGATTGAAAGCACCCACAAGTAAGATGTGAGGCGTCCCAGAAAGAAGCAGGAATTTATCGCTAATAGCAGAAAAAACAGAATCATATGTCTCATAGGTGCTGCTATTAGGTAAGTATGTGGCGACGCGTCTGTGTCCGCTGGATCATTCTCCAAAATTTATCGAAGCAACGTATAAACCAGGTCAAAGGTTCTTCAAAATATCATGCTAGTCACACCTTGCTGGCACGTAGGAAGCCGTAGCTAGTTAGGCTAGGAATCAATGTATTTAAAAAAAACAATGTAAAAAGTTTCAGTTTGTTTTTTGTAACGTCAACGTGAGGACACGAAAAAATATTTAAAATAAATATAAAACAATACTTTCAATAAAAAAAAAAACGAAATAATTCTTTTCTTCAAAAAGTGATTAACTTTTATTTTAAGAAGAACTTCAAGGCGGTTAATAATCATGTTCATGAACACCTCTTTTCGGTGAATCCTCCTTTCTTGCAGCCTTTCTAAGGTTATACTTTAGAGAACCAAATTTAAGGTGCTACAGCAGGGGAGAACAGCACCGGGAGACCCCAGGAAAATTCCGCAGGAAATGCAACATCATCATAACCGAACTGCTAATCAGAAGGGAATAGTTGTGCAACAGCACGCTGATAAGCGCTCCACCGAACAATCCAGTTGTGCAACAGCACGCTGATAAGCTCTCCACCGAACTGTCATTAGTGACAGCCCAACTTAAATAAAATAAAGTTCTTTCAGGTTAACTTTCTAGCCTCCACCAGTCTAGAAGAACGAACGTGCCAATTTTAGCTGACCAGGTATTTACCGACAAGCTAATACAGAGGCTTGCGCAGCAACGATCACCTGCATCCGTCTAACTGGCACACGTCTGTTAACCGTGCCAGGACTCCTAGCCAGGTTCAGTACAGCGACGAGCAATCGATAGTCATTGTAACTACTCTTTTGCTCTACGTCTGTTCGACGTCATGGAACCATCTGGGAACAAGTACCTAGTGGTATTCTTATTTACCCCATCGCCAAACAGCTAGAACTTATATTGGACCTCTTGTCCAACTCAAGACTTGTGCCTGAAATTCTACAGTCATCTTCAACTGTATCATTATGTCAGTACCAACGTCATCTGACTACTGTTCCAGTCTTGTACAGAATATGGTATAATCTACCAAAAGTATACACAGCACACATACAAAGTAAAATTTGTTTCTTTAATGGATACCCATAGAACTTCATCATTATTATCTTGAGAAAGTAAACAAGATGCGGTAAATGACTTTTTGACTGCACGTATCGATCTCCAAAAATTTCATTGGTGAAGATATATGCTTGTAAAAAGGTTTCGGTAAGACATACAATGGCGTAATTATTCGATAATAATGAGAAGTAAACATCTGATGTCTTAGTTCTTAGCCCTCTGACATTTTGGTAATAAATATTAAGACTCATCGCCAAGTGTGACGAAATTAAGTTTTTTTAGCAAGGAGATCTAAGCAATTTGCAGTTTTTATAGTAATAGGACTGCTATCATCATTCTTTGTTAGATATTTAACTGACCTCTTTATCGAAACATATTTGTAATTTTGTTTCACTTTGAATTGCCTTGCCTTACAAAATAAAGATTTCTTTTCCCTAGTTAAAAATTCATTAATAAATATAATATCAGACCCTGGGAATCCCAAGCTATCTGTAGTTAAGTTCTTACAAAGTTTAGATGCTAACAGTAGTCTATCTCTTAAAAATTGCGAGGAGTATTTGACGATTACGGAACTTTTGGAATTGCCTTCCTTACGCTTATAACTAGTCCTATAGACTTTGATTATGTCTTCGTCGGCGACAGGTATTTTAAGATGTGCATGTATTTTATGAATGGTGATTAAAAGTTTCTCGTCTAGTTGTCGGGGAATATTATTAATCTCCACGAAGTTTGACAAGGATCTTTCTTCAAGTAAAGATAGACGATCTTTCATGTGGTCCATTTGTGTACATAAATGTGACTTTTCCAGTTCGAGCTTTTTTAAACGCAATTCATGCTCATTTAAAGTGACTGTAGTTTTTTTTATTTCATCGAAAACCTTTACTAAGGTGTGGACTGATTTGTTGAACTCGTCCTGTTTAGATTTGATATGTTCAATTTCTTCACCCATGCGCCGGACAACAGCTAGAAGACCATATGTGCTTGTATCTTCGGAGTCGGAATCACCTGCTAGGTAGGAATTATTTATGTTAGCAATTCCACAATATGTGCAACGGAAGCCAACCGATCCACTAGTGATACTAGATATCAATTCGGTAGAAAGCTTACAGCACGATGCATGGTACTGTTTCTGGCAATCAACGCACTTATATGCAATGTTTTTCTTATTAAAAAAAGTGCCGCATAGCATACATTTAGGCGCCATGCTAAAGGAAGTAGAAGCAAGAACCACAGTATTTAAACGAGAATATGTGATGCTATATCAAGTCAGAGCACGTTCGAGTCTGTGTTACGTAATGAGATGTGTAAATTAATCTAACCTCACACTTTCAGGTTGATGATATTTGTATATAAAAATAAATTATTTCAGCTGCACCAATTTAGATAAATTTCCAGGAATGGAACCAAAATTAATTGAAGAAAGAGGCCGAAAAGCATCCAAAAAATATAAAAAGAAGCTTTACCAAGATCTGCTACTCCAGAGTTACAGCCAGCCATAAGTAGTAAAAGTCCAAATATGCCGGACCACCAAACTCGGCCAAAATTAAAAATAATTTAAACCAGGACCCAGCTGAGGTGTAAACGTGAAATTCCAGTCACAACAGACAATTAACATAAACTTTATAAATTGAGAAAACTGACGTAAAATGTAAATTAAATTAAAAACTTTAAAATTTAATGTGTTAGCAATAATTTCGGTGATAATATGACATATCTTCTTCTTATTGAATGATTTATATTTAAAATGACTTCATCTACTTTTGACAATTCCGGTTTTAAATGTCAAAACTGCCTACAGCTCCATACAAACATGTACACAAGTTGATAAGCCTACGTTTTAAAAAGATTATCTCGGGGTTAAAAGCCTTCAATCTGGTTTTTAAATGCACTCTACTGCATTAATTATTTGTAATCTAAATTCACTGCATCAAAAATAAAACATTTCATAAAAAAGTCTAGAATAATTTAAGTATACATAAGAAGTTCGACTTGAACTAAAAATCTTCACACGGTGATTTTAATACATTTTTTCAAGAGCATAGCCCGCTGCCTCATTTCGTTATTACCTTGTTGAAGTGGGTTAGAAAAATGTGATGAAAATTTAAAATTAAATATTAAAAGCGACCCATTTTAAACTTGAATGAGCTTCGTTTGTATAAAATGTGAAAAATCGTTTTTAAGAGCTGATGCTTCAAGGCGACATCAGAAGTATAGCTGCAAGAAAATATCAAATTCAAAGGAATTCTCCGAGCCTACTTTTAAGACCTTAAGCACAAGGGAAATGTTGGAGCATTTCGTTACGCCAAACACCGCACAAATGTCAGAGCAGCCTACTTTTAAAATACAGTTCAATCTTTCATGGGATGAAAGGATACTGGCGATACATAAGCAACTACCTTTCAGGTTATTAGAAATGCAGTACGTTGATAAGTTTGAAAAACCTTGTCAGAAGATCCTGGAAAATAGGAGAAATGAAACTGTTAAAATTATTGCGCGCTTCAAATACATCAATCGAAGTAATGAACACGAGCTTGAAACAACTGAACTTATTACTAAGTTGAATGGTGTGAGCACTAAACAGGAGTATCTAAATAAAATTACACAAATACAATTGAGGCAGAAAAAGGTGTCATTGTATTAAACATGTGTTTTATCAAATCCTTTTTCAAAAGCTGCTAAAATTGCAATAATTTTGGGGGTTGTTGCCAGCTCATGATCGGCAGTACTGCATATATTATCTGTTATGTTACATATGTAGAGTGATTTATTTTGGACGTAAAGTCCCAACTGTCAGCATGAGCTTACAGATCACTCGGTGGACAGCGTTGACTGGAGGGTGGCACGCTAGCACCTCGGCTATTGCGGGAGAGTTATAGGGGGGGGGGGGTTAACCTATAACCTACCGCTGCCACCTGCCAAATCAACAATTTCGTGCCTACTAAAAAGCCGTAGCACAAACTCCAGACCTGAAGGGGCCTTTACACCACTTACCATTACCAGCGTGAAGGCACAGATGGACTGCCTTCTACTGCTTGCCCCATCCACCCAACGACACTGAGGGCAAATTGTTTACAGGTTCCTATGCTGACCTGAAAGAGAGGAGAGTAGCGGACCTAGACGAGCTTCAAATCAAGAGGGCTCCAGGAGAGTGAGAGGGAAAGAAAAAGCCTTAGCCCTTCATAACGTTGTAAAAAGTCTTTAATTCCTAATGCGGAAAGTCCTATAAAAAGGTTCGAAAACCTTATACATGCTCTGTATTACGTATACTTATCTACATGAGGATTTTGTTACGAGCGTGGTCTTAGTTCGTTACTTAAAACATAATATTTCAGATATAAATCAAAAGTTCTTTCTTTATTTAACTTTACTGTTTACTTTCACAAATTCACAAATAATTATCAAACCAACTCTTTATAGTTATCGCTAGTACTGTACTTCTAATTATCACAATCCTAATAGTTTACTTCGTTCACTTCACTGTCTGAAATAAGACTCGCCTCCTGGATGTGAGTAGCGCCGTATTTATTCCCTACAAATTATCGTAGAACCTTTATGAATATTCCGTTCTCCAAACTTATAGTTTACTAGGATGTCACTAACCTAAAGTTGTTTCCATTTCCAATAAATGTCGGTTGTATCACTTTGTGGCGCGTAGCACTGCCCCCTTCTTAAAATTGCTCTTCCCGAACAACATGTGATCCATGGACTTGATGCTCGTAGTATTTACAGAAAGGATCCAGGTGAACGATTTTCCGCTTTCCTCTTGTGCCCCGCTGAATCATGTATACTACGTCATTAATTCTGGTTACTACTGAATACGGTACTTTCCAGTGTTGTTGTAATTTTGGAGAACGGCGCTTACGTCGTTTCGGGTTGTATAGCCAAACAAGGTCACCTTCATTAAATCCGGCTGAATTAGCACGAAAGTCATAGCGGGTCTTCATCCGATCGGTATTTAATGCTAATTTTGCTCTCGTGGCCTCATGAACATAAGCTAATCGTTGTCTAAGCTCTGATACATAATCGTCTGGTAACTTTTTTCACTTCTGGATGTACCAAACTTGAGGTCGCTGGGTAAACGCATCTCCTTTCCGAATATGACCCTTGTTGGAGTTTGTCCGGTCGTGTTGTGAACATCTGATCGATAGGCCATTAGAAACATGGGAATATGTCGATTACAATCACTTTGATGATAGTCGACTACTTTCTTTAGATGCTCGACCAATGTTCTGTTGAAGCGCTCTACCATGCCATCTGAGTGTGGATGCAGAGGAGTTGTTCTGGTTTTCTTATTCCCAGCATTTAAGACATATCTTGGAAAGTCTGTGATTCGAAGTTCCGTCCTTGGTCTGAATGAAGTTCGTGAGGCACACCAAATCTACCGACCCAATTCATTATTATTTGTTCCGCCACTGTGGTTGCCTCTTGATTAGGGATTGCATTAGCTTCAGGCCATTTACTGAAATAGTCAACGGCAACTAATATGTAACGGTTACCGTTATTCGTTTCTGGAAAAGGTCCAGCGATATCTATGGCTATCCTCTCAAATGGGGTTCCTACGTTATACTTCTGCATTTCTCTTCTGCTTCTGTGTGGTGGTCCTTTGCATGAAGCACAGATAGTGCATCTGCGGCACCAGTCCTCAGCATCCTCTCGCATATTTAACCAATAAAATCTTTCCCGTATTTTGAAAATTGTTTTATTCATCCCCAAAGTCCTCCAGATGATCCACTGTGCATTTCTTCTAGAAAATCTTTGACCTGGGATGCTGGCAAGATTATCTGCATTCGAAATGACCCGCCGTTAGTTGATTCCCACTTGCGTTTTAGTATACCACATTCAACGTGAAGAGAATTCCATTGAGCCCAGTAGCTCTTCAGTTTCTCACTCCTCTCCGAAATATCCTTCCTTTGTCGTCTTTACATGTCTTCTTTCCAAGCGAGAATGGGTGATATATCGGGGTCTTCTCGTCGTGCTGTTCGCAAGCTCTCATTGTCCCAGCCTGTCGATGGTTCCATCGTTATCAGCTATACAGATGCCTTTGTTTCTTTTTCTTCCACCCGAACGTAATGTTTGCATTCAACTTCGCATGGACGTCGTCAAAGGGCGTCTGCATTTCCATGGATACGTCCTCTTCGGTGTTGGATTTCAAAGTCATAAGCTTGGAGTCGCTCTATCTATCTCGCCACTTGCCCGTCGGGTTCTAAAACTGCAAAAGCCATTTAAGCGCTGCATGGTCAGTGCGGAGTATAAATTTCTGCCCGTAGAGATATTTATGGAAATGCTTGGTTGAATTTACAATGGCAAGTAGCTCTCTCCTTGTAGCACAATAATTTCTCTCTGATTGTGAAAGCGCTTTCCTAAAATAAGCTACTGGCACTTCCAGACCATCTCCACCTCCTGTGAAAGCACTGCACCAATACCTATATTGCTGGCATCCGTGTCCAATATAAAAGATTTTCCCAGCTTTGGATACTGAAGCACTGGAGTTCCACAGAGGTGTTGCTTCAAATTTGCAAAACTCTCGTTAAATTTATCTGACCAAATGAACGGTTTTCCTTTTTCTATAAGTTGAATTAGGCTCCTTGCTATATCTGAAAAACCTTTTACGAATCGCCTGTACTAGGTAGCTAATCCAAGAAAACTCCTTAATTGACGTTTGTCCTTTGGAGCTGGCCAGTTTTTAACAGCTGCTATCTTCTCTGGATCAGTTCTTACTCCTGGAGATGAAACTATGTGCCCCAAATATTTTACTTCATTTTTAAATAGAGCGCCTTTATTCGTATTGAGCTTCAGTTTCGCATTTTCAGTCATTGAAGTGCATCCCGTAAGTTGTTTTTATGTTCCTCGAATGTCCTTCCGATTACTATTATGTCATCTAAGTAGACCAGACATGTTTCCCATGTTAATCCTCGTAAAATACATTCCATGAGTCGTTCGAATGTGGCTGAAGCATTACATAGTCCAAATGGCATAACTCTGAATTGCCATGAGACACTCCCAACTGAGAAAGCAGTTTTCTCTCGGTCCTCGGGACATATTTCCACTTGCCAGTAGCCAGGGTGGAAAACCATTTCGCTCCGGAAAGGGTGTCTAGTGTGTCGTCAATCCGTGGTAATGCATAGCTCTCCTTTTTCGTTACGTTATTTAGCTGCCGATAGTCTACACAGAATCGGGTGCGGCCATCCTTTTTCCGGACCAGAACAGCTGGCGATGTCCAAGGGCTTTTAGATTCTTCTATTATGCCTTGTTCCTTCATAGAGATTATCATATCTGCAACTTTTGATTGTTTCGCTAATGGTAGTCTTCGTGTTATATGCCGAATGTGCCTAGAATCTCCTGTATTGATCCGATGCTGGACAAGAATTGTTTTACCGAAATCTTCATCATTCATTGCAAATAATTCCGAAAATTCATCGATCACCTCTTTGGCATCGTTGTAATGCTGTTCACTTGGGGCAGTAGATAAAAGAAGTTTCTGAATCTGTTGAGTTGTAGGTGGTATAGGTATTGCTTCCTTAATATTAGTACCATTATTCAAATTAACAATCTGATAAACGGGCTCACAATTTCCAATTATAGCACCTTCTTTTAGTTGTACCTCATTTTCCGATGAATTGAGTTGAACACTCTGACTGGAATTAATGTTGCACCTTCTGCTTTAACTAAAGTCTTACCTACAATGATGTTCGATGTAACTTTTGTAGGGTTAGGTTCCACCAAATAGATTCGGCAGGTCCCGATGTCATCAGTAAGCTTTGTCCATACTAACGTCTCCGAGAATGCAGAGAGAGTAGTATTCTCACAGACCATCGTCCTTATTTTTGCAGGATAATCTGTTCCTCCTCCTAGTCTCATATGAATTTCTATGTTACCATATTTGAGTATTCGTTCTCCGACATCTAAATTTATTTTATATGTGGTCATTAAGTCTACGCCAAGAATGCATTCATCCATTATGTCTGAAACTAGGAAAGTGTGAGGAAATAGTAGTTCGCTAGTTGAATATCCAAATTTATTTCTCTAAAAACTTGTGCTGCTGATCCAGTTGCTGTTTTTAGTAAATATTAGGTGGTATTGTGAAGCCATTTGTTCGTGATAAGATCCGCTCTAATAATTGATCTTGAAGCTCCAGTGTCGATAGTGACAACGCAGTCATTTTTTCCTACACTTCCATATATAACAAGACTGCTATTATTTCTCTGCAACTGGGCTATCTGAATGATGACTTCGGAGCTGTTGACTCTATCAACCAACTTCTGCCTGCCGAAGTTGGTTTTTAAATGTTCTCCGACTGCTGAACAGGGGAGCTGATGCGACTAGTCGCTGTTTGATTTCTAGTCCCTCCCCGAATGGCTTGCTCCCTGGATCGACAATTTTGGCATTATGTTCTGTCCTCCTCTTCTGGTGATTCCATTCGACGGCGTTTTCAGCAGTCTCTTTGGAGGTGTACTGGTCTATTACAATTCCAGCATCGCAGAATACCACGTGAAGAATTGCTCTGTGATGGCTGAATTCTATTACAAGCACATTCTTCCAACGACATTTCTCTCGCTCGTACTGTGCTCCGAGAATCTTGTCTGGCAGATTCATATGCTAATGCATAGGCTAGCGCTTCTACTGTTGACTTCTTTCCTGCTAGCCATAGTGCTTGTTGTAAATTTTGATCTGCAATAGCGTTCACAAATGCTTCTGTTGCCACTTCATTAAGGAATTCTGCATTTACGCTAGAGTATGAAAGATAAACTGATCTTTCCACATCAGCCTGCAGTTGTGGTAGTGACTCGCCATGATTTTGAGTTCTATTGCGTAATTGCAAGCGATATACTTGCTGCATGTGCTCATCTCCATAACGTAATTCTATCGCCTGTACTAGGGAAATGTAATCATGTTGCTTTTCAATCTGTATAGTTTGTAATAACTCTGACACAGGACCTCGAAGTGCTAATCCCAGAGCTGTAGCTTTGTCAGCATCCCTCCTTCCATATATTTCGGAAGCTGCCTCGAATTGTCTCTTGAAAATATGCCACGAACTTTGTCCATCAAATATTGGAGGTTGCATTCTGCCTGTACCGGATATTTTAATTCCTTAGTGTCGATGCTTTATCCTCTCCAAATCTGCTTTAAAGTTATCAAGCTGCTCCGTGACATTTTGTTGTACTTCCGAAACTTGGTGTTTAGCTTCCGACACTTGTTGCTGAATTTCCAACACTTCCCGCTGGATTTCTTCAATTTTCACATTTTGTGTGTCTAATGAATTTTTCACAAAATTCTTCTGTTCCTCCAAACAAGTTTCTAGAGAATTCTGCAAAGAAATCTTTTTTTCATCCCAACGGGATTCCAGAGAATTCTGTTGTTCCTCAAAAGATTTCTTTTGCTCATTTAAACGGGATTCGAGAGAATTCCTTTGTTCCTCAAAAGCATTCTTTTGTTCGTCGAAAGGGGCTTCTAGAGAATTCTTTTGTTCCTCAAGAGCATTCTTCACTTGCAGGGTTGAAAGCTCAATTTTGGTCATTAAAGAACCCCAAAGCTGTTCTATGTTCATCGCACGCTCTTCTTCAGTTTCTGGTTCTTCCTCGAAAACGTATGACTCAGGAACTTTTCTTCCTCTAAGCTTGTCTCAGAAGCTCGACTAGAACATTATTTAGACCTGTCGTTTGCAATGACCGCTTCCCCAACTCCACTTTCAATTCCTGTATGCGAGACTCTTTTAGTTTGCGTCCCATTCTTGCGTCTTTTGTAATTCACTCACAGTTTAATATAAAATTAATTTTCGGAATTTTTACACACGATTTCACAAAATTGATCACTCTTTGAATTTCAAAGTCAAATGCCACCACTTTATTTCGCGATTTTATTTTACTTCTGACACCAGTTGTTACGAGCGTGGTCTTAGTTCGTTATTTAAAGCACAATATTTCAGATGTAATTCAAAAGTTCTTTCTTTATTTAGCTTTACCGTTTACTTTCACAAATTCACAAATAATTATCAAACCAACTCTTTACAGTTATCGCTAGTACTGTACTTCTAATTATCACAATCCTAACAGTTTACTTCGTTCAATTCACTGTCTGAAATGATACTCGCCTCCTGGATGTGAGTAACGCCGTATTTATACTCTACAAATTATCCTGGAACCTTCCTGAATATTCCGTTCTCCGAACTCATAGTTTACTAGGATGTCACTAAGCTAAAGTTGTTTCCATTTCCAATAGATTTCGCTTGTATAACTTTGTGGCCCGTAGCAATATCTACCCTATACTCATTTTCATAGATTTAGTGGTATGTACATTCTACATGTACATTCTAGTTTGAAATTTTTACATACACATGTGCTCGTAATGTGTATGTAAAAATTACAAACTAGAATATACCAACTACAGGAGAACCATATTATATAATAAGAATGGTACAGATGTCCTAATGATCATACCACAAAATTTTACTCGGCTGGGTATTTATGCCATACGGCCTATTGATTTCAGTTTCTCTACATACCTATACAAAGCTACTAATACATAAAGCTCTCAAGATCTCTACCTGAAGCTATATTAAGGTATAACTGAGAGCAATTATGCTGGAACCAGTACGAAGTTCTAGTTCAACATACATAGGTGTGATATCACTAAATCACTTCTATTAATAGGCAAGTACGTAGTCATAAATAAAATTGAAATATAATTCACTGTCACTGAAGTCATCCGCTAGTATACTAATGTTACGGTTTAATCAGTACTTGTGTACCTATGGTTATATATGTATATAGCAATATAATTATTTTTCTAATTTGTTAACAGTATTTGCTGAAGAAGGAACTTTTTCTGGATTCTCCGGTATATAGCAAAAGCTAAAAAATGTTTTTAATTTGTTATTTCATCACACAACTCGTTATACTTTGGGTGACAAGTTTCAGGTCTTGGTTTAACTCATCAACAGGTCCCAAATAGCGAAATTGAGTGACTTGAAAAACAATTGAAAAATTAGAACAAAGAAAAGAAATGAAAAAATGACCAAATATAAGTTTAACCCGGTAAAAAATCCAAAGAGTAATCTCTATCTTTGTTAACTGTAAAGAAAAAGTACTTACCATAGCATCCTCGAAGTTTCGGGTGACGCCGGGTACCTGGTTTATTTAGCGATAAAATATAAATATGCAATTGAAAAAAGTACTGGCAAACGACGTTCGAGACTGATAATCAACGCAATTCATGTAACTATTAATTACTTAATAGCAATGCTGGGCATCGTTAATGAAAACATTAACTTCTGTAATCGTTAATCCGTTATTAAAAAACTATAATTTCGTTAACCGTTAAAGCGTTACTTTACGGAAAATTTAACGGAAGTTAACATTAATCGTTAATCGTTAACTCCTAATAGTAATTGAATTCTTTATAGTATTGGACTAGTGAAATGAGCAATTATATTAAACGTATACCCTAGACACACGGAACATAGCAACGAACATTGGCGGGGCAATGACCATTGTATAGTTCGCGTGTTATTGCATTATTGGGGCAATGATCATTCGTTTCATCATTGCACCAATTACTCATCCACGAGCGCATTCGCGTGCAATTATGCATTACTTGTCATTCCTTTTGTCGATAAGTGCTCTTTCAGCGGTGAGGTACTGCAAGTTATTGGAAAATTCAGCTGATAGTCAAGCCATCACTGTCAGGTATCATTAGTGAAATTTACTGATACATTTTTCAAGGTAAGTTTTGAATATATTCCAAAGAGAATTATAGAAAAACTTTCTCACATTATATATCCAATACAAGGCTCGATTCAATTTTTCGCAAATTACTTTACAATTCACAGCTTTTAATTTACAAAATTGAGAACTATTATCTGTCAAATCGAGTTACCGTCAAGATATCGTGTGCTTGTTTTACCAAGCAATGATCATTCAATTAATTACGTAATTGGATCAATGATCAATCTAGTACGTCATGTGCCTAGCGTATAATGTTTTGGTTGGGGAAGTTTAGGTAGGACATGGAAGATAAGTAACAAAACGGTACATTATAAATCTTAGTTTGTTATAATAAATATTTCGGAATCAAATTAAAATTACGAGGAATCAAAATACTGGAGATCACTGGCGAAAAGCCGAGGCAATTTGGCATTGTTCGTCGTTCAGAGGAGGTTCAAACCTTTTATCTATGCCCTTTAATAAGGCATTGGCTAAAGCTGTGCAATTCACAAGACCGCTAGCCTTAATATTCTTTAATTTAAATACAGTTGCTGAAATTGCCGGTAAGAGTGATCCGAGATATGCTTGAGTTAGAAGCGTGATGTCTTCTATGCGTGATAGCTTCTATGCACGGACCCTACGTACAGCCACACACATGTACGACCCAAATTAGTCACAGCATGCTTTCCGCGGCGTGATGTCAGTTTCGTTATAAATAGTAGGTACCCAATAAACGGTTATCGGACTTATGGAAAGTTAAAGGAAGTTAAGAGTCCGTTAATATTCGTAAAAGTTAACCCGTTACTCAAAAAGTTAACTTCGTTAATTAATTGTGCCCAGCTTTGCTAATTAGTTGTATAGAATATTATACGATAACAGACTTAAGATGTCTAGATTTGGACTATAACTAGGTTGTTTAAACTCTAGTAACTACATAGAGCATACTCAACACAAATTCATTTCTGCAACTGATGATGGACGAATTTCAACACTTTACTTCACGGCACATTCTTTTAACATTTCTGAAATCGTTTTTCTTGAGTCTGGTCAACTGCAACTAGTTCAAAAGGATCCCTGTTGCATGATGCAACGATACCGATATGCTATTTAGGTTGACGCCAAGATTATCTCTTGACGGAATGTAGCCTGTGCCAGAGGGAGCCCGTCCCGTGGGTGATAGTGAAGGCGTGCCGCATTAGGATGTCAGCCAAATTCCCTTTTTGTTTTGTTGTAGTTAGGATTTTTTGGTCTCCAGCTTATCGCTCGTCCTCTTGACAGTCACACATGGTTTCTGAAAGAGGTCAATAAGACCAAGATTCTGATTACGCTACAGCGCCCGTCATGCCGCCATCTCCGCTCACGTGCACTCCTTTTCAAATTGGAGGGAATATTTTTTTAGTTAACCTGTCTTTCTGAATCTCAAACTTCGCCAAATGGAAAAATAATTAGTTTCTACAGAACCTTCTGATTCCTTTAATGGACCACATGAAGTGGGGGATCCCTTTTTGAGGATATCGTCACTCGCAGCGAGTCTCCCTCCTCCTGCAATAGCGTGACTTAATCTCGAGCACTTTTGGCAGCATAATACTGTTACGTGCCACAAAGTGACACAAGTGACATGTGTTGGAAATGGAAGCAACTTTAGGCTAGTGACATCTTAGTAAACCTTGGGTTCGGAAGACGGAATATTCATTAAGGTTCTAGTATAATTTGTAGAGTATAAATACGGCGCTACTCACTTCCAGGAGGCGAGTATTATTTCAGTGAGTGAAGTGAACCAAGTAAATTGTTCAAGCATAAATAAAAAGAAATAATAATTTGATTATAAGATATCATAATTCAGCAGCAGTTGGTCGGTCAGTCACCCTACACGTAATTACTGTAAATTCAGCTTTGCTTTTCGCTTACTAAGCAATTGCACTTGTTGTTCAAATAAATATTTTGTAGTACGGTGACCAGACTGTTGTTGCAATATTGAATGTAAGTAAAAAATTATTTGTAAGTCAGAAGTTATTGCTGACAGTGAATATTGATTGTTTGTTTCCGTTTTATTTTACTAATTTTGTTATATAGGTATATATATATATATAAATGTGAAACATTTGTATGAACAAAGGTTCAGTTTTTATTATAATCTAATCAGCTGTAGTGTGGTGAATTTCTTCATCTTTATATGGATACTTAGTAATTTTATTTTATTACCATTGATTGTAAGAGTTTCTTTTTTCATATCACGGACCTACGGACTTTAATCAATTTTGTCCTATTATTGCGTTGTGGAATTTTGTAAGTTTTTAAATTCTATGAGTAAATCGGTGTTAATTTCTTTATTGACGAGGGTATTAGTACTTAGAGTATTGAATTTTATTGGTTTCTCTATGAAATTTCTTCTATTCTGTGGTAATTTTTCTTCATCTAATAGAGCAGAAGATGATCCTGTATCGAGCGGGCATTTAATTCTGTTTCTACCGATTGTTACCTGTACTATTGGTAAGTGTGCTTGTGAGGCATTGAGTGAAAATTAATCGCTTCTTGGCGGATGTGATCTACATCCATCGGTTCTGATACGTTCTGCACATTTTGTCTGGGGAAACTATTATTGGGGTTATTGTAATAGCTACGTCTGGTTTGTCCAGGTTTCGCTTGTCTTTGTCTGTGATAATTACTTTCTCGGTATTGCCCAGAATTTTGTCAAAAGTTATTACCATAATTAATATACCCTAGATGAAATCTATAGGGTATACTAAGTTTGTCATTCCGTTTGTAACACCTCGAAATAATGATGGTAGAGCAAAATGGATTGGGCACCCACGCATAATATTAAAATTTATTTTGTCCGTTCGTCCGCCTGTGCGCACGATAACTCGAGAACGCGTACACGTACATAGCTGAAATTTTGTGCACAGACTTTAAAAATACAAAGTAAAATTAAGTTCGAAAATGAGACAAATCGGGCAACTCCTTCGAGGGGTTGCCATACAAAACTTTCATTTTCCACTATATAATTGGACACTGCTTGAGAACCCATCGATATCGAGAGCTGAAATTTGATACATGGTGTTTTCATTGTAGTAGCAAATAAATTTTTTAAAATGGACTAAATCGGGTAACTCCTTCTTGGTGTTGCCATATAAAAATGTAGGTTTTGTACGTATAATGTGAAAACGATCTGTCCAAGACATTTTTATTGTACTAAAAACTTCTTCAGAATACGAATGCCTATAAAATTTGTCATAATATTTTTTTCTGTCCGACATGCCGTTCTAGAAATATGTGCGAAAAACCACTTCAAAAATCAAACTTGCACAGAAGGGAGACAATACGAAATTTCATATGGGCATTCATCTAGGATATCATAAGAATTGGTCTTAGACCAATTCTAGCTGTTTTACTTGTTTTTATTAAAATTAGCGCAGTAGATACCAGTAGTATCCCACTTTTAGATTTGGCGCATGCCTGAATCAGATTGCACGACAGCAACAGCAGGACACCAATCAGATGAAATTTTACACCCGTAAATCGAATTAAAAAAAAAATGTATTTTCTTGTGGCCAAGTTATATTTTAATCGCTTATAAGGAATTAAACTCATTCCGACTTTAATTTTATTCTTTATTCTTCATGCGGTGATTGCATCTGTACCCAAAATAAAAACATCAAATGGCATGTTCGAGGTCGAACTTCCACGATATAGCTGTCCTCGCCAAAGAAATTTGTGGTTAATCTTTTTTAAGGTACGTTTCATGTACGCTGAAAAAGAAAAACAAAGACACCACAAAGAACCATGTTTTTTTTAATTATATAAAACTCGAAACTTACGTAATGTTTCTCTTCCCGCACAGAAAAATTACCTCCAGCAGCCATCAGCGACAGCAACCATTGAATAAATAACTAATAAGGAAGCGGGGTATCGTGCGAATACAGTGTACGTGTTTAAGCATTTCAATGACAGTGTGCCCTATTAGTGGGGGGGGGGGGGGGTGACAAGAGGGCCTAGTGGCGATATTTTGTGTCAGTTCAACATTCTGACATTTCATAATTTTGAAAAGAAATTCTCGGATTTGAATTCGCGGATATTGTGAAAAATAAATAATTAAACGTGATTTTTACGTAATAGTAGTGTGAAATAAGTGCGAAATATTCTTTTGTGAACGATATTTTGTGTAATAGAGACTACAAAGTCTTAAATTATCATAATGAACTACGCTGTGCTGTGCTGCAGGAACGAACAGAGTTATTGTCGTGGGAAAGCATTCTTCAAGTAACTTTAATAGCTTTACTAATAAACTATAGTGTTTCTAGCAAAATAAAACTGTAATATTTATAAAAATAAATAGCCATGCCAAAAAATTTAACATTTTACTAATGCCGATTTGTTTGTTTACAATTGAATTGTCATTGGTGGCTGAATTATATCAGTCATACAAAGGCAACGTCAAGAACATACAAATACAGCACACTAATACATGTCGCCGCGTGGCTTAGGTTTTCACCCGATATGCCGTTTCCTTATTAGTTATATATTCAATGACAACAACACAGACATGGGATAAACGTTAGATGTCATGTTCCCCTCTCTAAAGAAATAAGGGAGTCGAGTCGACAGGATCCACACTTACAAACTAGAGACTCGTTCCACAGAGACCATTTAATGAATTCCACATCGACATTCATATATTTTTACTATTATTGTTAGCCGATCAAATTTAGCAGAAATAATATAAACAGCTTTTAGGACTTGAAATAATTTGGGAATGGCTATACTATATAAGAGATCATACGTTGTATTTTCTAAAGCACAGCAGCTAAGGTCAATGTACTCGTTTGACCTACGTATATCTCGTTGGGTCAACGGACGTTTCTGTTGCTACCTACGCACAGCTGCTAAGGTCAACGTACTTTGGTTGCTATGCACAATGTAAAATAACTTATTTGGTGCCGTGCGCATTTTATAATAATTTGCTGGTGCCGTGCGCATTTCAGAGGAAATATAAGTCGCAGCCAAATTTGAATCTCTTTTCGCATCCAGCTTTCATACATTGCGCATCATTTGGAAATTGACTTGGCTAGTGGTAATAAAATAGAATTATTAACAAATTAACGTTATTTTGGGTAACGACTGATATAAAGATATTTATTCTGGGGCTCGACTGGAATAAATTCTACTAACATAATAACTTCATCTTGCGTATCGACTGAGGTAAAAATATTTATTCTTGGTCTCGACTGGAATAAATTGTGTGAACATAATAACTTTATGTTGGGTCTCGATTGAGATAAAGATAGTTATTCCGCGTAGCGACTAGAATAACACTTACTAATCTCAAACCTTTATCTTGGGGCTCAACTGAGATAAAGATATTTAATCTGGGTACCGACTAGAATAAGCACTAATAATGCAATTTTGCTTTGGGTCCCGACTGAAGTAAAGTATCTTGTTCTGGGGAACTACTAGAACAAGAATCTTACTAATCAAATTACACCTTTGCTTTGGGTCTCGACTGAAGTAAAGTATCTTGTTCCGGGGAACGACTAGAACAAGTTAATCACTAACTATCTATTTACTAACGCCATAAAGTCGATTCCATAGTTTAATTTGATGAGTACATTTGTTGACTGATCATATATTATATTTCGTACTACATATCCCATTGATTATTATATTTATATATATATATATATATATATATATATAATGTGCCATTGATCAAAGTTATCTCAGCGTTAACAGTAGTGTGTATAAATTGAAATTAGAGACATAAGTGAAACTAGTGAGTAAGCGACTTTATTGAATTAATTTACATAATTGAAGTTTAGTAGTTAAGTGACGTTATCTAAGTATACAGTGTACCTAATATAAGTGAAAATGAAATCTATTAAATTTAGTTCTAGTTAAGGTTGGAGGTTTTGTGATTAAGTTTGTCGTGTGTGTCTAATAAACCACTGACTTTATAATATTCCCCGGCGTTCTTATTTACAGTCCACATCCTTACTTATACTTGAGTGTCCTCATTGGGCAGAACATGGAACAAGAAAACGTTCAGTAAGCAATATTTTGTGTTGGTAGCTCCAACTCTGCCATAGGGCCAAAGAGAAAACTATAAAACTTGTTCCATTCTTTCCTATATGAAAATGGCAATACGTTCAGTCCCTTGTTATAAGTCAGTGGCGTTGATAGATGAATAATAGCTATCGGCTGTTGGCTGATGCTAGAAAAATGTTGACTGTACGTACTGATTAGACGTGTGTAAGTTGTCAGGAAGAAAGGGGATGAGTGTTGTTTATAAAAGGTGATGCAATCATCTGGTGGGAACGAAAAAGTGTGCTGGTGAAGGATAGGCAAGAGAAGAGGTTAGAGTTTTTTTAGGAACAGGTTGAGTGATGCAGGAATAACAAGTCTAAAAAAGTAGAAATTGATTGAGAAGCAGAAAATATGGTGAAAAGTTTAATAATGTTCATTTGGGTTGAAAAATTAGAAAAATTATCAATATAAAGGTGAACGCATATCTTCTTAAGAGTTGCGAATGATAAACAAAAATTAAGAAAAATTATGATCGATTGAAAAAAAAATGGAGGAAATAATTCCACGATAGAGGAAGAAAATGGTGAAAGGCATGGAACAAATTTCCAAAAATTTTAATTCTACAGTTAATATATCTTCATTTCTTTTTCCACATTTTATTATTCATTTATAAAGCTGTACATAATATCTAATGCTACTTCCTCTTTTTCAAATTCTATCTTTCTTGCATATTTTTATATTTTGTTTTATTTTCTCTTTCCTTTCAGATTTTAGATTTATAGACAATTTCAATTTCTTTTGTTATAAAATGTTATATTTTACTTATTTTTTCCAAGAAAAATTCTAAACTTTCCAATCCAATTGATTGTTTTTCCTCGTTTTTTTTGTTTAAACCTCCTTATAGAAGCAAAAATATAATAAAGAAATTCAAAAATTCTTCATTATTTAATTTTTATTTTCATATCTTTTTGTTCTCAGACTCATTTTTCACAAAGTTAATAATTTTTAAAGTTCTGATTCATTTCCACGTGAAATCCTCCATTCAGGGAGATAAAGCTTTTTATTTAATTACTACTTTTGCATATTACACTTTTCTCTTGAAAAACCATTAACCTAGAAGTCACTCAATTTCGATATTTGGGACCTACTGATGAGTCAAAACCAAGACTTGAAACTTGTCATCCAAAATCAAATGGGTTGTGTGATGAAATAACAAATAAAACATGTTATGGTCGTAGCGTATTGCATGTAGCAATATGCTACACTGAGCTAGGTACACGTCTACGCGACCTGTTATATAGCTAAGACCATACAACCTGAAAAAGGGTAACAAAAATTTTTTTTCAAAACTTTTCATCTATATAAATTTTCAATAAGTTACTCATGCTTAAAAACATGATTAGCTTATCTACTCGACCAGTGAAGAAAATTGCATCAGCAATTTTCTCCACATTCCATGCATTAAATCAAAATTATTCCCATGGCAAATTTTGCCTTCAGCTAAATTTGCCAGTAGAAATATTTAATTTAAAAAATAAAACCAAAGGCAAACCGTACCTTCAGTACGATTTGTCGTAAAAATTACAATATGTATGTACGAATGTACATATCACAAAAAAAGCTTTCGCGATAAGAAGAGCACGCCGCGAAAATACATTATATGTATACGCGCGCCCCAATTTCAAGCGACGGGACGGTGGCTGATGTTTATAAAAACATCATATTACAGTTTTTTTTCAAGCCACCGTCCAACGAAAAATATTCTGGACTTGTTTAAACAAGTCCAGAGCAAAGGAAAATTTTGCAACTATGCATTTTCTACCCTGAACGAGTGCTCTTGTTCGCGACGAAAGTGGTCAAGAGCCGAGTTGGTTATTAAATCTTCTAATGGGCGGTTCGGCGGTTGAAAATAGAGGGTTCGGATTTGAGTAAAAGGATTGTCAGGTAAAAGACAAGGAGGTGTTTTTTTTTTTGTGAAACAAGGAAATAAATATTTTGTAAAAAAGATTCGGCGGTCGGTTAACTAGGTTCCATAAGAAATAAACATTGTGAAACAAGGAAATAAATATTTTGTAAAAAAGATTCGGCGGTCGGTTAACTAGGTTCCATAAGAAATACGTATTGTGAAAAACGGAAATAAAGGTATTTGTTAAAAAAAAAAGGGAGTTTCAGTGCAGTCACAAAATAGAAAAGTGTGTTCAGTGCAGATGCAGATGCCCGCCATGTGAGGCGGGGTATAGTTCTCTTCACAAAATAAGGACACCCATTCCAGACACAACGAAGTCTATGCTCATATAGAGCTTAGAGTAGCTTGTTAACTTTAAGGCATGACTTGGTCCTCCTTCCTTTTTACCGTAACTACCTTACATTTTTGCAGAAGAACAACTCTAGGAGGCCTCTTCGAGACTGTCAACAAGAAGTAAAAGGAGATTTTGGTGAGTACCCCACTCTTTCCATTTGTCCAAGCACAAACGTAGCTTAGAACAATAATCAAAAGTTTGAAGGATGGAAAAATTTTCTTCTACATGTATAATATAGAACAGGTAGGTGTGCAGTAATTCTAATATGCAATACGCACCCAAATATATATATACATACTACATACTTAGTCTACAAAGAGTCGTATACATACATATTGATTTATTGAACGTTACTTAAATTAATGATAAATTTTGAGTTAATTAAGACAATAGAGAAAATTTAATTTTAGTTCGCTCTTATTTTAGACATATACATATAAAGATATAAATACATACCTGGATTTAATAATTATATTGATTTATTGAACGTAACGTAAATTAATGATAAAATTGAGTTAATGAAGACATATGGGAAAATTTAATTTTAGTTCATTCTTATTTTAGACATATATAAATATATATATACATACATACCTGGACAATATCTATTAGAGTAATCAATTTGTGTTGATCGCAGTGATTTTCATAAGTACCAGACTCTTACTTCGATGTTAGATTATCCTGTAGGCAAGTAAACTCAGCTGGAACTTTTGAGTTAGGACTTAATCTGCGCATAAAAACTAAAGCTATGGATTCTGAGCACATGGTATATTTTTCCTTACTCCTAACGGTTAACCTGCAATGCTATGACCGATCAATTTGTAGGACGACTTGGCATTAAAAGTAATTACAAAACATATATAAAAGAAGCGATGTTTTGCTGAAGCTCCGAATTTTCGTCCTTTCGCCCTCGCGGAGCCCTCTTAGTGTGATGGTCGTCTAGGTCCGCTACTCTTCTCCTTTCAGGTCAACACAGGGACTCTGAAAATTATCTGCACTCAGAGTCAGTTGGGTGGTTGGGGCAAGCAGAGAAGGCCAAACATCTGTGCCTTCCCAACGGATGTAGGTAAGTGGTGTAAAAGTCCCTTAATGACTGAATGTGTGCTACGGCCTTTTGATTTGTATGCACGAAATATCTTGTGTATACCTGGTGGCAGCGGCAGGTCTTCGTGGAACCTCCCCACACTCTCCGCCAATAGCCGAGGCTATATTTTTTCATTTGTTTTTCAAGTCACTCAATTTCGCTATTTCGGACCTATTGATGAGACAAAACCAAGGCTTGAAACTTGTCACCCAAAATCAAAAGAGTTGTGTGATGAAATAACAAATAAATTTTTTTAGCTTTTTCTATATACCGGAGAGTCCAAAAAAATGCTTTCTTGAACAAATATAAGTTTGCTCCGGTAAAAAATCTTAAAGAGCAATCTCCAGTTTTAATTCTTTTATTAAAGGACTATAATATATATACTATCCTGTCAAATAAATGCCAGCATAAGTGATGGACAAATTCCAGCTTATTTTCTTTTAGAATTTGACAGTTATTTGGAGGTCTAAAATTACAGATTGGATGATGTTGGACTTCATGGGGGCAGAATTCTGATGCCGGAATCAGTTCGGAATTTGAAGGGAGTCAAATTCAATTTGACAAAATGCTGGCTTCGGCTGGTAATGTATCGGAGGAATATCATTATGGGCTCTGATCTTTTCCAATCTGACACATAGTTATAGAGGTAAAGAGGAGACCTATTCCTGCTTTCTTAGGAAGGTATGGAAAATAAACGCGCCTTCACTTTATCGTATGCCTCACTTGTGCCACTGACAGCTAGCAGCAGTGCTCACTTTGCGCCGCACTGAGATTTGCTGCCAAATGTACCATGCTGTGTGAGCAAACCCTGGCTTGGAGATAGTAGACACAAAAACGTTTGGACAGGAAAGAATAAAAGTTGAGCAGATTATAGAGCACGAGGATTTTTTTCTGGCGTCTCACAAGAAGCCGTAATCAAGTTTATTTTCAAAGATTAAATTCTAAAGTGTAGAACCTCTAAGAAGGTCATCCTTTTGTTCCCAAAAAGTAATTTCTCGCGAAGAGTGCTCCAGATTAAGTTACGCTAATGGAGAAGGAAGGAGACTGTTTAAGAGTAACGATATCCTCAAAAAGGGATCCCCCACTTCATGTGGATCATTAAAGGATTCACAAGGTGCTATATGTACTAATTATTTTACAATTGGTAAAGTTCCGACAAGTTAACTAAAAAACTATTCCCTCTTATTTAAAAAGGAGTGAAAGCGATTGCAGATGGCGGCATGTCGAGTGTTGTATCATCTAGGTAATCAGAATCGTGTTCCTATTGACTTCTTTCAGAAACCGTTGGTGCTGTCAAGAGGACGAGCGGTAAGCTGGAAACCGAAGCTGTAAAAAGGGGGAATTTAGCTAATACCCTAATATGGGCGTTCCAAAATCACCCACGTGACGGGCTCCCTCTGGCACAGGCTGAATCCCGTAATGAGATAATTCTGGGGGCAACATAAACAGCATACCAGTACCGCTGCATCAAGCAACAAAAATCCTTTTAACTAGTTGCAGTTGACTCGACTCAAGAAAAACGATTTCACAAATGGTAAAAGGGCGTGCGTTTAAGTAAAGTGTTGAAGTCCTTCCATCATCAGTGCTGGAATGAACTTATGTTGAGTATCGTGCTCAGTATACATCTATGTATTTACTAGAATTTAAACAACCTAGTTACAGTATTGTCGAAATCTAGGCATTTCATAATCTATTAGCGGACATGAATTGCGTTGATTATCAGTCTCGAACGTCGTTTGCCAGTACTTTTTCAATTGCATTTTCAAATTTTATCGCTAAATAAACCAGGTGCCTGGCGTCACCCGAATCTTCGAGAATGCTATGGTAAGTACTTTTTCTTTAATGTTGATAAATTGAAAAATAATTATAATGTTATATACATGTGGGATCGAACCGACCCTGCACGCTACGCTGGCAATGATATGTATGTCAAAGCGCAAAGAGAGGAGACAGCTCCCTCTCATCCTAACTACAAGACCGATCGGATGCCAAGAAGGGTTTTGTTAACAGGCTCCCGCCAGCATTAGTGTAAATAAGTGTTTTTTTTATATAGTAATAAATTTACTGATAAACGAAGAGTTTTCGAGTTATTATTTATTGATCTCTTATTACCGATTTCACAGTCAGGCATAAGCCACAGCGATGGCTTAAGCGAGGGCTTAAAAAATATTTCAGTTTCAGAGTCAAGGCTTAAATGACATCACACACAACCTTGACTTAAGCCCGTCATCTCGAAGGCTTAAGCCTCAGATATTGCTTTGAAACACATATGGAGATTATTGCTATGAAAATGACACTTCACATTACAAACTCAAAATATTATTTTGAATATAAGAACTAATTAGGTGTAGAATATCCATTTACCACAGTATAACATTTTTGTCACAACCTCGGAAGCAGTTGACTAATTTGTCGTACTTTGAGGTTTGTATTCTGACATTAATTCATTGCAAATTCATTTTAGTTTATTTTGTGGTTGATGAAAAGGATAAATTAAAATGAATATGGTGAATATAAAAGTACGAGAAATTTTAGGTGAAATGTCAAAATATGTGACTAAAATATACGCCTAAGCTACGACAAAGAGATCAGAATCACCCCCTGATGAGCCTTGCAAATATTTGCAACTCACAATACGACTTTTGACAACTTATGTATGATAGCGATTAATTTGGCTGTTGGCTCGAAAATTCTAATTATTTTGTAATAATTTACTACGGCAGGAATAACTTTTCAACGTTTTTCTCAACAAATTTCCCGTACACATTTTCCCCTTAAACAATGCTGTCATCAAATGATAACAAAAATAGCTGTCACAGTTGACAAAGTTGCAGCAGAGTAGAAAGTAGACCTGCTCGAGTTCAACCTCAACCTGGGGAGGGGGGGGGGGGTGATTCTGACCTCTTTGTCGTAACTTAGGCGTATATTTTAGTCACATATTTTGACATTTCACCTCAAATTTGTCGTACTTTTATATTCACCCTATTCATTTTGATTATCCTTTTCATCAACCACAAAATAAACTACAATGAATTTGAAATGAATTAATGTTAGAATACACGCCTAAAAGTACCGCAAATTAGCCAACTGCTCCCGAGGTTGTGACAAAAATTGGATACTATGGTAAATGGATTTTCTACACCAACTTAAAACAATACAAGTGCTTAAAATCGAAAAATATTTTTCAATTTGTTATGTATAGTGTCAGTTTCAGTGTATTCTACGTAATGCAAGGCCTGCTAAACTGAATTAAAACACGCAAAAATCAGTAGAAAAGTTCATTTCATTTAGGCGTTTATTTTGACATTGAAGTACGACAAACGATCAGAAACCCTCCAGGTCGGTCTCACCAACTTTGCCATTGGCAGTTAATAACCTGGGGGTGTTTCTGATATTTTGTCGTACTTTAATGTCAAAATATGCGCCAAAATGAACTGAACTTTTCTACTGATTTTTTCGTGTTCTTATTCAGTTCAGCAATCGTTGCATTACGTAGAATGAACTGAAAATGACACCTCACATTACAAATTGAAAATATTATTTCGAATTTAAGGACTTGTATTGCTCTAATTAGGTGTAGAATAACCATTTACCACAGTATAAATTTTTTGTCACAACGTCAGAAGCAGTTGACTAATTTGTCGTACTGTTAAGCAGGATTTACATTATGATGACATCCAATTTTTACAGAAATTGTGAGGGGTATAGTACATCGTATACGGAAATTTATTACGAGTGACGAGAGAAGCAAACGCGTCCTCAATTTTTTCCGGACGCCGATTTGTCACTGTGTGGGTGTCCGGAACCATAAAAAGACCTCAAGCATAGGTAGTTTTTATATTTACTGAAACTAAAACATTGTTATTGGCAGCCCTAATTTGTCAATTTCGACTACTGGAGCTGCCATATTGCTGTTTTGTTACTACATATAATTTTATGGCATATACATATCTGTAAGGTAAAATTATTTGTCGAAATAAACAAAAGTAAGGTTTGAGTTTGTAATTAAATATTGCGAAATAGAAAGTTATTAAATATTTCTTTATAGAAAATATTGAAGTTATATCTGAGGTAGTTTTTTTTAGAATTATTCCGCCTTTGAGATAATCCGTCATGTGAACACGAACCGGGCTGAAATTATCTTCACCGGCGTTAGTTCGGTAGTGGAGTGGAATTATTTTCATGTGAGCACTTGAGTGAGCTTTTTATGTATTATATAAAATAAATATTAAATAAAAATGTCGTTACAGTACAAAATGATGATTGCAGAACTGAATTACAGTACCACCTGATATTTTGCGAGAAATTTTTTCGATATAATCTCATCCTTTGCTTCGAACTCTTTCGTGCTTTCATACAATATTTTAGAAATTGTAAAATTATACTTCTTTTCATGATCCGTCTTTGAATATCTACGAAAAAACGATTAAAAACTTGAAAATTTCCAATTAGACAGTTTGACAATTTAAGGGTTTTTCCATAAAAAGTAGAGGGGACTGTACGTGTGAGGTATTGCAATGATTGCTTCCGCAGCATTTAAATTTCAATAAACTATCTCCCTCACAATTTCTGTAAAAATTGGATGTCATCATAATGTAAATCCTGCTTTTGGCGTGTATTCTGACATTAATTCATTGCAAATTCATTTTAGTTTATTTTGTAGTTGAAGAAAAGGATAAACCAAAATGAATATGGTGAATATAAAAGTACGACAAATTTGTGGTGAAATGTCAAAATATGTGGCTAAAATATACGCCTAAGCTACTACAAAGAGGTCAGAATCACCCATCGAAGGGTGATTCTGATCTTTTGTCGTACTTTAATGTCAAAATATACGCCTAAATGAAATGAACTTTTCTACTGATTTTTCCATTTTTTTTTTTCAAAATATCAATACACCAATATATTGCTCATAAAAAAATTCGATAACCTTAGTATTGTCGATATTTGGTATTATAACTATGTAAAATACTATAATGTATTGCAATTGGTCGTCTCGTATGATTGACCTATGCTCTTAGGTAATATGCAAATATAGAAACAAAATGTTTGGAAGGCAACCCTATGAACGAGTTACCTGATTTATCCCATTTTTTTGAAATTCGAACTTATATCTGCATTTTTAAAAAAAAAGTTCGTTGCAGTTTCAGTTAAATGAACGCGATCTGGGCGACTGGACAGACACACGGACGAACAGACAGACATGCAAAAATCAATATAACAAAAAATCTGTCTATTATTTTTTGTTTCCTTTCGTTCTTATAAATCTTACACACTCGTCGTGGGCTCAAGACACTTAAATAAAAGTGAGATGAGATGAGATGACTATCATAATAAGGGTGATAGATTAGATTTATTATTTGCTATTAAGTAGCTTTTTAGAAGAAATAATAAGGGAAATGAGTAAACATTGCATCCAGTGTTTAATTTTCATCAAAATATAAATTAAAATATATCACATGTGTAATAAAATAAAGCAATTCAATTGTAGTACATGTTATATTCTAAATATAAAAATTCTATACAAGGTTTGCATTTGCATATAAAGCAAATTGAAATTATCAAAATCAATTGTAGTACATGTTATATTATAAATATAAAAATTCTATAAAAAGTTTGCATTTACATATAAAGCAAATTGATATTATCACATGTGTATTAAAGCAATAAAATTGTAGTACAAGTTATATTATAAATATAAAAATCCAATATACAGTTTTTTTGAACCTGAAAGTAGTAAAAAAATCAAAATCTATTAATATATTCTTGATATTTCTTTGTTTGTAGTGCCATTTTCAAATGCAAAAGAAAGCAACAGGTTAAATACAGTAGGTGGCCATCGAATAGAAAACTTTCGCAAACAATTTTTATCTTTCCAATTTTCCTCAATTTCTTTAGTTTCTAAGAAAACTCATTGTCCACTAGGATCGTTTATGTACCTGACTACATAATGGGTATCATAAAACCTTTTTTTCGAAGGTAGGGAGATAGGTAAAAATATTCTTTCTTATGTCTGTTGCTTGCAGTAATTTTATCGAATAAATTGAACACTTGGTAATAGAATTAAAGCAATTCAATTGTGATACATGTTATACATGATATATATGTTATATTATAAATATAACAAGTGAAAAAGCTAGAATTGGTCTAAGACCAATTCTTATGATACCCTAGGGCCTAGATGAATGCACGTATGAAATTTCGTATGGTCACCCATTTGAGCAATTTTGATTTTTTGCATTGGTTTCTCGCATATATTTCTAGAACGGCTCGTCGGACAGAAAAAATGATTATATAAAATTTTATGGGATTTCTTATTCTGAAGAAGTTTTTAGTACAATAAAAATGTCTCGGGCTGATTGTTTTCAAAGTATATGTAAAAAACCAAAATTGTTATATGGCAACACCAAGAAGGGGTTGCCCGATTTAGTCCATTTTCGAAATTTTATTTGCTATTACTATGAAAATACAATGTACCAAATTTCAGCTTTCTATGTCGACGTGTTCTCAGGTAGTGTCCAAATATATCGTGGAAAACGAAATTTTTGTATGGCAACCCCACGAAGGAGTTGCCCGATTTGTCTCATTTTCGAACTTAATATTACTTTTTTTTTAATGTCCGTGTACAAAATTTTAGCTTTCTAAGTAAACGCGTTCTCGAGTTATCGTGCGCAAGGATAGACGGACATGCAAAAATCAAAATAACTTTTAATTTTATGCGGGGGTGTCCAATCCATTTTGCTCTACCATCATTATTTCTGTGCGTTACAAACGGAATGACAAACTTAGTATACCCTATAGATTTCATCTAGGGTATAAAAATCCAATATTAAGTTTTTTTGAATCTTTAGAAAAGTAATTAAAAAAAACAAAATTTATTCATATATCCTTGATATTTCTTCGTTTCGTTAAACTACGTTAGCCATTTTCAAATGTATGTAATTGAAAGCAGCAGGAGAAATATAGTAGATGAACATTGAATTGAAAACTTTCGCAAAAAATTTTTATCTTTCCAATTTTCCTCAATATCTTTAGTTTCTAAGAAAACTTTGGGATATCGTTTATGTACCTGACTACATAAGGGGTATCATAAAACCTTTTTTTTCGTAGGTAGGGAGATAGGTAAAAATATTCTTTCTTATGCCTGTTGCTTGCGGTAATTTTATCGAATAAACTGAACACTTGGTAATGGCATTACGCTGTTAACCTGTCGGCTGGGACTCTGGGAGAGTACCCTAATGCTATAATATTAAATACTTCTTGGAGTGAAGATAGCATACAATTGAAAGTATTTGATGTACATAACGACTGGACCGGAGAGCTACAGGTTGAAGATTTAAGGACTTCAGCAACTGAATTAGTCATAACATTTGATGAGTTTTATGCTGAGATCAAGCAGGCACTCCGTACAGCTGATGGTCTTGAGAATTTCGCATAAGCAGTGGAAGATAATAAATTTACTTGGTCGAAAAAAGAAAAATTCAAGGTTGTTTACGGTGAGGTACTTTTGCAATCAACTCAAAATCTCAGAGATAGCCTTAGACTTCATTGTTGTAATTAATAAACTAAAAAGTAAATATGAAAAGCTTCGCATTAAATATCAGAATTGAATTTGAAACGTATGTAGAGTCCTTTAAAATTTGTCTGGACAAGAAGAACTTCTTAGAGAAAAATTTGTTTGCAAAGTTCTCAACTATTCCAAATTCGAAAAAGGATAAAATCGCTGAACTGCAACAACTTCTAATTCAAAAAAGCTCTATTTTACCAGTAGCAGAAGTTTCGGAAGATAAACGAGGCGAGCGGGAGTTAAGTCAGCATGATGATATTATAACACAGGAAATTAAAAGAACATTACGTTATTATTAATACGTTATAGAAACGTACTACCTGACGTCGCTGCCTGCATGAAGCTGAATATCAGGAATTTCTATCCAAGATGGGGCTCCCTGCCATACAGCAAAATCCATTAAAAAGTATCTTGCGGACCATGAAATTCCCTTACTTCAAATATTGAAAAAGAGAACCGAAGATATCGGGAGAATTGACAATTCAATATCCTTGTCATTTCTTGTCTATGATTCAGAAATGCATTGAAAGTATGCCCGACCGTATAAAAGCATTAGCTAATGTTAAGGGTGGAGTTATAAAATATTAATTATACAGACATATTTTGTACGTACATATGATAAACTTCCAATATATGTATATAAATGCTTATACTAATGTGCTTCTTTTCTAACGTAAAATTAATCAAAGTATTGAAATTTCACAAAGTTTCTAATTCGATGGCCACCTACTGTACACCATGAAGTAAAAACTTTCATTTGAAACTAACTTTGAGTTATTTTTTTAGGTTAATTAATTTTCCTCAGGTTTTCATTATTTAATTTTTGGTTTTTGTTACCTCGTCTGTACCTTTTTTAATTTAGGTTAATTTCCACTGTTCAAAGCTTAATGAATTTAAAAACAACAGTGACGACAATCTGGAACCGATCAAACGAATTCTTTCTTGGCTGACAGTATCACCTGCTACCGAAAATAATCTTTCCGAAGGAACAGATGTTGCAGGAACTACTAAAAACTTCATTGCAATTGGACGCAAATTGCTATAGACAGATTTAGAAGAAAGCCAGAGGGGTTTGTGTTCTTTTTGCAACTGATGAATTAATAAAAAGTGCTAATTCTTCGGGCATTTCTCTCAAATAATTTTCCTTATTGAGTCGATTCTGCTCATTATTCAATATCAAAGATTCGTGAACTTCCCACAAATTATCCGCTGAAATATTATGTGCTCTTTCCGGTTGATTAATCATCGTTTGCTGCTGCGGCTGGTGAAATTTCATGCAACTGATAGTATACCTAATTGCTGTAGATTCGCGGAGCGGATTTTTGAAATGAAGTCTTTTAAATCGAGGATCCATTAATGTAGATACAGCTAAAATTTTATTATCTTCGATTTTGCTGAATCTTCTTTGAATTTCTTTCGGAATATTTCTTATTAGCTCTTGTCCCATTGAAATCTCTGGTTAAAATGTCTCAAGAGAAGTTGTTAAACAGTTCCCTATCGGAATTACTTTACTGGAAGTAAAAATTTTTTCCGCATTTATTTCTGTAGTGGCGAAATTAAGGAGGTTTAGCAATTTAGTGACAGCGTTGCATATTTGAATCTCGGATGCTGTTAGCATAGGAGGGGATTTACTAAATTGTAAGATGACAGCGCTAATAATGTTAATCATATCTATAATGCTAATTTTGTACGTCGAACCTCAGCGAGTTGGTACGTCTTGAATTAACTTTAATAAGGTCCCTTCAGTTTTACCACTAGTTAACTGAATTTTTTTAAGCTCATCTGAAGCTGGAACGCTATGCTTGAAAAACGTTACAATGCTCTTTATTTTAACAATCATAGAAGACAGCGTAAAAGGTTCGTCAAACCCATATACTATTGTTTTAGTATCTCCAATAGCTTGCGATGGAATCAGATTCAATGTATGAGCAAAACAAGACAAATTTTAATGTGAACCATATGCTATTCCAACTGCTTTGATAATGTTTGCCACATTTTCTGTGACTATAGCAACGATCTTATCTCCAGATATGTTCCAGCTATTTAAAGTATTCAATAATGTTAGATAGCAAGTTATCTCCCTCAATATAATGGACAGTTATACCTAAGTAACTTTTCGTATTGAACCATTCCGTCCAAATGTCCGTCCTCAAAGAAAAATAATTGATACTTGGAAAATGTTCTCTAATCTCTTCACTAAGAAATTTGTATTTTTCATCTAATATCCTGGTGAATTTCTGTGCTACAATTTTCATGACATATTTTAATCCCTCCTTTCTGGTGTTGAAATCGATGTATTATCTGTTGCTATCATGTATGCAATACAATTAGTTTATTTAGGTATTATATTTCTCTCCTCCTTCTTTTTAAAAGCTATATCTATCCCTGCATAATTTGGCTTGGTTTTGCAAACATCCTTCAAGCCATTTTCTGTTGCCTATGTTATAAAAATGATATAAAAATGTAGTACTATCAAGGGATTTAAGAAATATATGTAGTTAAAATTTAAATGTTAACTGACTTAGTTAAGCACAATTTTCAAGATGGGGCGGGACGTCAAGTTGAATAAATCGCAAATTGATTAATGGGATATTTATTTCAACACCTAAGCCAACATAATGACGTTTTCTAATTTTTAAATTCATTCCCCAATTTTTATTCAAAATGATTTAAAAATGAAACTTCAATGATTTTTTTTTATTTTTTCTGGTTTGCGGAACGGGGCTGCCACAAATGTGAGCCAAATTAAATAAATTTTTAACATGGGCATTTTAAAGTTAGTAAAAAGAAAATAACGCTTTCCCAGTTTTAAAAATCCACTTATTTCTACGAAAATTTGACCGTAATGTATAGCAACAAGCTTGCAATAGACTTATTTGTGGAGAACGTAAGGATTTTGCGGTACTATTAGACAAAATCGTGGGCTACAAAATTTTTTACAAAAAGCAAGGCTAAACAGTTATGAAACAAAATATAAGCGGAAAGGACAGATTTTACTACAACTTTGGAAAAATATTAAAAACAGATAACTTCATATGGTCTCCACCATTCATAACGCAAATATCGTGGATACAAACATAAACCTGTCGAAAAACTGGGCAATCCATTAAAAAACAAAAGTCAATCGTAGATTACAATATGTATATGAAAGGTGTTGATCGTGCAGACCAATACCTATTCTACTATCCCATATTACGCAAAACCAAAACGAGGACAAAAGAGTTGTCCTCTACCTAATAAATTGTCAAATTTTTAATTCTTTTAGGTTTACGAAAACCTAAATCCTGAACGTAAACTCAAGTTGCACAATTTTTTGTTGAATTTTGCAAAGATTGGATAGAAGAAAGGGAAACAGACGATGAAGATGAGGCACAGGTACCCACCTCAGATTTTCTTACATATGCAAAATTGGTCGCAAGCAACTGCACCATCTGCGTCAACGAGTGCGTTTAGGTGGAGACCAACCCAGCGTTTGGTCGCAACGAAGAAAAAGTACCAAACACTTCGGTATGGTTTCAAATTTCGCGGGGGAATCATCGGTATTTTATATTATTATTATATTTTATATCCATGAATCTTAAGAAACATCGTATTATAAAAATATCAACCACAAGTAAGAGTATCCGATGCCGGGTTTGTGCTTCTTACAAAAGAAGAAGAGAAACAATATATGTATTTCTGTAAGGAGTGCAAAGTTGCTTTACATATTGATTGTTTCCTCAAATATCACACAAACGTGAAGCATTAAAATTTTGTATGCATAAATTTGGTTGCCTAAAGTGTAAATAGTATAAAAAAAACCAAGACTATGAGTTTTTTCACTAATATGTCATTTTAATAATGTTGAATAAATAATATAGAAATTACGACCAAAACCTCTTTAATATGTCCTACAATGTTCCATTCAACATCTAAATTAATTCAGACTACGCAACAATTTTAATTAGCAATGTTTTTTTCCCATTATAAAAAATATCCCGGTAACAGGTCACAGGCTCATAGCAAAACCGCCCGGTCGATAGAGTAAAAGAAACCAGGTTAAGGAAATTATTATTCGAAATGAAGGCTTTGACAAAAATCAATTCGGATTTGAAACTAAAAAGCAACAATAGCGAAATCAGAATTAATGATTTTTTGGATGTGGGATAGTTGGGAGCAATATATTTATCCACGTAACGAAAGCATTTGACCACCATGGTTTGATATTGGATTTTCTGTACATTTTTGTTATTCCTTAATTATTAGAAATATGTTATTTATGCCTCATCTTATACCAGCTTAATAAATAAATAAATTCCAAATTAAGATAGGTATACATAAAAAACTTACGGCGACTTAACAAATTTGTTGTTGTTGTTGCTCTCCTTTCCACAAGAGTAGGTGGTGCTATTGCTATTGTTGTCGACCTCGATATTGAGAGAGTCACACGTCTCAATAGAAGACACACTATTATTTCGTCGTATTATTCGATGATGGTTTAGGTTTAACTTTTTTAAAATATGGAATTCTTTGATATGATACCTCTTTAAATGGAATTGCATGTTCGTAGTGTTTTCTTTGATCCGAACAGTTTTGAGGCAAAGCTTACACCTTGCATCATCTCGTTCTTCTGTTTTATAAAAATATTTCCAGGAAGCACTTTTCGCTCTGAAGGACATTTTGTACCTGAAGTAGTTGAAAATTATTTACTATTATAAGGCGACCCAATTGAATATTATCATACACTGAAAAAAAATTACGTCAATTCAATGAAAGCTGTAATTCGTCGCAACAAAACTTTTTGTAGCATATCAACCAACAAAAGTTTTCTTGTTTTGACATTTTTAAAATAATTATGTTAACGAAGCCGGTTTGTTAAGCCAACGAAATATTAATTTTAATAGTAACAGTAATTTTTTGATGGCTTAACAAAAGATCTGTTAATCCAACAATTGCATTTTTTTTAATCAACAGTTTCGAATTGATAGACCAACAATAAGCGTTTGTTGAATGGATCAATCAGAATTATAGTATTTACAAATATTTTCTTGTCTTGGCATTTTTTAAATTGTTGTCTTAGCAAATCCGGTTTGTTAAGCCAAAGAAATATTAATTTTAATAGAAAATTATTTTTTGATAACTCAACAAAAGTTATGCGCCACAACGTGATAGACATACAACGACATCTATTGGAAATGGAAACAACTTTAGGTTAGTGAAATCCTCGTAAACTTTGTGTTCCAAAAACGGAATATTACACAATAGAGGAAGAAAATGGTGAAAGGCATGGAACAAATTTCCAAAAATTGTAATTCTACAGTTAATATATCTTCATTTCTTTTTCCACATTTTATTATTCATTTATAAAGCTGTACATTTAATATCTAATGCTACTGTTTTTTTTCAAATTCTATCTTTCTTACACATTTTTATATTTTGTTTTATTTTCTCTTTCTTTTCAGATTTTAGATTTATAGACAATTTCAATTTCTTTTGTTTCTTTTATTTTATACCTAAACTTTCCAATCCAATTGATTGTTTTTTCTCGTTTTTTTAAAATTCCTTATAGAAGCAAAAATATAAAAAAGAAATTCAAAAATTCTTCATTATTTAATTTTTATTTAAAAATCTTTTTGTCCTCAGAACCTTTTTGTAGTTTTCACAAAGTTAATAATTTTTAAAGTTCTGATTCATTTCCACGTGAAATCCTCCATTCAGGGAGATAAAGCTTTTTAATTAATTACTACTTGTGCATATTACCCTTTTCTCTTGAAACAACCATTAACCTAGAAGTCACTCAATTTCGATATTTGGGACCTATTGATGAGTCAAATCCAAGACTTGAAACTTGTCATCCCAATATGCTACACTGAGCTAGGTACACGTCTACGCGACCTGTTATATAGCTAAGACCATACAACTTGAAAAAGGGTAACAAAAAAAAAATTATTTAAAATATTTCATCCATATAAATTATCAATAAGTTAATCATGCTTAAAAGCATGATTAGCTTATCTACTCGATCAGTGAAGAAAATTGCATTAAAACAAAATTATTCCCATAGCAAATTTTGCCTTCAGCAAAATTTGCCTGTAGAAATATTTAATTTAAAAAAAAAAAACCAAAGGCAAACCGCACCTTCAGTACGATTTGTCGTAAAAATTACAATATGTATGTACTAACGTACATACATATCACAAAAAAAGCTTTTGCGATAAGAAGAGCGCGCCGCGAAAATACATAATATGTATACGCGCGCTGCAATTTCAAGCGACGGGACGGTGGCTGATGTTTATAAAAATATCATATTACAGTTTTTTTTCAAGCCACCGTCCAACGAAAAATATTCTGGACTTGTTTAAACAAGTCCAGAATAAATGAAATTTTTTTCCCAGGGTAGATATGCAACTATGCACTTTCTACCCTGAACGAGGGCTCTTGATCGCGACGAAAGTGATCAAGAGCCGAGTTGGTTATTAAATCTGCTAATCGGCGGTTCGGCGGTTGAAAATAGGGGGTGCGGTTTTGAGTAAAAGGATTGTCAGGTAAAAGACAAGTGTTTTTTTTTTGTGAAACAAGGAAATAAATATTTTGTAAAAAAGATTCGGCGGTCGGTTAACTAGGTTCCATAAGAAATAAGTATTGTGAAGAACGGAAATAAAGGTATTTGTTAAAAAAAAAGGGAGTTTCAGTGCAGTCACAAAATAGAAAAGTGTGTTCAGTGATATTACTGGAGCAATCAAGCTCTACAGTAAGTAAAACTGCAGCAAGTACGTGCTTTGATAACACATACGAATAACCGGGTGAGTCAGCTTGGTTAAGGTGGTGTATATAACCGACCCGTAGCAGCATGAGTTGTGTGCGGACTGTGTCCTATATGGATGGAGAGCCATATGCGCTGAACGCACCCGAAGGGGAAAAGAAGAAGAAGAAGAACAGCGTAGACATCCGTCTTGTTTGTCAAGTGAATCGTGCAGTGCCAAGTCAGACGAAAGAAAATCTGAAATCTCCTTCTGGCATCGGCTTCGGTAATATAGATACTCATGGGATTTATGGAAAAAAAAGGTTCCAGTATATTCAAGAAATTGGCACAATATTGTTTCCCGTTTAGTATAAATAGGAGTAACACTTTGGTTTCCCTGCTTTGCATGGAATTCAATGGCTCCAGAACAATTATGGATATTGAATCCACGAAAACTGCTTAGCGACAGATTGATCCATCAATACCGTCATCATCAAACGAAAATTTCAATAAGCCTGCCTATACAGCGAAACGCGAGGCAAGACATCATGTTCTTTAATTTTGCCTGAAGTACGCGTTGCAAATAATACATCTATAACAACAAAAATAAATATTCATAAAACAATTTCACAAATTTCTGGATCTGCAGATGTATTTAATTTCAAAAAAAAACATCGAACACGATCCACTTTCAAGGGCTACTGACAACCATCCGAGTGTTTAAGATTATGTCTACATTTATTGAAAGGCTGGAGCGACAAAAATATACAACAGAGTGAAGATCAGGTTCACTAATCCATCCCTAGAACCCGTATTACAGCAATAAAAGCCATACAAATTGATGCCCGCCGTGTGAGGTGGGCTACAGTTCTCTTCACAAAATAAGGACACCCGTTCCAGACACAACGAAGTTTATGTTCATAAAGAGCTTAGAGTAGTTTGTTAACTTTAACTTTTTTTAAGAAGAACAACTCTAGGAGGCCTCTTCGAGACTGTCAACAAGAAGTAAAATGAGATTTTGGTGAGTACCCCACTCTTTCTATTTGTCCAAGCACAAACGTAGCTTAGAACAATAATCAAAAGTTTTAAGGAGGGAACAATTTTCTTCTACATGTATAATATAGAACACGTAGGTGTGCAGTAATTTACATATGCAATACGCACCCAAATATATATATACATACTTAGTCTACAAAGAGTCGTATACATACATATCTGGATTTAATAATTATATTGATTTATTGAACGTAACGTAAATTAATGATAAAATTGAGTTAATTAAGACAATAGAGAAAATTTAATTTTAGTTCGCTCTTATTTTAGGCATATATAAAGATATACATACAAACCTGGATTTAATAATTATATTGATTTATTAAACGTATCGTAAATTAATGATAAAATTGAGTTAATGAAGACATATGGGAAAATTTAATTTTAGTTCATTCTTATTCTAGACATATATAAATATATATACATACATACCTGGACTCTATCTATTAGAGTAATCAATTTGTGTTGATCGTAGTGATTTTCATTAGAACCAGACTCTTACTTCGATGTTAGATTATCCTGTAGGCAAGTAAACTCAGCTGGAACTTTTGAGTTAGGAATTAATCTAAGCATAACAACTAAAGCTATGAATTCTGAGCACATGGTATATTTTTGTTTACTCCTAACAGTTAACCTGTAATGCTATGACCGATCAGTTTGTAGGACCACTTGACATTAAAAGTAATTACAAAACATATACAAGAGAAGCAATGTTTTGCTGAAGCTCCGAATTTTTCCTCCTTTCGTCTTCTAGGTCCGCTACTCTTCTCCTTTCAGGTCAACACAGGTACTCTGAAAATTATCTGCCCTCAGAGTCAGTTGGGTGGTTGGGGCAAGCAGAGAAGGCCAAACATCTGTGCCTTCCCAATAGATGTAGGTAAGTGGTGTAGAATTCCCTTAATGACTGAATGTGTGCTACGGCCTTTTGATTTGTATGCACAAAATATTTTGTATATGGCTGGTGGCAGGTCTTCGTGGAACCTCCCCACACTCTCCGCCAATAGCCGAGGCTATATTTTTTCATTTGTTTTTCAAGTCACTCAATTTCGCTATTTCGGACCTATTGATGAGACAAAACCAAGACTTGAAACTTGTCACCCAAAATCAAATGAGTTGTGTGATGAAATAACAAATAAACATTTTTAGCTTTTGCTATACACCGGAGAATCCCAAAAAATGCTTTCTTGAACAAATATAAGTTTGCTCCGGTAAAAAATCTTAAAGAGCAATCTATAATTTTATTCCTTTTATTAAAGGACTATAATATATAATCTATCCTGTCAAATAAATGCCAGCATAAGTGATGGAAAAATTCCAGCTTATTTTCTTTTAGAATTTGACAGTTATTTGGAGGTATAAAATTACAGATTGGATGATGTTGGACTTCATGGGGGCAGAATTCTGATGTCGGAATCAGTTCGGAATTTGAAGAGGGTCAAATTCAATTTGACACAATGCGGGCTTCGGCTGGTAATGTATCGGAGGAATATCATTATGGGCTCTGATCTTTTCCAATCTGACAGATAGTTATAGAGGTAAAGAGGAGACCTATTCCTGCTTTCTTAGGAAGGTATGGAAAATAAACGCGCCATCACTTTATTGTATGCCTCACTTGTGCCACTGACAGCTAGCAGCAGTGCTCACTTTGCGCCGCACTGCGATTGTGCTGCCAAATGTACCATGCAGTGTGAGCAAACCCTGGCTTGGAGATAGTAGACACAAAAACGTTTGGACAGGAAAGAATAAGAGTTGAGCAGATTCTAGAACACGAGGATTTTTTTTCTGGCCTCTCACAAGAAGCCGTAGTTAAGTTTATTTTCAAAGAAGTTTTTTTTTTAAATTCTAAAGTGTAGAACCTCTAAGAAAGTCATCCTTTTGTTCCCAAATAGTAATTTCCCGCGAAGAGTGCTCCAGATTAAGTTACGCTAATGGAGGAGGAAGGAGACTCGTTAAGAGTAACGGTATCCTCAAAAAGGGATCCCCCACTTCATGTGGATCATTAAAGGATTCACAAGGTGCTATAAACCAGGTGCCTGGCGTCACCCGAATCTTCGAGAATGCTATGGTAAGTACTTTTTCTTTTCTGTTGATAAATTGAAAAATAATTATAATGTTATATACATGTGGGATCGAACCGACCCTGCACGTTACGCTGGCAATGATATGTATGTCAAAGCGCAAAAAGAGGAGACAGCTCCCTCTCATCCTAACTACAAGACGGTTCGGATGCCAAGAAGAGTTTTGTTAACAGGCTCCCGCCAGCATTAGTGTAAATAAGTGTTTTTTTTATATAGTAATAAATTTATTGATAAACGAAGAGTTTTCGAGTTATTATTTATTGATCTCCTATGTCCGATTTCATAGTCAGGCATAAGTCACAGCTTAACAAATATTTCGGTTTCAGAGTCAAGGCCTAATTGACATCACACACAAGCTTGACTTAAGCCCGTCATCTCGAAGGCTTAAGCCTCAGATATTGCTTTGAAACACATATGGAGATTATTGCTAAATATGTTATATATTTTTCCTAAATATTATAATTTTTGTTATTGAGCGAACGTACATTAGTTCAAAAGTTTTACTTTAAAACTAAATTGAAATTTTCCAAGTGAAAAATAGGTATCTAGTTAGCAGTTTTGAGTACTGTCTGGCATCTAGTTACAGCATTCCATTTGACGTTTTAGGAAGAAACCAAACAGTGAGTTATATATCTGATGCAGAGGATATAAGCGATGAAAAAATGTATAATACAATATCGCAAACTAAGCCTCTGCTTTCTGAGTACTGTGAAACCGAGGAGGTTTAAATTCTGTGCTTAAGCCACATCCGTGGCTTAGCTAGGCTCTGGCTTAAGCCTGAACTGTGAAACCGGCCAGCAGACAAATCAAATCCCAGAAAATCTGGGGGCTCACCTGGGATTGATTTAAGTCTAGTAGAGATCTATCACAGAGTTGAGAAGACCACGCCATCACGGTCGGCTTGTAGCATACAGCGAGGCGGCAGCTATAGCAGGACGATTGTGGGGAAATCATAAATCATGTAACAATAGAAGAAACAATTCTAAAGTGGACATTATTCCTCTTACCACTCAAAAGGGGGAGCATCTACGAAGAAATTGCAGAGCATAAGACTATACACACTACGAAAAGGCGGATAACTAAAAAGAGGAAAAGTAAAAACAAGGAATTTTATGGGCAAGTTACTGTGAAAAGGTAAAATTCGTTCAATTGGAGAAAGTGCATAAAGCAAAAATCTCCGGATAAAGTGAAGCTCTTTTTAGTCAAATCGCGTAAATAACTGTACTTAAAGAAGTTCTAGTGTACCTTTCAATGACGTCATTAACCAGATAATATACGGATGGTGCAAACACTGAAAATATTTGGGAGCGTATTACAGTAGAACAGTTTCAAATTAATTTCGATTTTATCATCCAAAAGTAATTAAGCGAGCTGAAGTTGGTACACATGTGCGTATGAAGCGAGAAACACAGTGCTAACTTTTCCAACCTCGACCTTAGTATAACCTGAAGAACCTCAACCTGGAGGGTGATTCTGATCTTTTGTCGTACTTTAATGTCAAAATATACGCCTAAACGAAATGAACTTTTCTATTGATTTTTTCGTGTTTTTATTCAGTTCAGTAAGCCCTGCATTACATAGAATGAACTGAAAATGACACTTCACATTACAAACTCAAAATATTATTTTGAATTTAACAACTAATTAGGTGTAGAATATCCATTTACCACAGTATAACATTTTTGTCCTAACCTCGGAAGCAGTTGGCTAATTTGTCGTACTTTGAGGCGTGTATTCTGACATTAATTCATTGCAAATGCGTTTTAGTTTATTTTGTAGTTGATGAAAAGGATAAATTAAAATGAATATGGTGAATACAAAAGTACGACAAATTTTAGGTGAAATGTCAAAATATGTTACTAAAATATTCGCCTAAGCTACGACAAACAGATCAGAATCACCCTCTGATGAGCCTTGCAAATTTTTGCAACTCACAATACGACTTTTGACAACTTATGTATGATAGCAATTAATTTGGCTGTTGGCTTGAAAATTCTAATTATTTTGTAATAATTTACTACAGCAGGAATAACTTTTCACGTTTTTTTCAACAAATTTCCCGTACGCTTTTTACCGTAAACAATGCTGTCATCAAATGATAACAAAAATAGCTGTCAAAGTTGACAAAGTTGCAGCAGAGTAGAAAGTAGACCTACTCGAGTTCAACCTCAACCTGGGGGGTGATTCTGATCTCTTTGTCGTAGCTTAGGCGTATATTTTAGTCACATATTTTGACATTGCACCTCAAATTTGTTGTACTTTTATACTCAGCCTATTCATTTTGATTATCCTTTTCATCAACCGCAAAAGAAACTAGAATGAATTTTAAATGAATTAATGTCAGAATACACGCCTTAAAGTACGGCAAATTAGCCAACTGCTTCCGAGGTTGTGACAAAAATTATATACTATGGTAAATGGATTTTCTACACCAACTTAAAACAATACAAGTGCTTAAAATCGAAAAATATTTTTCAATTTGTTATGTAAAGCGTCAGTTTCAGTGCATTCTACGTAATGCAAGTCTTGCTAAATTGAATAAAAACACAAAAAAATCAGTAGAAAAGTTCATTTCATTTAGGCGTTTATTTTGACATTGAACTAGGACAAACGATCAGAGACCCTCCAGGTCGGTCTCACCAACTTTGCCATTGGCAGTTAATAACCTGGTGGTGATTCTGATCTTTTGTCGTACTTTGATGTAAAAAATATGCGCCCAAATGAAATGAACTTTTCTACTGATTTTTTCGTGTTCTTATTCAGTTCAGCAATCGTTGCATTACGTAGAATCAACTGAAAATGACACTTCACATTACATATTCAAAATATTATTTCGAATTTAAGGACTTGTATTGCTCTAATTGGGTGTAGAATAACCATTTACCACAGTATAAATTTTTTGTCACAACGTCAGAAGCAGTTGACTAATTTGTCGTACTGTTAGGCGTGTATTCTGACATTAATTCGTTGCAAATTCATTTTAGTTTATTTTGTGGTTGATGAAAAGGATAAATCAACATGAATATGGTGAATATAAAAGTACGACAAATTTGTGGTGAAATGTCAAAATATGTGACTAATATATACGCCTAAGCTACGACAAAGAGGGCAGAATCACCCACCGGAGGGTGATTCTGATCTTTTGTCGTACTTTAATGTCAAAATATACGCCTAGATGAAATGAACTTTTCTACTGATTTTTCCATTTTTTTTTTCAAAATATCAATACACCAATATATTGCTCATAAAATATCGATATCCTTAGTATTGTCGATATTTGGTATTATAAATATGTAAAATACTATAATGTATTGCAATTGTTCGAATGATTGACCTATGTTCTTAGGCAATATGCAAATATAAAAACAAAATGTTTGTAAGGCAACCCTATGAAGGAGTTACCTGATTTATCCCATTTTTTAAAATTCGAAATTATATCTGCATTTTTTAAAAAAAAGTTAGTTGCAGTTTCAGTTAAATGAAAGCGATCTGGGCGTCTGGACACACAGACGGACGAACAGACAGACATGCAAAAATCAAAATAACAAAAAATCTGTCTATTAGTTTTTGTTTCCTTTCGTTCTTATAAATTTTACACAGTCGTCGTGGGCTCGAGACACTTGAATAAAAGTGAGATGTAATGAGATGACTATCATAATAAGGGTGATAGATTAGATTTATTATTTGCTATTAAGAAGCTTTTTAGAAGAAATAATAAGGGAAATGAGTAAACATTGCATCCAGTGTTTAAGTTTCATCAAAATATAAAGACAGTGTAACATACGTCAAAATATCATTTTTTATTCAATACGAATAAATTAAAATATATCACATGTGTAATAAAATAAAGCAATTCAATTGTAGTACATCTACATGTTATGTTATAAATATAAAAATTCAATATAAAGTTTGCATTTTCATATAAAGCAAATTGGAAATATGACATTTGAATTAAAGCAATACAATTGTAGTACATCTTATATTATAAATATAAAAATTCAATACAAAGTTTGCATTTGTATATAAAGCAAACTGAAATTATGACATGTTTATTAAAGCAATTCAATTGTAGTACTTTTTATATTATAAATATAAAAATTCTATACAAAGTTTACATTTCCATATAAAGCAAATTGAAATTATGACATTGTATTAAAGCAATAAAATTGTAGTACAAGTTATATTATAAATATAAAAATCCAATATACAGTTTTTTTGAACCTGAAAGTAGTAAAAAAATCAAAATCTATTAATATATTCTTGATATTTCTTTGTTTGTAGTGCCATTTTCAAATGCAAAAGAAAGCAACAGGTTAAATACAGTAGGTGGCCATCGAATAGAAAACTTTCGCAAACTATTTTTATCTTTCCAATTTTCCTCAATTTCTTTAGTTTTTAAGAAAACTCATTGTCCACTAGGATCGTTTATGTACCTGACTACATAATGGGTATCATAAAACCTTTTTTTTCGAAGGTAGGGAGATAGGTAAAAATATTCTTTCTTATGTCTGTTGCTTGCAGTAATTTTGTCGAATAAATTGAACACTTGGTAATAGAATTAAAACAATAAACAATTCAATTGTGATACATGTTATACATGTTATATATGTTATATTATAAATATAAAAAATCCAATATAAAGTTTTTTTGAGTCTTTAGAAAAGTAATTAAAAAAAAACAAAATTTATTCATATATCCTTGATATTTCTTCGTTTCGTTAAACTACATTAGCCATTTTCAAATGTATGTAATTGAAAGCAGCAGGATAAATATAGCAGATGACCATCGAATTGAAAACTTTCGGAAAAAATTTGTATCTTTCCAATTTTCCTTAATTTCATTAGTTTCTAAGAAAACTCTAGGATATCGTTTATGTACCTGACTACATAAGGGGTAACATAAAACCTTTTTTTCGTAGGTAGGGAGATAGGTAAAAATATTCTTTCTTATTTCTGTTGCTTGCGGTAATTTTATCGAATAAATTCTACCCTTGATAATGGTATTACGCTGTTAAACTGTCGGCTGGGACTCTGGGAGGGTACTCTAATGCTATAATATTAAATACTTCTTAGAGTGAAGATAGCATACAATTGAAAGTATTTGATGTACATAACGAATGGACCGGAGAGCTACTGGTTGAAGATTTAAGGACTTCAGCATCTGAGTTAGTCATAAAATTTGATGAGTTTTATGCTGAGACTAAGCAGGCACTCCGTACAGCTGATGGTCTTGAGAATTTCGCATAAGCAGTGGAAGACAATAAATTTACTTGGTCGAAAACAGAAAAAATCAAGGTTGTTTACGGCGAGGTACTTTTGCAATCAACTCAAAATCTCAGCGATAGCCTTATTATAGACTTCATTGTGGTAATTAATAAACTAAAAAGTAAATATGAAAAGCTTCGTATTAAGTATCAGAATTGAATTTGAAACGTATGTAGAGTCCTTTAAAATTTGTCTGGACAAGAAGAACTTCTTAGAGAAAAATTTGTTTGCAAAGTTCTCAACTATTCCAAATTCGAAAAAGGATAAAATCGCTGAACTGCAACAACTTCTAATTCAAAAAAGCTCTATTTTACCAGTAGCAGAATTTTGGGAAGATAAACGAGGCGAGCGGGAGTTAAGTCAGCATGATGATATTATAACACAGGAAATTAAAAAACATTAAGTTATTATTAATACGTTATAGAAACGTACTACCTGACGTCGCTGCCTGCATGAAGCTGAATATCAGGAATTTCTATCCAAAATGGCGCTCCCTGCCATACCGCAAAATCCATTAAAAAGTATCTTGCGGACCATGTAATTCCCTTACTTCAAATATTGAAAAAGAGAACCGAAGATATCTGGAGAAATGACAATTCAATAACCTTGTCATTTCTTGTTCATGATTCAGAAATGCATTGAAAGTATGCCCGACCGTATAAAAGCATTAGCTAATGTTAAGGGTGGAGTTATAAAATATTAATTATACAGACATATTTGGAACGTACATATGATAAACTTCCAATATATGTATATAAATGCTTATACTAATGTGCTTCTTTTCATTTGAAACTAATTTTAAGTTATTTTTTTAGGGTAATTAATTTTCCTCAGGTTTTCAGTATTTAATTTTTGGTTTTTTTTACTTCTTCTGTACCATTTTTATACCCTAGATGATATCTATAGGGGTATACTAATTTTGTAATTCCGTTTGTAACACCTCGAAATAATGATGGTAGAGCAAAATAGATTGGACACCCACGCATAATATTAAAAGTTATTTTGATTTTTGCATGTCCGTCCGTCCGTCCGTCCGTGCGCACGATAACTCGAGAACGCGTATACTTAGAGGGCTGAAATTTTGTACACGGACTTAGAAAAAAATAGTAAAATTAAGTTCGAAAATGAGGCAAATCGGGCAACTCGTTCGTGGGGTTGCCATATAAAAATTTCGTTTTCCGCTATATATTTGGACACTGCCTGAGAACGCGTAGACGCATAGAGCTGAAATTTGGTGTGTTTTTTACTACATTAGCAAAAAAAAAGTCAAAAATGAACTAAATTGGGCAGCTCCTTCTTGGTGTTGCCATATAAAAATTTAGGTTTTTTACGTATACTTTGAAAACGATCAGTCCAAGAATACGAAATCTTATAAAAATGGTTATAATCATTTTTTCTGTGCGACAAACCATTCTAGAAATATATGCGAAGAACAACTTCAAAAATCAAACTTGAATAGATCGGTGACCATACGAAATTTAATACGGGCATTCATCTAGGGTATCATAAGAATTGGTCTTAGACCAATTCTAGCTTTTTTACTTGTTTAATTTAGGTTAATTTCCACTGTTCAAAGCTTAAAGAATTTAAAAACAACAGTGACGACAATCTGGAACCGATCAAACGATTTCTTTCTTGGCTGACAGTATCACCTGCTACCGAAAATAATCTTTCCGAAGGAACAGATGTTGCAGGAACTACTAAAAACTTCATTGCAATTGGACGCATATTGCTATAGACAGATTTAAAAGAGCTGCATAAAGCCAGAGGGGTTTGTGTTCTTTTTGCAACTGATGAATTAATAAAAAGCACTAAGTCTTCGGTCATTTCTCTCAAATAATTTTCCTTATTGAGTCGATTCTACTCATTATTCAATATCAAAGATTCGTGAACTTCCCACAAATTATCCGCTGAAATATTATGTGCTCTTTCCGATTGATTAACCATCGTTTGCTGCTGGGGCTGGTGATATTTCATGCAACTGATAGTACACCTAATTGCTGTTGATTCGCGGAGCGGATTTTTGAAATGAAGTCTTTTAAATCGAGGATCCATTAATGTAGATACAGCTAAAATTTTATTATCTTCGACTTTGCTGAATCTTCTTTGAATTTCTTTCGGAATATTTCTTTTTAGCTCTTGTCCCATTGAAATCTCTGGTTAAATTGTCTCAAAAGAAGTTGTTAAACAGTTCACTATCGGAATTACTTTTGCTGGAAGTAAAATTTTTTTCCGCATTTAATTCTGTAGTGGCGAAATTAAGGGGATTTAGCAATTTAGTGACAGCTTTACATATTTGAATCTCGGATGCTGTAAGCATAGGAGGGGATTTACTAAATTGTAAGATGACAGCGCTAATAATGTCAATCATATCTATAATGCTAATTTTGTACGTCGAACCTCAGCGAGTTGGTACGTCTTGAATTAACTTTAATAAGGTCCCTTCAGTTTTACCTCTAGTTAGCTGAATTTTTTTAAGCTCATCTGAAGCTGGAACGCTATGCTTGAAAAACGTTACAATGCTCTTTATTTTAACAATAATAGAAGGCAGCGTAAAAGGTTCGTCAAACCCATATACTATTGTTTTAGTATCTCCAATAGCTTGCGATGGAATCAGATTCAATGTATACGCAAAACAAGACAAATTTTAATGTGAACCATATGCTATTCCAACTGCTTTGGTAATGTTTGCCACATTTTCTGTGACTATAGCAACGATCTTATCTCCAGATATGTTCCAGCTATTTAAAGTATTCAATAATGTTAGATAGCAAGTTATCTCCCTCAATATAATGGACAGTTATACCTAAGTAACTTTTCGTATTGAACGGTTCCGTCCAAATTTCCGTCCTCAAAGAAAAATAATTGATACTTTGAAAATGTTCTCTAATCTACTAAGAGATTTGTGCTTTTCGTCTAATATCCTGGTGAATTTCTGTCGTGAAAGTACTTTATATAGAGGTGCTACAATTTTAATGACATATTTAAATCCATCCTTTTCTGGTGTTGAAATCGATGTATTATCTGTTGCTATCATGTATGCAATACAATTAGTTTATTTAGGTATTATATTTCTCTCCTCCTTCTTTTTAAAAGCTATATCTATCCCTGCATAATTTGGCTTGGTTTTGCAAACATCCTTCAAGCCATTTTCTGTTGCCTATGTTATAAAAATGATATAAAAATGTAGTACTATCAAGGGATTTAAGAAATATATGTAGTTAAAATTTAAATGTTAACTGACTTAGTTAAGCACAATTTTCAAGATGGGGCGGGACGTCAAGTTGAATAAATCGCAAATTGATTAATGGGATATTTATTTAAACACTTAAGCCAACATAATGACGTTTTCTAATTTTTAAATTCATTTCAAAATGATTTAAAAATAAAACTTCAATGATTTTTTTTTAATTTTTCCGGTTTGCGGAACGGGGCTGCCACAAATGTGAGCCAAATTAAATTAATTTTTAACATGGGCATTTTAAAGTTAGTAAAAAGAAAATAACGCTTTCCCATTTTTAAAAATCCACTTATTTCTACGAAAATTTGACCGTAATGTATAGCAACAAGCTTGCAATAGACTTATTTTTGGAGAAAGTAAGGATTTTGCGGTACCATTAGACAAAATCGTGGGCTACCAAAATTTTTACAATAAGCAAGGCTAAACATATATGAAACAAAATATATAAGCGTAAAGGGCAGATTTTACTACAACTTTGGAAAAATATTAAAAAGAGATAACTTCATATGGTCTCCACCATTCATAACGCAAATATCGTGGATACAAACATAAGCCTGTCGAAAAACTGGGCAATCCATTAAAAAACAAAAGTCAATCGTAGATTACATTATGTATATGAAAGGTGTTGATCGTGCAGACCAATACCTATTCTACTATCCCATATTACGCAAAACCAAAACGAGGACAAAAGAGTTGTCCTCTACCTAATAAATTGTGAAATTTTTAATTCTTTTAGGTTTACCAAAACCTAAATCCTGAACGTAAACTCAAGTTGCACAATTTTTTGTTGAATTTTGCAAAGATTGGATAGAAGAAAGGAAAACATACGATGAAGATGAGGCACAGGTACCCACCTCAGATTTTCTTACACATGCATCCATGCAATCACATACAAGGCAAAATTGGTCACAAGCAACTGCACCATCTGCGTCAACGAGCGCGTTTAGGTGGAGACCAACCCAGTTTGGAAGAATTTGAAGCGTTTGGTCACAACCATGTAAAAGTACCATCCACTTCGGTATGGTTTCAAATTACGCGGGGGAATCATCGGTATTTTATATTATTATTATATTTTATATCCATGAATTTTAAGAAACATCGTATTATACAAATATCTACCACAAGTAGGAGTATCCGATACCGGGTTTGTACTTCTTACAAAAGAAGAAGAGAAACAATATATGTATTTCTGTAAGGAGTGCAAAGTTGCTTACATATTGATTGTTTCCTCAAATATCACACAAACGTGAAGCATTAAAATTTGTATGCATAAATTTGGTTGCCTAAAGTGTAAATAGTATAAAAAAACCAAGACTATGAGTTTTTTCACTAATATGTCATTTTAATAATGTTGAATAAATAATATAGAAATTACGACCAAAACCATTTTAATAATGTTGAATAAATAATATAGAAATTACGATCAAAACCTCTTTAATATGTCCTACAATGTTCCATTCAACATCTAAATTAATTCAGACTCCTCAACAATTTTAATTAAATTAGAAATGTTTTTTTCGCATTATAAAAAATATCCCGGTAACAGGTCACAGGCTCATAGGAAAACCGCCCGGTCGATAGTGTAAAAGAAACCAGGTTAAGGAAATTATTATTGGAAATGAAGGCTTTGATAAAAATCAATTCGGATTTGAAACTCAAAGCAACTATAGCGAAAACGGAATTAATGATTTTTTGGATGTGGGATAGTATGTGGGAGCAATATATTTATCCACGTAACGAAAGCATTTGACCACCATGGTTTGATATTGGATTTTCTGTACATTTTTGTTATTCCTTAATTATTAGAAATATGTTATTTATGCCTCATCTTATACCAGCTTAATAAATAAATAAATTCCAAATTAAGATAGGTATACATAAAAAACTTACGGCGACTTAACAAATTTGTTGTTGTTGTTGCTCTCCTTTCCACAAGAGTAGGTGGTGCTATTGCTATTGTTGTCGACCTCGATATTGAGAGAGTCACACGTCTCAATAGAAGGACACACTATTATTTCGTCGTATTATTCGATAATGGTTTAGGTTTAACTTTTTTAAAGTATGGAATTCTTTGATATGATACCTCTTGAAATGGAATTGCATGTTCGTAATGTTTTCTTTGATCCGAACAGCTTTGAGGCAAAGCTTACACCTTGCATTTTATAAAAATATTTCCAAGAAGCACTTTTCGCTCTGAAGGACATTTTGTACCTGAAGTTGTTGAAAATTATTTACTAATTATAAGGCGACCCAATTGAATATTATCATACACTGAAAAAAAATTACGTCAATTCAATGAAAACTGTAATTCGTCGCAACAAAACTTTTTGTAGCATATCAACCAACAAAAGTTTTCTTGTTTTGACATTTTTAAAATAATTATGTTAACAAAACCGGTTTGTTAAGCCAACGAAATATTAATTTTAATAGTAGCAGTAATTTTTTGATGGCTCAACAAAAGATCTGTTAATCCAACAATTGGATTTTTTTTTGTTGAATGGATCAATCAGAATTGTAGTATTTACAAATATTTTTTTGTTTTGGTATTTTGTAAATTGTTGTGTTAGCAAATCCGATTTGTTAAGCCAACGAAATATTAATTTTAATAGAAAATTATTTTTTGTTAGCTCAATAAAAGATATAGTTACGCGCCACAAAGTGATACACATACAAGCGACATCTCGTAAACTTTGGGTTCCGAAAACGGAATAGTCATGAAGGTTCTAATATAATTTATAGAGTATATATACGACGCTACTCATATCCAGGAGGCGGAGTCTTATTTCAGACAGCGAAGTGAACGAAGTAAACTATTTGGATTGTGCTTATTAGAAGTACAGTACTAGCGATAACTATAAAGTGTTGATTTGATAATTCTTTGTGAAATGTGAGAGTAAACAGTAAAGATAAGTAAAGAAAGAACTTTTGGATTTTATCTGAAATATTGTGTTTTAAGTAACGAAACAAGGCCACGCTCGTACCAATACTTTTTTGGGAACAACTGGACCTTTTTTGTGGTTACGTATTTTATAATTTTATCAAAAAATCGTCTTTTAAAATTAACTTGACTACGGATTCTTGTAAAGTCCGCAAAATGCCCGTTTTCCCTCTCTGCCTCCTTCTTCTTTTCTTCGAGTCGCGAGTTGCGACGTCGATCTTTGCCGCTCAGTTAACCGTGCGACATACACTGCGCTACGACCATAACATGGCAGAGTGGTCCAGACAACCCGTGGTTCAGACAACGCTGAAAAATGGTCGACTGAGCTAGCCGGTCTTAAACATAGGCGCCCAATATGTGGCTCGACCCAGTACCCATGAAAGCATTTCTCATTACTCAAGCTAGGCGGCTGCTAAGGATCGTCCAAAACAGTCAGATGTACTTGACAGATGACGAATCGAAGGCGCATCCCTGAAGTCCCGCTAGTCTTTGACCAGACCTCGACGTCACTCTCCGCATCGGGAACCAGAGGTGCACTGACAGGTTGGTAACACAAAAAATCCGGCCAGTCAGTACCCCTCTGCCTCCTTCACCGAGATGCCGGGAGACTCAGCGGTCAGTAGCCTAACTAACTGATCGTAAAGCTCTCTCGGCCCTGACATCTTACTCTGATCTCCGACCGACGCTTGTTCAAGGGTGTGGCCTCAAGGCGTCGTCGAAGTAGTGATGTGGCCGATTTCCTTCCTTAAATTGATATAGACCTTAGACAGGGTTGAATTCCAACAGGTATATCACCCACCATTGACGGGGCATTAGGAGGGCTTCGCAATATCCTATAGTTTACCAGTTAAGCTGGCTGGATGCCTTCTTAGGGCTACCAGGATTGAAAGTGACAATAGCCGGATGACGTGTCCGAGAATATGAGTATCATGGCCTGATGTCTTTGGCGTGATAGACTCCTGCCGTTTTTCCCTGCAAATCTTCAAGCTCGTATAAGGAGTTAGTTCCCTTTCTTGGACTCGACCCGACTCTTTACAAATTTACGTCCTAGTTTAGCACTAGTCTGCTGTTGGAAATTGCTTTGGGCAAAATTCCGTCTGAACACTTATTGACCAACTTTGAAATTAACAGGCTTCGCTCTGACATTATAAGCTTTTGAACCCTCTTCGAACGCGTAGTGTAAGTTTCCCTGCACTTTCGCAGGTATCAATCTCAATTTATCTTCAGCATCCACTCTCAGAGGCTCATTAAGAGTTCCAAGGCTCCTTAAGATGGAATAGGTGCTCGCACGCTCATTCATTTGCTGACCGAAGAGTGTGCAGTAGGGAGATAAACCATTTGCTTGGTGGAAAGAGCTCCTGAGGGAACTAGATGTCTGGCTCAGCTTCTCATCCCACTTTGTGTGTTCCTTCCGGATGTATGCCCTAATCCCTGTCAATAGAAACCTGTTCACTCGCTCTGAGGCGTTTGCTTGCGGCGAGTATACTGCCGTTCGCAAGTGCTACACCCCATACTTAACCAGTAATCTGGCGAACTGATCCGAGGAAACTGGACTCCATTGTCAGAGACTATCGTTTCCGGGACTCCGAACACATGGAATATTTCGGTTTCTATGAACTGGCGCACATTGAGAGTAGATGACTTTCTCAGAGGTTTGAGAATTGGGAACTTGGAAAAGTGGTCAAGAACTATCACTGACCGAGGATATGGACCTAGGAAATCTATGTACAACTTTTGCCAGGGTCTTTCTATCACATACTGGACTCCCATAGGTGGTCTAAGAATAGTATTGGGGGCTTTGGTCTCTTGACACACGTCACAGGCCCCTACGTAGTTTCTGACATCAACTGTCAGTCGTGGTCAGTACAGGTGTCTTGTTAGACGTTCCAGTGTTTCCCTACACCTCCATGAGCAGCTCCTGACGGATCATGCGCTCTTGAAATAACCTCGGAGACAGGCCTCGTGGAGTCCAAAGCTTCCAAGCTTCTTCCTCCTGAATCGGATCGCCTGATCTCGAACAGTCCGAATATAGACGAAGCCATAGCTGAGGCAAAGATCTGATAATTTGCCAGAAGCTGTTTTAACCTTACGCCTCAGCTCCTCATATTCCAACGTGTTGAAATATGGCGAACTAAGGTTAACTTCCGGGTCAGGATCTTCAGGTGTTGACAAGCTGTCGCAATGAATTCGTGACAGCGCATCAGGAACGACATTCAGGCTTCCTTTTCGGTGTTCAATGGTGAAAATCGAAGCCTTGAAGCTTCAAACTCCACCGTGCAAGTCTACCGCTGAGGTCCTTTTGAGACATCAGCCATTTCAAGCTCGCATAATCAGTCACTATTTTAAACGGCATAAGCCTCATGAAGGGCCAGAGCTTCTGTACACTTAAAATTGCAGCTAGACATTCCTGCTCTGTGACTGTATAATTTCGTTGTGCTGAGTTCAACTTTTTCGAGACGTAGGCTATTGGCTTCTCGTCTTCTAGTTGAAGTAGCACTCCACCAATACCGTGTTGGCTCGCATCGCACTGTATAATGAACGCCTTGGTAAAATCTCGACTCACTAACAATGGTGCAGAGGTAAGTTTTTGTTCTAGCATTTCCAGAGACGTCTGGGCTTGAGGGTGTCATTGGAACTGACTAGGATTCTTCAAAGTGTCAGTTATGGAGGCAGTAATATCAGCATAGTTCGGGATGAACCGTCTATATCATCCCGCCATTCCTGATTCCTCCCTTCCCGACAATAAAACCCAAGTTTTTAGTCTCCTTAATGCAAAACTTACTCTTCTCCACGTTGATAGTCCGGACAGCTTTCCTCAAACAATCCGCTATACGGGCTAGCACTTTGAGATGAGAGTCTAAGTCTGATGACAGGATCAATAAAGCGTCCAAGTAAACGAGGACATTCTCACTATAGTCGAAAGGAATGACCATATCCATGAGGCGGCACATAGTTTGTGTAGCATTGCAAAGGCCAATGGCATCACGGTGTACTGATAGAGGGGATGACCAGGTACTGTAAGCGCGGTCTTCTCTCTGGACTCAGTGTCTAGTGGGATTTGCCAGAAAGCGTCTTTGGGATCCAGGCTTGTGATGTAGTTTGCCGGAGGAAGCCGACTCAGAAGCGCATCTATCTGCAGCAGCGAATAGGCATCCTCTTAGTAACGGGATTGACTTTCCTGGCGTCAAAATAAAGCCGAACCTTTCCAGGCTTCCCCACTAGTACAACTGGAGAGCTCCAAGGACTCTGGCTCTCCTCTATCACACCCCCAATGATAGCATCCGTCGCAATTCAGCATCCATCAAATTCTGTACTGCCGGAGCTTGAAGATCTGCGGAGAAGCCTATTAGATTCTCCGTCTCTGTCAGTAAAGTATTCGTACAATCAACCAGAGTGCTGGTATCATCAGAGTCACTGAGTGATATCAGCGGACAAGTCATTGTTTCGTTGTCGGGGCCTGCTGATGGAGCGGACCCTGCTCCTTGTTCAAAGCTTGATCTGGAGTGGTCATAGCAGTTGCCTTCGGAACGTTGAAACTAGTCGAGAAAGGGTGTTGGGATTCCCAACCCGTCTCTCGTTCTTCTGTGCACAGGGTCTGCAGTTTGGTTTAAAGACAGATACACTCCAAAGGTGGAAATTGTGCAACACTCCGGTAAATTATGAAATAGCTAAACTGGAGTCACTAACCAAATAATATTTCTTTCCTTTTATGTCCGCTGATACACCTCAAAGGTGGAAATTATGTGCAACTCAGGTAAATTATGAACTGATAAAAAACTAAAGTCACTAATCAACTACTATTTCCTTCTTTTTTTCCACAGGTACACCCAAAGGTGGAAATTATGCGCAACTCAGGTAAATTACGAACTGAGTAAAACTAAAGTCACTAATCAAATAATATTTTTTCCTTTTTATTCACAGATACACCTTGAGCGGAAACTATGCGCAACTCAGGTAAATTACGAACTGATTAAAGCTAGAGTCACTAATCAAAAAAAATATTTCTTTCTTTTTATTCACAGATGCACCTTGAGCGGAAATTATGCGCAGCTCAGGTAAATTATGAACTGATAAAAACTAAAGTCACTAATCAACTTAATATTTTTTCCTTTTTATCCACAGATACACCTCCAAGGTGGAAATTCTGCACAACTCAGGTAAATGACGAACTGAGTAAAACTAAAGTCACTAATCAAATAATATTTTTTTCTTTTTATTCACAGATGCAATTTGAGCGGACATTATGCGCAGCTCAGGTAAATTATGAACTGATAAAAACTAAAGTCACTAATCAACTAATATTTTTTTCTTTTTATCCACAGATACACCTAAAGGTGGAAATTATGCGCAACTCAGGTAAATTACGAACTGAGTAAAACTAAAGTCACTAATCAAATAATATTTTTTCTCTTTTTATTCACAGATACACCTTGAGCGGAAATTATGCGCAACTCAGGTAAATTACGAACTGATTAAAACTAGAGTCACTAATCAAAAAAATATTTCTTTCTTTTTACCCACAGATACACTTTAAACGGAGATCTCAGGCACGCAGGCAGACCGAATCGATTTGAACTCAAATCAACCGAATATGAAAAGCTGAAAATCGTTCTTTTCTGGCTGAGCTGCCAATTACCAAAAGAAAACGCCCAGATTAAAATTCTCACAGGTAATTCTCGTTTCCACCGAGCTTTTTTCAGAACTTTTTCTTTTCAACTCCCGATATTACCGCCGCTAATTCAATTTTCTACTTTCTCTTCTCCTTAAACTAAAACTGGAGTATCCTTCCTCTTAAATGCTCAAAACAAAAAATCACCGCGACTCACGGTTGCTGCTCTCGGTCACTGCTCAAACTGCACTGACTCAACTCCTGCAGTCTGCCTACATTCCAGCCGTTCTGTCCTCAGACCGACCGACCGACGAGCGGCTTCGTTCAACACCGGCTCGGTTCGTGTCTTTTATGCCCACCGCTAAACGAACATTTTTCACTTTTTGTGCGTTTTAAAAGGCAAGTTGGCGCTGGTGCTATTGCCTAGGTACGGGTGTGCGTGTATTCTTTCTAATAGAAAGAGTATTTTTTTTCGGGCAAAATCTTCTTGGATTTTTTTTGCATTTGTGGACCCGCTGCAATACATTGCATGATGGTATCATGCGATGTATTACAGCTAGGCGAATTGCCGTTTTCGTCGTATCGATGTGGTTGACTAGCGGTAAGTGTTATCCGAAAAATTGTATTTTGTGCTCATTTTGCGCGTTTTAGAATTTTTTCGAGTGAAGTTAATCTGCGGCTGTTGTTCTTTCTTTTGGATTTGTGCGGGTGTGTATTAATATGGTTTTGTCTTTGTAGGAATTTTCTAATATGAAGAAGTAGCATAGGGCTACTTCTTAAAAATTAATAAATAAATGTTTACTTTTCAGGAATTTTCTAATATGAAGAAGTAGCATAGGCCTACTTCTTAAAAATAAATAAATTTTTACTTTTCAGGAATTTTCTAATATGAAGAAGTAGCGTAGGGCTACTTCTTAAAAATAAATAAATTCTTACTTTTCAGGAATTTTCTAATATGAAGAAGTAGCATAGGGCTACTTCTCATAAATGTTTAGATTTTATCTTTTCAGGAACTATAATATGGAGAAGTAGCATAGGGCTACTTCTCAAAAATGTACTTTCTTCACCCCTTTTCAGGTATCCTGTGGGGGGGGGGATTATGGGGGGTTTCTCTACAAAAGGTAGGGGAGCCCAAAGAAAAAAAAACGAAATTAGGAAGGAACGATAGCGTAAGGGGGAATACGCTACAGCGTGGGGACGACCCACGGAGATAAGAGTCTCAAGCCGGGCTTTGACACGAGACGTATGTCAGGATATGCCCTAGAAGGGAATAGATTCACTCACCACGCGCCCAACGTGGGTACGACCCGCAAGAGTCTCAAGCCGGGCATACAATATACCCTAAATTATTGAGAAATCAGGACCCATCTGCGACCCTGATTCCAGTTCGTCTTGGACGAGGGAGGACTGATCTATAGATAGACGTCGTCTGTTAACTCGACTTGCCCAATGAGCTGGCCAGGAAGAGGTGTAGCGACCGGTTTATTGGGTGCGGGAATGTTTGGCTCGAGACTACGACTTCGTCGGTGAAATGCCGCTACTCAGCGTTCTGTGTTCGACTGAATCCGGTCGCGACATATCGGAAATCCACCCCAGTCCCAAGCGAGGAAATCGCTTCGTAACAGATAAAATTCATCTATCAACTCACTCAGGATGGCGGAACTCCCGCGGGATGCCACAAGCGGGTTCAAGCTCTAAGAAAATTGAAGAAAGACAGGAAAGTAAAATCCTTCAGGTGAAGGCTAACCCAGAAGGGGTTAGTAACAAAAGCTGAGAACATCTAAACTTGAGAGTTTAGAGATAATACATTATATTAAAAAAAAACTCGCTGAGACTCCCTCCGCACTCGCTAACGCTATGACACTCCTTAATTTGAAGAAAATTGAAGAAAGGACAGGAAAGTAAAATCTTTCAGATGAAGGCTAACCCAGAAGGGGTTAGTAACCAAAATGAAAGAGGTTTATCACCCACCACTGAAGAAGTAGTAAGAGGGTTTGCGATAACCTGCAGTTCACAAGTGAAGCTTGCCGGATGCGTTCTTAGGGCTACCGAGATCTAATCAACTTTAATCAAGACTTAATATCCTGAAAAGAGACACAAAAAAAACAATCTTCCAAAGAAGAGAATTTACTAAAGGAATCCGGAAAGAATACAAAAAGGAATAGAATTACTGCGTGCCTGATAAAAAAAAATAAAACTTAGCCTATAATAGCCATTCCAAGATAAACTGAACTGGTGCGACTGACAATCCGACCAGGAAAATAACTTCTATTGTAATAGCAATTATATTCAAAACTCGAGAGAAAAAAAAATGCGACAGTTATATTAACAGTGAAGACCTGATCCAAGAAACTAAAAATTGACGCTATCTGCGATAGGTCGTTATTATGTTAACAACAGAGACAAGATAAATAAATATAACACTCAATCCAACTATACGTCAAAGATACTCGAAAGAAAATAGAAATAAAAAAAAGATACAGGCATCGGCATGACGGATCAACGCGAAAACCCACACAAAATTCGTTATATAAGCAACAAAAAACCAAGAAAAGGATATATAAATACCAAATATTCAGCCATTGCTGAAATAAATAAAAACTACTGCATATTCAGCCATAGCTGAAATAGATAAAAAAACTACCGCATATTCAGCCATTGCTGAAAGCGTTAAACAAAATTCTCTCTCTCTCTCTATCTCTCTCTCTCTCCGTCACCCACCACTCATTAAGGTGTCAATGCTCAGAATTGGCCTAATCGCTTAAGCCCTCGGTCAGCCTTTACTACGATGAGCCCTAACAAGAAACGCGCACATGGGGGGGGTTGGGATTGGTTGCAATGTGAGAGATCGGAACTCTAGGGTTTCCGTCTCACATTTGCATGATCGTGACAAGCACTCCCTTAGTCAAGGACAAAAATCAAAGGAGATGAACATCGTTCATCAACTTGACAAGAGACTGAGGTCAACAAATCAAGGAAAGGTGGGAGGTCGGTGATCAAGTGGCCGCTGGTACTCGAGTAAGAAGCCGTAGCGGTGATATAATACGATATAAATTTGAAAGAAACACCCTCAACGTATACGATATATTCATCATACTTAGATAAACAACTAACCCAAAAAAAAAACCCAAAATCGGTAACTAATCTAAACGAAACTACGGTAAGATTAACCTAGCAAATCCATAATTTCTAAATACTCTTATCTAAATATCCCAAATCCCAAATGACTCTACTATGAACGAACGATAGCTAAAGGCTCATTAAATGGGATACGGTATTATAATCATAACTAAATATCTAATCTCAACTATTATATAGATACAACTAACTAGCATTTACAGCGCCAGAAGCATCACTAATTATCCAAAACTCAGAGATGCCCTAAAATCGCCTAACCATAACATAATAGTGACGGTAAAATCAAAAAACTAAACTAGCCTGATGGTAGACATACTGAGATGCTATCCACATTCCTACATAGGTAGCTGGGCTAGATTGAGGATAACGACTACTATTTATACTAACTGTATAACTACCAAAAGAAAATCCAGAATTCGATAACTATACTAAACTAAGAATATAATATAATGATCATATCTTAATATACGAAAAAGGTAGCAAAATAGATAACTACCCTAAAGATACTGCGCCAAGATAAAGATAAGTTGCTAACTACATTCTGGAAATATCCTAAATACGAGGAAACACCATAGTAGAATAACGCTGTAACCTAACATAAGTATGATACGAAAGAATAACTAGGATCGTCTACCAATAATATAATAAGCTACAACTGTCTAAGATACGTCTAAAGATAACTGTACAATGATGTCCAGAAAAAAATTCCTAATATCCTATCGGTAATCCGAGATAAAACTCAAACCAAGATACGATAGTTATGGCAATCACGAGGAAAATTATACTTAAGATGACTCGCAATTACTTGCTAAATACTAGAACTATAAGATACTACAACCTACTATGCGATCAAACTTCGCCGATAACCTAACCTGCAGCGATACTTGGACTAATGTAACATGACGATACTGCGATTTAAAGAAAACACATATCAAGAGATGGCGATACTTGCGTCACTCTGGATACGGTATCCAAGATACTAAAGATAACTAAAACGGGTCCTACGACAGTGTACAAAACTGTATAAGGATTCTTATTTGCTAGCGCAACTGCGATACAGAAACATAACTATTCTAGAATAGAGCTGCTAAATACGCGATAATGATAATCGAAATAGTATGGTGATGAGCAAGATCTCTCAAACCACAATCCAAAATAAGCTATAGTACGGGCTTCTTCTCGGAACCAGCAGAATTGAACGGAAATCGTTCTTAGACAGTATGCCTCGCATACAACGTCCATAACCACTAGTCGACTTAGCCTCCCAGCACTAGAATTAGGGAAGGTTAGCGGGGAGTGACACACAAAAAAAAAATCAACTTCACTTCGTGTGGGACTCCGCTCCAAGACCACCGTCCCGGCATTGCATCGATCACTCCAAGTCGGATACCAATCGAAAGGATGCTCAACAGCCATTCTCCCGTCGGAGTGATCGAAGCAGCTCTAAACAGCGCCATAGGAGCGCAGCGCCACTTATGCGCGAAACGTTAAGAATAAAAGTCATCCGAACCGTCAGGCTGCGTGAAACCAACAAGGACAATGTCGAAATAGATGAACGTCGTTCATCAATTTGTTGGATTCAAACAGACATGGGGTTCATGGACAGGCCTGCATCGAGTGGTCAGCTCTTCAGTGGCCGCGAACCGAAGCTTGGCTTCAAAGATGGTACGCGTCGCGCACAAAGCTCGTCGGCCCCCGAAGAGACAAGCACTTCAAGCTGCAACATAGACTTGAGCTCGAAAAATTTTGACTTGACCGAAGGCGACTTGCTAACAAACATGCAACCAGGACCCTGCCCGAGTGACCCAGCCGCAACACATAGGTCGGGCCTGACGAGAGCCAAAAAGGAGCTATCATGGAAGTAACGCACTCCACAGAAGCAAGAAGAGCTCTACGTAGACCTAGCACCTTTTATCCGCCAGGCAAATCACTTGCGTCATCTTAAAATGTACTGAGGTCTTACAAAACAAAGAAAAGTTCTAATAGTGATGATAACAAAAAAAAATTAAGAGAATATCATTGAAATAGTACTTGCGCTTTAGTCACGAGAAGCTTGACTAAAGGCCAGAAAAAAACCGAGTTTGGGCGCCATTTGTAACGAAGAGCTTGTCAGCCGACAGATATACCTACATTCCCTTGTACCTGAATGTAGATACATACTGCATCCGACACCTCTTTGTTACAAAATCATCGCGGGATTAGCGTGGGTGGCTGCACAGCAAATATGCCGCTAGCGATCAGCCGGCTTGGGGTGGTTCTTGCCACCCCCATCCCTTGATGCTTGTAAAGCTGTGCATAGAGAAGTAAAATGTTTGACCGGACAGACAGACGGACATTTAAAAAAAACACTTGAATGTGTGACTGCAGACGGACAGACGGACGATAAAAGAAAAGATCTATGCAGGCTTCCTTCTCCTGGTGGAGCCTGAAAACCTAAAAAGATGAAAATTGATTTTATTTATATGCTGCAAAAAGAAGAATAGAAGACCTCTGCAACGCCGAACAAGTGCTACTTCACCCGGAAAGTTTACAACGCTGGCAGATGAACGGTTGAGAGGGCGAGAGGACAGAGAGGAGTCTCAGATGTTGTTGAGACCACTGCTTTGGGTTATATTGGGCCCAATCGATCCCATCCACCCTGGCTAAGCCTCCAAAGCCTTATCGAAATGCTCAGCCCCATTCGTGTGCTAATTAACGACAACCCATCATGCCTCCACCCTCCATATAGAAAAGTTAATGACTCATTCCCATGTGATTCCTGTTAGTCGTGAAAGCGAGTGAAAGAAAAAAAATTAAGAGAAACGGAAGGGAGGGGAAGACAACGCCAAACCCACAAAAAAAGGAAAGGCATATAACGTACAGGCATGTATTTCTCTATATAATTCTTTGCTTTCTTTTCCTTTACCTGACAATTTCCAGGTTGGCAATCTCCGCCCTTTATCACTAAGAAAATTGAATGAATACTTATACTAGCCTAGACCCTACTAGCTGACATTAACAATACCTTAAACAATGTAATCTACGTATTCAAACTTATGTATATATATATATAATGTCGTGCAGAAGACGCATGTACGACAAAAAAAATGACAATCAAGAAACAGACTTACTTAGGTGCAGAGATACTACCCTGCGCGAATTGTTCCCTCGCTGGTGTGAACTGGAGCTGTTGGGGTCCACCCTCTGATGTACTCCGCGTACCAAACCAGGTACTGAAGGATTTCATTCAGTACGAATTTTAGATGGGTCGTATTGCAATATATGAAAAATGAAAGATACGCGAACAGTCTTCTGATGGAAGTCCGTTGTTATTGTTATGTATTATGTATTCTTCGAATTCTTGGTTTTTTACGTTAACGAATTTTACTTTACATTATTGTTTCTATGGAGCAATTCTGGGGGACGTGTTCGTGAACCTAGCTATATGCCTCTTGTGATGCATCATTGCATGTGACATTGGGTATATTTATCATTATTGGGTCGTTTTTTCCCCCGCCCTTTTATCTCTCTTCATCCTCTTTCCTGTGATGGTAGTTGCGCGCGTTTTTTTGCTCTGGTTGTTCTACTGTGTAAAGTCTATGGTCTATTGATATCTATTCTAAAGATCATTTATTTCTACGTTATTATCTAACTCTTATTAGTCTAGGGGAGTTACCTACTTGAACATTGAGGCGAATTTTATCACAGATACGCTCTACGCGGTTTTTCCCTTTTCTATATATATATATATATATATATATATATATATATATATATATATATATATATATATATATCTTTGTCTCTCCTGATATATATATAGGTATACGCATGTTGCGTCATATTGCCATGCGTACATGTGCCCATACATAAAATATATACGTGCATGAATGCACATATCTTGTCCTCATCGTATGATCTTCGTATCCAAGACGTGTACTATGTGTTTCCCTGTGTGCCATCGTGTTTATGTGTTCGGTTGGTGGTTATGTATTTCTCGCGTAAGGTGAAGTGATTGGTGTGGTTCCGTTTCGCGATCGTCCAATCATTTTCTATATACATATATTAAATATCGTAGGGTGAGGTTTTTGTTTGTTCTTTTTTGTTCAATCTCTACTTCGTGTGTGCTATTGGCTATTAGTCTATGGTTGTACATTGGGGTATGTAAACCGTTGCTATCTGTTTACCTAATCAAGTGTTGAAATGCGTAGGGCGAAGCCTACGCACGTTATCACGCCTAAATTTCGGATTTTGTATGTGGCTTTGATCGGCCTGATTTTGTGTCTATTGCCGAGGATATTTGATTCCCGTGGAGGGATGTATGCTGCGCGATGCTCTGGGACCATAGACCATTATATAATGTCTCCATCTGTCTCACAATGCTCGGCCTGTCTCCGCCAGCACATATCATATCAGATTGCACATAGTTTTTAAGTATATTCAATTAACATTTATATAGAGCACGGACCAGCCTTTCATATGGAAGTTCAGGTGGAGACATCCATTATGGCTGTCTGGTTGGTTGTTTGGCTCCCTATGCATTGCCGGTATTATGTATGTGCGAATTTATAATAAATAAATGAATAAATATATCGATAAATGAGTAAATTAAATATATATATATATGTATGAACCGTCTTTATTGCTCCTGGTGGAACCAGGGGGTTCGTCTATCATCGGTTGTTGTTTTTCTAATCTATTAATTAATTAACTAATCAATCAATTTGCATTATCTATGCCTACACATAATTGTGTGTCCTCTTCATCTAAACATTTATACGTTCATGCGATATGACATGGATGTTACGTCCCGGTTACTGTAACATTTTCATTTGCGGAGCCTTCTTAGCGGTTCTAAGGTGTGCTCGGGTTTTGTTAGTATTTTACTAAGTGTTTTGGGGGGGTATTTGTTTTTTGCTTTCTGACTGGGGATGCCGTGTAGGCAGCTACTGGCTTTACTGGACGACGTTTAGTTCCAGCCACGGAACTTTTCAACGGTGTTCATAACTCTATGTCGGAGTGGGTTTGTATACCCGTCTTGTGTTTTACGAGAAAACCGAAGTTTACTATGTTTATTTTCTACATTTTCCTAAAAATATATACTTTGTTTTTTATTATATATATATATATATATATGGTTATTTGTTAGTTTATGATAAATCGGTTGGGTGGTATCGTGTGAGTTTCTATAAGTGGAGATCTAGTGCCTTGGGCTCTTCACTTTTTTACTATACGGGTCAGTGATCGTTCGTGTGCATTGAGATGGGTGTGTTTCTTATGCTCGTCAACACAGAAAAGACATTCTTATTCTTGGGGGTTTTTTACTATGCATCATTGCCTATATATTACTTATGGTTTGTTGCTGAGAAATTGTTTAAAAAATATGTACAGAAGGTGTATTTGCAAATTGTTTGTTTTGCTTCTACAACTATACTCAAAACCTAAAACTAATTTGTTCGCTTGTCTCGCTAAATTTCTAACTTTCTGTCTATAATTGGTAGGGTCTGTTTCTTGCGTGATATCCGCAATGTCGTTGAGGGCTATTATAATTTCCGTGATGTCTATTCGTTCTGTGGGAGGTACGAATTTCGGGCCGTATGAAAGTAGGGCTCTCATATCCTGTTCAATTTCACAACAGGTGAGGTTCTTCAAGCATCCCCTTACCTCTCTTAGAGTCATTGTGGTGTCTTTCGTATCTGTGGTGTTAGGGAGGAAGAAAAAGAAGTGGTTTCTGTTAGTTGATTTGCCAATATTGTAGGTCTACGTGTTTTAATCTATTAATTTATTATTTTATATTTCTTATATATATTTTTTCAAAAAAATATATGGGTTATCTATATATATATATTGTAACACAATTTCCGCGTAAATAGAAAATTGCTCCGGCCGAGCGGTAGCGAGGGAGCACTTTAATACACGGTACGTCGCCCTACTTAATCTTCTTTACTTTTGCGATTCATGGTTCTTTCTACGTAAAGTTTTCGACTTGAAACTTGGCTCACTCTTAGATGTATTAGGTGTAAGATAATGCCTGGCGCTAATCGTAACACAATAAGTGGAAATCTTAAAAGATATCACTCCACAGCCACACGCATAAAAACAAAATTCTCTCCACGGGACTGAGTCCACAACTCAGGTTTAGAACGAACTACACTCATATATCAGTTTGCCGTGGACAAGGAAGTTGTCTCAGCTTAACTTAACTACCAATAAATCGACATGAGAATAGTTGAGAAAGCTTTGGCAAGTTGCAAAAAATTCCACTTAAAAGTGTCTCGACTCAACTTAACACTCGCCACAAATTAGATGTATAACACCTAGGCTAGTCACTGCTCTAAGGGGAAACGAAGCTCTTTCTGTTCGACTATTTCTTGAAATAAAGGGTGGAGTCAGGCGATGAAAATTTCCCTATCACCTGTTTACTTCCGTCGTGAAATACAATCGCGGGTGGGCCAACTATTTTCGCGGACTAGTGTGTAGAGTATGTAGATAATTCGTCGATTCGCTGTCGGCACTTATTACTCACGCAAACAGAAAATCCGTCGATTTGCTATCGTCGTTTGAATAGTTTCCTGTCTTATGATTTTCTGCCTGTACCTATTTCACGGAAAATTTGTAAGGGTGAATAGTTGTTTGGCAAAAGTCAAAAGGAGAAAGCAATTGTTAATTAGATGTTGAGATTCACCGACACACAGCTTATAGAACATTGGGTTGTTTTACCGTCGGCCTTTGGTGACTCAAATAAATAGAAGCTTGGTGACTCAAGTAAATAGAAACTCGTCGATTTGCCGTCGGCATTTGATGATTTCAGCTAATAAAATTCTGCGATTTGCCGTCGGTGTTTGATAAGGTTTCTACCTTAGATTTTTCTAGTTATATTTCACTAACATTTATTCACTTTAAGCACGCTAGAAGTATTAGGGTGTCGCACCTGACCCAGGTGTTACGGATTATAGCCTTGAACTCTGCGCAAATTCTCGCGACTGCTGAATACTCAGGTTTATGTTGGAAGTCAGCTGACATGAACCGTGTGGCACGTATGAGGTAGAATTAAGTACCGAAGTGACAAAAAAATAACCCGGGTTAACAAAAAGAACAAGGTTCCGTTATCTCTCACTAACAACGGTACACAAATCACCTTTCTGTTCAACTAATTGGCTTAACCGATATCGAGGCACTTTATCACTAGGTAAATTTTCACGCAATTAATTAAAGACGACGAATTGTTAAATTGAGCCGTGAAGGAAAACCTGAAACAAAAGTAACAAAAATTCTGATACCTAACCGTGGCTCTATTGTGAGAACAAGAGAGCAGTTAGCATCAGCGTATTTATTAAAATTCGCAAAATTATTTATTCTAATTAGATATGCCTATTTGCGAGTAAGAAATTCGAAATTAAAATTGTGCAAGGGATCTGTAATGTAAGCCTGAAACAAAGAAAAAAATGTGTATGCTAAATCCAAGCTCTATTCTGGAAATAGAAGAGCCACATGCATGTAGGTATCCGTATATTTTTCTTTATTCAATAAAATGAACCAGCTGTGATCAATTAATTGTTCAGACGGACTATATTAACGTGGCAATAGTTAATAAAAAAAAAGAAAATAAATATTCCTGTCTGTTGCTCTATTCGGGAAACAGAATTCTGTAGAGCCGATGATGCCGGTACACTCATTTAAATTGAGAAAACGAGGAAAGCTCGTGATTAATAAATCATTTCCTGGATCTATAATTAGGAAATAAATAATAATAAAAAAAGAAACTGGTACTTATCGCTTTGTTCAGTGCTAGACTGAAAATAGAATCCAGTAATTGATTTGTCCGTTAGGGAACGGTTTACTCTTTCCAGTTACTATTAGTAACTAGACTCCTTTGTCTTACAAAAACTATCTCCAATTAGACAACTTCTTAGATATTCCTTCATTTATTGCACATATCGAGATTTAAAACAAAATTACTTCACGATTTCATAGAACAAAAAAAACTTGTTTTAGCAATTTATAACAATTGAAAATAATCAAAAATTCTTCACACGATGTTGCTGTCACGGTAGACTTTTTTCGAATCTTTTCTTCTTTTTTCCATGGCTGACCGTTCCCCGATGCTGTAGCGGCCAGATCTGACTAGTTGCCAGATGCTGGTGAATTTCCCTGGGATCACTGGCTGCCATCTCTTGGTGATTTGGGGGTCCCCACTTAGAGATCACATATGTATAGGCGGTCATCGACGACGGTAGCTGAAAGCTAAAGTCTGTCTCGCGCTATACTGTGATTTTGAGCTCCTAACTGTGGGGTGTGTGGATAGTTTCGCAACACTGCCCCCTTCTGAAGACTCAAAGTTCCATCTGAGTGTCTGTAATAAAAAAACATAAAGCCGTATTATATTCAAAAAAAATAATTCCAAAACAAAAATAAAAGAATAAGACTTAATCCATCCTATTGGCTTGGGGGTTCCCTGAACGACTACGCCTTTATCCTGGACACGTTTCTGGATTCCTGTAGGAAGGTAAGGTTATCTTCGCTGGCCAGGTTACCTGCTGAAGTAAGGGTTAATAATCCAATTCACAAGCTTAACTATTTACCATTTATTTATTTAAATTTTAAATTGTTATTATTTTTGTTTTTAAAGCTAGCGGTGACTTGCCTCTACTCTCCTGGGATTTGCAGAGACTGCCGACAGCTCTGTGTCACCAGTGGGCATTCACCAATCTAATTTAATGACATTATTTTCATTCAAGTAAGACAGTAGTTTGGGTTTTAAATTAATTAGTAGTGACCTGTAGAATCGCTGCTCAAGTTGGTATAACATGTTGCCCGAAAGTGTTATCGTTATTTTGTTTAATAAGATTAACAATTCACTAGCCATTCCTATATTGAGTCAATGGCGAAGAAATGCTCTTTTTATGAAAAAAATGGATCACTTCATTGAGTCTGCGAGTTTAGAGCAAGGAGGGATTCTTAGTTAGTACTGTCATCACAGCCGCGCCGCTCTTCTAACTTGAATGAGATTCCCATAAATTTCCATTAGTTGTAAGGAAAGAAATATCCGTATATTACTTAGAAAGCTCGCCAATTTCAACTCTATTGCTGTGGAGTAACCTGCTTGATCATAAGTTACGTTTAATTACTTCTAAAAAATATTCCGGTCACATGCACATATTTGAGTGGCCTAGGTTTTGTTCTTTTTTTTTATGCAAACAAAAGGCTTTCACATTTTCTTTACTCCTAGTCAAGTACACGATGCACGGTTCAGTAAACTCTGCTGCCACATTTTAATCGATTTGTTTGTTTGTTTTTTTTTCTTTTCTATTTCTTGTTCTTCTTGGCCCAAGGTGTTGTCTCTTGTATCCCACTGGGATTTCTGGTGATATCTCTGGGGTCTGATCGCAATATCCCCGGAAGGGTGAACTCCCGTCAGCTACGCGAAGAGATCCTTCGTCAGTGTAGTAATGTTCTACGGCTTCCTTCGACTTGGCCTACGAATTCATAGTTCGTCCAGCCATTCGTATATTTCGGCGTCTATTGATCGATTTCATTCTGTATACAACCTCGAGAGTGTATCCTCCCGCTGGCTACATACAAGATTTCTGGTCGACGATATTCTTTTGGTTGTGATTTAATCGACTTGGCCTCCGACTTGGGTTGTCTTCTTACCAATCGATCACACCGCGTCAGATTATTATGATCCATGTCTTCGGCGTATCCTCAGAAGTGGGGTCTTCTGCTAGCTACGAAGAAGATATCTCGTCTATGATGGTCAGATTATTAACACATATACGCTGTTGATCTTAGAAAGCGGGCTTTCTCAAGTGATGTTTTTTTTTTTTTTTTTTTTTTTTTTTTTTTTTTTTTTTGAGCTTAGGTAATGCACAGATTCCTTGCATTGTTGTAGTCATCTTTCTATGATCAACAGCGCACTATTTCAGTCTCTGGAGAACTGTTCGTCTATTAGCAAAAAAAAATAATATTTCTGCGGAGAACAATGTGACTTCCTTTGGTGTCGCTCAATCGTACGACAGGCTACTTTCTGCTTGGCTTATAGGTACTAGTTTTCAATACATGTGATCAGATGTTGAGATGTTTCCCGGGCAATCCATTCAAAATTCTGGATCAGCAAGACACTCATCAGCAAATGCTCTTAAAGCGCGGCGGTTTGGTGTTGTTGCGTGGAAGCTAGTCATTTGAACCGAATCCTGCTCGAGATGATTGATGTGGAACATCAATTGGCGTAACTATTCCTTGTAAATTTGGACCTAATCCTTTCCCGTGTTCAAACCCGTATTTAGTTAAAAGATTCAGAGCCGTCTCTTTTGAATACTTAATCCAGGGCGCGACAGAATTACTCGGATGATCTATTTCTGATCTTACATGGGCACGAAAGGTGTTCCTAGCTTGATTTTCTTCGGACCTAAATTTAGCAAGTCTATCTACATGAAGAACCCTCCTTACTCTACCTCCCGGAAACTCAACTCTGTATAGAACGTCATTCAAACGCGTCAATATAGTTCCAGGTCCTTCCCAGTTTCGTTGCAGTTTGGGACTCTTTCCTTTGCGACGCTTTGGATTATAAATCCAGACGCTTTCTCCTTCGGAGATAATAAGAGGATGTGCTCTGAGGTCATATTGATTTTTCATGTGATATGACGACAGCGCTAGATTCTTTCTCGTCAAGGAATGAATTTTGTCGAGAGCCTGAGTTAGTTGTTCTGTATATCCTGCTGGGTCTCTCGCTAGGTTATTGGGAGTCGGGCCGTAAGTTATGTCAGGTGGGAGTCTTAGTTCTCTGCCGAAATTAAGTAACGCAGGCGTAAACCTAGCGCTTTCGTGTACGGATGAGCGATACGCTAATAAGGCTAAGGGAAGATATTGGTCCCAATTCGTTTGATTACTACTCACAAACTTGGACAAATATTCCAATAATGTGCGATTGAATCGCTCAACCATTCCATCTGATTGAGGATGTAAAGCAGTTGTTCTAGTTTTTTCAACACCGAAACGTTGTAACACCTCTTGCAGCACTTCTGCCTCAAAGTTCCTGCCCTGATCGGAATGAAGCTGGAAAGGCATTCCAAATCTGGAGAACACGTTTTCTATCAGGCCATTTGCGATGGTCTCCGTCTTCTGGTCTGGTGTTGCGAAAACTTCTGGCCATTTTGTAAAGTAGTCAATTACAACTACGGCATATTTATTACCTCTTTCGCTCTTTGGTAGTGGACCAAGTACGTCGATTGCTACTCTTTCGAAAGGAGCTCCTACATTATAAACTTGAAGCTGTCCCCGCGTTTTTCTGGTAGGGCCTCTTTTTGAATGACAGAGCGTACACTTAGCACACCATATTTCCACATCCTTTTGCAAGGTAGGCCAAAACCAGCGCTCTTTAATCTTTTCAGAAGTTTTTCGAATGCCAAAGTGACCACCTTCAGGCTTATTGTGATGGTCCAAGAGGATTTGGTGAGTGTGGCTTGCTGGTGCTACTTTAAGAAGTAGGTCCTGCTCACTATATTGGGTGAGGTACAAGACGCTCTCTATCACTCGCAATGACTCCCATCGAGCCCAGAAAGTTTTTAAATGAGGACTTTCACCAATTATTTCTTCTCTTGTGGGTCGTTCGCCTTTCTCTATCCATGTCTTAACAACTTTTAGAATAGGATCTTGATTCTGTTCGTTGGCCAAGTCAAAGGCAGCTTCGACAGATATCAAGTTTACCTTGTGCTCCTGCTCTCGTTGTTCCTTCTGCTCGCAGTGTGCACATTCCTCATATGGACGTCTAGAGAGGGCATCTGCATTCAAATGTTTCCGTCCAGCTCGATGCTCGATGACGAAATTGTACTGTTGAAGTCTCTCCAACCATCTGGCTAGTTGACCATCAGGCTCCTTGAAGTTAAGCAGCCAACGAAGAGAAGCAAGGTCAGTCCTAATTCGAAACGATTGACCAAAAAGGTAGTGATGGAAATGGCTAGTGGCACGCACTACAGCTAGTAACTCTTTTCGGGTCACGCAATAATTCCTCTCGGCCCTACTTAATGTTTTGCTGTAGTACTCCAGCACTTTCTCATCATCATCTTGGATTTGGCTAAGTACAGCTCCTAGTCCAGTCTGACTAGCATCCGTGTCCAATATAAATTCTCCTTTCATTTGAGGAAAGGCTAAAATAGGAGATGAAACCGGTCTCAATTTCAGTTCATCAAAGGACTCTTGTTGCTGTTCTTGCCACTGAAATTTTCGCTTGTCTTCTGTTAGCTCTGACAAGGGTTTAGCAATAGTTGAAAAATTGCAGACAAACCTTCTGTAGTAGGATGCAAGGCCAAGGAAACTTCGAACTTCCTTCTTCGTTTTTGGAATTGGCCACGTCCGTATGGTTTCTGCTTTCTCTGGGTCAGTTCGTAGTCCTTTGGCGGATACTACATGGCCCAGGTACTTCACTTCCTGACGAAGGAGACTACATTTTTTTGGACTCAGTTTTAGATTGGCAGATCGCAGACGTTGGAATACCTTCTGCAGATTGGCGAGGTGGTGTTCAAAACTACGTCCGTGAACAATGATGTCGTCAAGATACACTAATGCCGTATCGGCTCCTATATTGCGGAATACACCATCCATCAAACGCTCGAAAGTGGCAGGAGCATTACATAAGCCGAATGGCATTACGTTGAATTCGAATAATCCTCCACCCGTTGCGAAAGCGGTCGTTTCTCGATCGTCATCACTCATTTCAACTTGCCAGTATCCACTTTGCAAGTCGAGCGTGGAAAACCATATCGAGCCAGCGAAGGAGGTTAGTGTATCGTCCATTCGCGGAAGTGGATAAGAATCCTTTTTCGTAACATCGTTAAGCCGCCTATAGTCCACGCAAAATCGAGTAGAGCCGTCCTTTTTCTTCACAAGGACTACTGGAGATGCCCAGGGACTGTTAGAAGGCCTTATGATTTCATTGGCTTCCATTTCTTGAATTAACTGGTCTACTTCTGATCTTTTCGCCAAAGGAACTCTTCGGGGTGGTAACCTAAAGGGAGTTGCATCACCGACATTAATCTTATGTTTCGCGATATTTGTTCGTCCGGTGTCACTGGGACCTGTAGAGAAAATATCCCGATATTCCTCTAAAAGGGCCGTTAGCTTTAGCTTTTCTGTACTAGATAGGCTTTCTTGCACTCCGTTGAGGACGACTTCAAGAGCATCAGGAATAGTATCACCTGCCAAAATGGTTGAAGTGGCGATGAAAGCAGGTTCGAGCTGTCCAACACAAGTGCCGCGAGGAACAAATACATCACTGTTTGATAAATTGGCCAATCGTATCGGAATAAGCTGAGATTTTGTTTCAACTAAAATGCGAACTGCATATACACCGAAAGGTAGTTCCGAATGGAGCTTGGAATCCAATAATAAGGTCGGGCTTTCTTTTAATTCTTCAGAAAGCCTAATTGGAACGATCATCTCACTACGTGCAGCTAACAAAATGTTGTCTGAGTGGCAAACGTCAGTAGCAGGATATCTGGGTTTATTGAGCTTCACCGTTGCCTGGCCTATCTGGAGGACATTGCTTTCAAAGTCCAGTTGACATTGGTTGAGGTCGAGAAAATCTACGCCGAGTAGGCATACAGGTTCTATATTTGCTACCAATACCGTGTGTGGGAACCTGTAGTTCTCTAAGGGGATGTCTACACTCAGTTTACCTAAAACATCAACAATGTCTCCATTCACACTTCTAATCATGACTCTCGACTCTTGAAGTGCTGTCAATGATGAGTGACTTAAAAAGCCAGGGTGTAAAATTGATACTGTGTGTCCAGTATCCAAAATAAATTCACAGGGTCTGCCATTTAACAGTCCTTTCACAGTGAGGCTGTTCTCAGATGGCCCTATGGCTTGAATAATTACTTCTTGTCTTAGCGGGGCAGTTCGTTCAACATTTTTGTTGCATGGTTTACTCGAATTTTCTTGAAGAGTTTCCGTTATTGGGTTTATATCCAGGAGAGAAGCCGAGTCGTTATCGCTGTTTCCTACATCTGGGGCAACCAAAATATTCATCGACTCGTGCCCCACTGGGTCGATGTTGATGGGTTTCCCGAATCCGAAGGAAGTAATGGAGGAACTTCAGAATGAGATGCTGGTCTGAAGGAGTCATACAGCATTGGAGGTTTAGAGACAGGGTTAGCTCTTGGAGCATTGAACGTTTCTTGAAGATTTTGTGCTATCGGGAGTCTATTATTTACTGGGCGCCTTCGTCGACGACCATAATTTCGTTGGTTAGGTGAAGTTTGCGGAATTGGAGAAGTCTGAGCTAAATGAATACGCGCATTCCTTCCAACATTGGTACCGATAGACAGTTCCTGGGCCGCAGTTACAGCTTCGTGCAACGTCTTTGGTCCTCTGACTCTAACTAGGGTCCTCAGTTCATCATCTCGAAGCCCTTCTCGAAAACGCAAAGCTACCATTCTGTCAACGACATCAGTAGGGCACGAAGGAAAGGCAGCTGTAGCTAGCCTTTGCAACTCTAGCGCAAAGTTAGCAAAATTTTCTCTTGCTCCTTGTGTCCTTCCTGAAAATTGAACCTGACTCGAGTAGGAATCCACGCCAAAGCGTTGTTCTAATAACGCAGCCAGCTCGTCATATTGTATGCGATGTCCTGGAGGAAAAACGCTTAGAACGGAAACGGCATTACCTCGCAACTGCGTTGCTATAGCATCAGCCTTCTCTTGTTCTGTCCATCGATTTTGGTGAGCAACTATTTCAAATTGCACACGATAGTCAGACCAAGATACTGAGCCATCAAATGGCGCTAGATTACATACACTGGTAGATGTTGAGAAAGAAGAGGATGGCACGCCAGATTGTAAAGGAAGATTATAGTTACCTTGTCGAATCAAATTAGAGCTCGACGTTCGGACGGAAGTAGAACTAGGTGGCTGTACTGGGTTTAAATTATTTTGTCGGACGGAGTTGTAGCCATACTGCTCACCTACGCTATAGCTAGGCTGTTGAGTCAAATTGGAGCTAGGCTGTTGATTCAAATTGTAGCTAGGCTGTTGATTCAAATTTTAGCTAGGCTGCTGAATCAAATTATAGCTAGGCTGCTGAATCAAATTATAGCTAGGCTCAATAGAACTATGAGCCGAATTAGTAGGACCCTTTGATAAAATTTCAGCATTATGGTAGAAGTTCAAACATGGAGCTTGACTCAAACTTGGCTGGTTACTCCAAGTAGTCATTGGTTGCAGAGGCAGATTGAATAATTGACTTATCGGAGCAGAGCATGATATAGGCAATGAACATAGCGCAGTAGTAACAGGATTTGAAAAAAATGTTGACATATGCGTTGCTAAACTTGTCTGTACTGGTGACGAAGCAGATATTGAACTCCCCGTTATCGTCGTAGTAGTCGTTGTACTTGTAGAGGAGGAAGTGTCCGCTAGTGAAGATTCTTCGAAAACTCGATTAACAAAGGCCGTACCGCTTAAGGTTTTGTCTAAGTCATCCACCTTTTTTGAGAGTTTTGTTACTTGCTCTAGGATTCCCAACTCTAAAGCAATTTGTTCAGACTTTAGCTCTTCTTTTATTACACTCACAACGTCTTTTACCACAGACATTGCCATTGCCTTCATCTGCTCCTTCAACTCTTCCAGTTGACCTGGATCCATTTTATTCGCAATTTTGTAAACGACAAAAAAAAATAAAAAAATAAAAGAATTTACGAGAAAAAAAAAATCCAATACACGCACTTAATTAAAAAAAATAAAATGGTGATAAGTATTACTCAAGAATTCACTTATCTCTAGAAAAAATCAATTCAAGCTTAATCTAAAATCCAGAGGAAATTATTCGGCGAGTACGCTTAGGATCTCAAGCCAAACTTTAAAAACTTATGAACTTAAACCAAATCCGGAATGAAAACGCTTATTACTAACAAATAATGCAATTAGGTGTTGCCCAGCTTTTATTAATTAAGTCCTCTGACCTCTAGCCCGGGCACCCCCCCCAGTAATTCAGTGTAGTTTTACTTTTAAAATGAGAAACGAGAATTCAAAAATTTTTTTTTTTTTTTTTTTAGGAAATACTTAATACCTCGTACTAGTATTGCTGCAAATAAGAGTATGAGCTACACAATCTTATCGCTGGACGACAGCTTAGGCTAAGCGCAACAAAATTTAGAATCTGATGACCTGCTGTGAAAATGCGAAAAATATCAAAAAAATATCTAAAAGCTTACGAGTATAAGGCTTAAATCTAAAAAAATTAATCCAATTGTATCAACATGCAAGTAAAAAAAATTCAAAAGAGCTTTCAAGTAGATAAATATAAAACCCAAATAAAAGAAAATTAATTTATTTGTCTGTATTTATTGATTATAAACAGACTATTTTATGACTTTTGTTTTAATTATATATATTTTTTTTTTAAATTATAGCGCACAAAAAACAAATAAGTCTGGTTAGAAGGGGATAAATATCGGCAGAGATATTTTCTAAAACCCCACACTTGACACCAATTGTAACACAATTTCCGCGTAAATAGAAAATTGCTCCGGCCGAGCGGTAGCGAGGGAGCACTTTAATACACGGTACGTCGCCCTACTTAATCTTCTTTACTTTTGCGATTCATGGTTCTTTCTACGTAAAGTTTTCGACTTGAAACTTGGCTCACTCTTAGATGTATTAGGTGTAAGATAATGCCTGGCGCTAATCGTAACACAGTGAGTGGAAATCTTAAAAGATATCACTCCACAGCCACACGCATAAAAACAAAATTCTCTCCACGGGACTGAGTCCACAACTCAGGTTTAGAACGAACTACACTCATATATCAGTTTGCCGTGGACAAGGAAGTTGTCTCAGCTTAACTTAACTACCAATGACTCAGCACAGAAGCTGTCGAGGTGACTTGGCCAGAATGTGGGAATATTGGAAAAAGCTTTGCTGGAGACAGTAAAAGTCCGCTTACAAGTGCCTCAGCTCAACTTAACGATCAATAAATCGATATGAGAATAGTTGAGAAAGCTTTGGCAAGTTGCAAAAAATTCCACTTAAAAGTGTCTCGACTCAACTTAACACTCGCCACAAATTAGATGTATAACACCTAAGCTAGTCACTGCTCTAAGGGGAAACGAAGCTCTTTCTGTTCGACTATTTCTTGAAATAAAGGGCGGAGTCAGGCGATGAAAATTTCCCTATCACCTGTTTACTTCCGTCGTGAAATACAATCGCGGGTGGGCCAACTAATTTCGCGGACTAGTGTGTAGAGTGTGTAGATAATTCGTCGATTCGCTGTCGGCACTTATTACTCACGCAAAAAGAAAATCCGTCGATTTGCTATCGTTTATCGTTTATCGTGTCTTATGATTTTCTGCCTGTACCTATTTCACGGAAAATTTGTAAGGGTGAATAGTTATTTGGCAAAAGTCAAAAGGAGAAAGCAATTGTTAATTAGATGTTGAGATTCACCGACACACAGCTTATAGAACATTGGGTTGTTTTACCGTCGGCCTTTGGTGACTCAAATAAATAGAAACTTGGTGACTCAAGTAAATAGAAACTCGTCGATTTGCCGTCGGCATTTGATGATTTCAGCTAATAAATATTCTCCGATTTGCCGTCGGTGTTTGATAAGGTTTCTACCTTAGATTTTTCTAGTTATATTTCACTAACATTTATTAACTTTAAGCACGCTAGAAGTATTAGGGTGTCGCACCTGACCCAGGTGTTACGGATTATAGCCTTGAACTCTGCGCAAATTCTCGCGACTGCTGAATACTCAGGTTTATGTTGGAAGTCAGCTGACATGAACCGTGTGGCACGTATGAGGTAGAATTAAGTACCGAAGTGACAAAAAAAATAACCCGGGTTAACAAAAAGAACAAGGTTCCGTTATCTCTCACTAACAACGGTACACAAATCACCTTTCTGTTCAACTAATTGGCTTAACCGATATCGAGGCACTTTATCACTAGGTGAATTTTCACGCAATTAATTAAAGACGACGAATTAATAAATTGAGCCGTGAAGGAAAACCTGAAACAAAAGTAACAAAAATTCTGATACCTAACCGTGGCTCTATTGTGAGAACAAAAGAGCAGTTAGTATCAGCGTATTTATTAAAATTCGCAAAATTATTTATTCTAATTAGATATGCCTATTTGCGAGTAAGAAATTCGAAATTAAAATTGTGCAAGGGATCTGTAATGTAAGCCTGAAACAAAGAAAAAAATGTGTATGCTAAATCCAAGCTCTATTCTGGAAATAGAAGAGCCACATGTATGTAGGTATCCGTATATTTTTCTTTATTCAATAAAATGAACCAGCTGTGATCAATTAATTGTTCAGACGGACTATATTAACGTGGCAATAGTTAATAAAAAAAAGAAAATAAATATTCCTGTCTGTTGCTCTATTCGGGAAACAGAATTCTGTAGAGCCGATGATGCCGATACACTCATTTAAATTGAGAAAACGAGGAAAGCTCGTGATTAATAAATCCTTTCCTGGATCTATAATTAGGAAATAAATAATAATAAAAAAAGAAACTGGTACTTATCGCTTTGTTCAGTGCTAGACTGAAAATAGAATCCAGTAATTGATTTGTCCGTTAGGGAACGGTTTACTCTTTCCAGTTACTATTAGTAACTAGACTCCTTTGTCTTACAAAAACTATCTCCAATTAGACAACTTCTTAGATATTCCTTCATTTATTGCACATATCGAGATTTAAAACAAATTACTTCACGATGTCATAGAACAAAAAAAAACTTGTTTTAGCAATTTATAACAATTGAAAATAATCAAAAATTCTTCACACGATGTTGCTGTCACGGTAGACTTTTTTCGAATCTTTTCTTCTTTTTTCCATGGCTGACCGTTCCCCGATGCTGTAGCGGCCAGATCCGACTAGTTGCCAGATGCTGGTGATTTTCCCTGGGATCACTGGCTGCCATCTCTTGGTGATTTGGGGGTCCCCACTCAGAGATCACATATGTATAGGCGGTCATCGACGACGGTAGCTGAAAGCTAAAGTCTGTCTCGCGATATACTGTGATTTTGAGCTCCTCACTGTGGGGGTGTGTGGATAGTTTCGCAACAATATATATGGGTACTGTCCAGGAATGTTCTCCTGTGGGGTTCTGTTTTTCTTAAAACAATATTTCTTGTTAAAGTGTTAGGGTTAAGCTTATCTACTATCTCTGAATTGATTTCGAGCCTATTATCCGTGTTTACGTTGAGTTTCTCCTACGGTTTTTATTATCTTGGTCGCGATTCCTAACATGTTCACCCTTTTTTTGTCTATTTTCTCTTATATATATATATCCCTGTGGGATTTTCTCATCTATTACATTCCTCGTCATTTCCCAGTTGCTCCCGTGAGCCGTGTATCATTCATAGCTTGTTTTGCTATATTTTTTATTATATTATTTTAGTTATTTTAGGAAGAAATTTTTTTCTCTTTCGGTGACCCATCACACATACCCACGTACCGTTAATGTTTATATGTCTGTATGTGATGGATCCGCACCCAATTCGTTTCTTACTTTCTCTTCTGCCTTCCCCATGTTTGATATATATCGCCAGTGCGGAGTTTCTGACTGGAAAGGGTTGTGATTTAGTTCCCGAACATTCACATTACTGACAGCGCCTTCTTTGGGCTTACAGTATACTGGCGGGACGCGATCAACGGGCGTCTTCGTCTTCCTCTTTGTTACCCTAAATTAGAACTGACCGTAATATTGTTCTTGTCTAGGAACTAGTAAAAAAGCTAAAAAACAAGTGCTGGATATCATGTAGCTATGTGTCATTATTGGAAACTAGCTACGAATCGGTGTGACGACGACATGGTGCACCAATTTTGTCCACCGCCGCCCTGTTAGTTTATCCACTGGGTATTGTTGAAATCATGTACTGAAGGATTTCATTCAGTACGAATTGTAGACGGGTCCTATTGCAATATATGAAAAATGAAAGATACGCGAACAGTCTTCTGATGGAAGTCCGTTGTTATTATTATGTATTACGTATTCCTCGAATTCTTGGTTTTTGTACGTTAACGAATTTTACTTTACATTATTGTTTCTATGGATAGTGCTCTGGGTTCGGTGAGCGATTCTGGGGGACGTGTTCGTGAATCTAGCTATATGCCTCTTGTGATGCATCATTGCATGTGACATTGGGTATATTTATCATTATTGGGTCGTTTTTTCCCCCGCCCTTTTATCTCTCTTAATCCTCTTTCCTGTGATGGTAGATGCGCGCATTTTTTGCTCTGGTTGTTCTACTGTGTAAAGTCTATGGTCTATTGATATCTATTCTAAAGATCATTTATTTCTACGTTATCATCTAACTCTTATTAGTCTAGGGGAGTTACCTACTTGAACATTGAGGCGAATTTTATCACAGATACGCTCTACGCGGTTTTTCCCTTTTCTATATATATACCTTTGTCTCTGCTGATATATATATAGGTATACGCATGTTGCGTCATATTGCCATGCGTACATGTGCCCATACATAAAATATATACGTGCATGAATGCATATATCTTGTCCTCATCGTATGATCTTCGTATCCAAGATGTGTACTATGTGTTTCCTTGTGTGCCATCGTGTTTATGTGTTCGGTTGGTGGTTATGCATTTCTCGCGTAAGGTGAAGTGATTAGTGTGGTTCCGTTTCGCGATCGTCCAATCATTTTCTATATACATATATTAAATATCGTAGGGTGAGGTTTTTGTTTGTTCTTTTTTGTTCAATCTCTACTTCGTGTGTGCTATTGGCTATTAGTCTATGGTTGTACATTGGGGTATGTAAACCGTTGCTATCTGTTTACCTAATCAAGTGTTGAAATGCGTAGGGCGAAGCCTACGCACGTTATCACGCCTAAATTTCGGATTTTGTATGTGGCTTGGATCGGACTGATTTTGTGTCTATTGCCGAGAATATTTGATTCCCGTGGAGGGATGTATGCTGGGCGATGCTCTGGGACCATAGACCATTATATAATGTCTCCATCTGTCTCACAATGTTCGGCCTGTCTCCGCCAGCACATATCATATCAGTTTGCATATAGTTTTTAAGTATATTCAATTAACATGTATATAGAGCACGGACCAGCCTTTCATATGGAAGTTCAGGTGGAGACATCCATTATGGCTGTCTGGTTGGTTGTTTGGCTCCCTTTGCATTACCGGTATTATGTATGTGCGAATTTGCAATAAATAAATGAATAAATATATGGATAAATGAGTAAATTAAATATATACATATATATATGAACCGTCTTTATTGCTCCTGGTGGAACCAGAGGGTTCGTCTATCATCGGTTGTTGTTTTTCTAATCTATTAATTAATTAACTAGTCAATCAATTTGCATTATCTGTGCCTACACATAATTGTGTCTCCTCTTCATCTAAACATTTATACGTTCATGCGATATGACATGGATGTTACGTCCCGGTTACTGTAACATTTTCATTTGCGGAGCCTTCTTAGCGGTTCTGAGGTGCGCTCGGGTTTTTGTTAGTATTTTACTAAGTGTTTTTGGGGGGGTTTTTGTTTTTTGCTTTCTGACTGGGGATGCCGTGTAGGCAGCTACTGGCTTTACCGGACGACGTTTCGTTCCAGCCACGGAACTTTTCAACGCTGTTCCTAACTCTATGTCGGAGTGGGTTTGTATACCCGTCTTGTGTTTTACGAGAAAATACGAAGTTTACTATGTTTATTTTCTACATTTTCCTAAAAATATATACTTTGTTTTTTATTATATATATATATATGGTTATTTGTTAGCTTATGATAAATCGGTTGGTTGGTATCGAGTGAGTTTCTATAAGTGGAGATCTAGTGCCTTGGGCTCTTCACTTTTTTACTATACGGGTCAGTGATCGTTCGTGTGCATTGAGATGGGTGTGTTTCTTATGCTCGTCAACACAGACAAGACATTCTTATTCTTGGGGGTTTTTTACTATGCATCATTACCTATATATTACTTATGGTTTGTTGCTGAGAAATTGCTTAAAAAATATGTAGAGAAGGTGTATTTGCAAATTGTTTGTTTTGCTTCTACAACTATACTCAAAACCTAAAACTAATTTGTTCGCTTGTCTCGCTAAATTTCTAACTTTCTGTCTATAATTGGTAGGGTCTGTTTCTTGCGTGATATCCGCAATGTCGTTGAGGGCTATTATAGTTTCCGTGATGTCTATTCGTTCTGTGGGAGGTACGAATTTCGGTCCGTATGAAAGTAGGGCTCTCATATCCTGTTCAATTTCACAACAGGTGAGGTTCTTGAAGCCTCCCCTTACCTCTCTTAGAGTCATTGTGGTGTCTTTCGTATCTGCGGTGTTAGGGAGGAAGAAAAAGAAGTGGTTTCTGTTAGTTGATTTGCCAATATTGTAGGTCTACGTGTTTTAATCTATTAATTTATTATTTTATATTTCTTATATATATATTTTAAAAAATATATGGGTTATCTATATACATATATATATGGGTACTGTCCAGGAATGTTCTCCTGTGGGGTTCTGTTTTTCTTAAAACAATATCTCTTGTTAAAGTGTTAGGGTTAAGCTTATCTACTATCTCTGAATTGATTTCGAGCCTATTATCCGTGTTTACGTCGAGTTTCTCCTACGCTTTTTATTGTCTTGGTCGCGATTCCTAACATGTTCACCCTTTTTTGTCTATTTTCTCTTTTATATATATATCCCTGTGGGATTTTCTCATCTATTACATTCCTCGTCATTTCCCAGTTGCTCCCGTGAGCCGTGTATCATTCATAGCTTGTTTTGCTATATTTTTTATTATATTATTTTAGTTATTTTAGGAAGAAAATTTTTTCTCTTTCGGTGACCCATCACACATACCCACATACTGTTAATGTTTATATGTCTATATGTGATGGATCCGGACCCAATTCGTCTCTTACTTTCTCTTCTGCCTTCCCCATGTTTGATATATATCGCCAGTGGGGAGCTGCTGACTGGAAAGGGTTGTGATTTAGTTCCCGAACATTCACATTACTGACAGCGCCTTCTTTGGGCTTACAGTATACTGGCGGGACGCGGTCAACGGGCGTCTTCGTCTTCCTCTTTGTTACCCTAAATTAGAACTGACCGTAATATTGTTCTTGTCTAAGAACTAGTAAAAAAGCTAAAAAACAAGTGCTGGATATCATGTAGCTATGTGTTATTATTGGAAACCAGCTACGAATCGGTGTGACGACGTCATGGTGCACAAATTTTGTCCACCGCCGCCCTGTTAGTTTATCCACTGGGTATTGTTCAAATGAGGTACTGAAGGATTTCATTCAGTACGAATTGTAGATGGGTCGTATTGCAATATATGAAAAATGAAAGATACGCGAACAGTCTTCTGATGGAAGTCCGTTGTTATTATTATGTATTATGTATTCTTCGAATTCTTGGTTTTTGTACGTTAACGAATTTTACTTTACATTATTGTTTCTATGGATGGTACTCTGGGTTCGGTGAGCGATTCTGGGGGACGTGTTCGTGAATCTAGCTATATGCCTCTTGTGATGCATCATTGCATGTGACATTGGGTATATTTATCATTATTGGGTCGTTTTTCCCCCCGCCCTTTTATTCTCTTCATCCTCTTTCCTGTGATGGTAGATGCGCGCATTTTTTTGCTCTGGTTGTTCTACTGTGTAAAGTCTATGGTCTATTGATATCTATTCTAAAGATCATTTATTTATACGTTATCATCTAACTCTTATTAGTCTAGGGGAGTTACCTACTTGAACATTGAGGTGAATTTTATCACAGATACATTTTCACAGTAACATTTTCATTTGCGGAGCCTTCTTAGCGGTTCTAAGGTGTGCTCGGGTTTTGTTAGTATTTTAGTAAGTGTTTTGGGCGGGTTTTTGTTTTTTGCGTTCTGACTGGGGATGCCGTGTAGGCAGCTACTAGCTTTACCGGACGACGTTTCGTTCCAGCCACGGAACTTTTCAACGGTGTTCCTAACTCTATGTCGGAGTGGGTTTGTATACCCGTCTTGTGTTTTACGAGAAAACTTGAAGTTTGCTATGTTTATTTTCTACATTTTCCTAAATATATATACTTTGTTTTTTATTATATATATATATATATATATGGTTATTTGTTAGTTTATGATAAATCGGTTGGGTGGTATCGTGTGAGTTTCTATAAGTGGAGATCTAATGCCTTGGGCTATTCACTTTTTTACTATACGGGTCAGTGATCGTTCGTGTGCATTGAGATGGGTGTGTTTCTTATGCTCGTCAACACAGACAAGACATTCTTAGTCTTGGGTTTTTTTACTATGCATCAATGCCTATATATTACTTATGGTTTGTTGCTGAGAAATTGCTTAAAAAATATGTAGAGAAGGTGTATTTGCAAATTGTTTGTTTTGCTTCTACAACTATACTCAAAACCTAAAACTAAAAACCAAAATATTTTTCAAAATATGCCAAAAAAAAAAATGTTTTTTTAAAAAATGTTTAAAATTTTTTTAAAAAATAAATAAATTTTTTTCTCTCTCTCTCTCTCTCAAATATATATATGTATTATATTGACAGAATATGTGTGGTATTCTAGGTTCCTCTTCGTTATGGGTGGATGTCACGGTGTTCTTGTGTAACCATCCCCCTTGTCCTATGTTACATGCGTAGTTATGGAAAAAAAAATATATATTTGGAAAAATATCTATATATTGGCGTTCATTATTTCAGATTCTACTAAAGGAACCACCATGCATATATGTACATGATCACCATTGCATCGGGTTACATGGTGTGATGATTTGGTTATTCTACGAGAGTTTGTTTCTTATATATTATTTTATATACATCTTTTATATATATATATATATATATATATAGGAACTTTTTGGATTTTGACTTACCGATCGATACTCTAGGTTGGTGGTGCGTTGGCTGCGTGGTGGTTCAGTGTTTATCACTATTATCACTTGTCACTATTAGTGTTATTGTGTTTAATGTTCGAGTCGAGTATACTGTATTAATTATTCGCTGGGGTTGTGGTATTTTGTATTTTACATATCTATTTATGAATTTAGGTGGCTGCCGTTCAGGCTATATCCTATAGAAGTACCTTTTGTAAAGACTATTGGTCAATTATTTCATATAGAAATTCCAATTCTGGTATTATGTGTAATGGTTAATTCAGACTTACTACCTTGGAATCGGAGAGAAGTAGAACAAATACATATATATATAAATATGTATATATATTTGTGTGTGATGCAGAAATTAGTAAACACTAATGCTGCTATATATGAGGATATCGTTAGGTATCTAGGTGCTCTGGGGTTACGCTTGGATGAAATTCGCCTTGAGTTATGTGGATACCTTGGGGCACCAACGAATTTGTGAGAAATTTGTGTTGGGGCTCTTCTCTTTCCAAATCTGGAGGAATATGGTTGCTCTGTCGTCAAATGATCACTTATTTCACTCTTTATCTACACTCTGTCTACACTAGTGGGTGTGGTGGTTCTTTCGCCTGTGTCACTATCACTATTCACGTTTTCCTTTTCGACTCCCGGACTATTATCACTCGCGGGTATCGCTAAATATTCACTGTCTATCGCGATTAACTATACATTTCCTGTACTGTTTATATCTCTCGAAAACTTTGCTAACTAAGAATTATTATTTTTTATATATACATATATATCCTTCGTGTGGATATGCTCTGTGCGTATCAAATCTCTACTGTGCAATGGAAATTATTATTAATCTGTATGGTTTTATGGATATTAAAGGGTACATAGACTGGTTATCTCTACTTATTTTCTGTATGTGCGTACTTGTCTATTTTTGCGTTCATTACCTGGAGTTGTTTTTAAGGGTTCAATAATGCGACGATTTTTATGATTTGTAATTTCTAGAAATGGTTTTTAAAATGGGTTTTTCTGTGGACCAGACTCTGGTTTGGGTCCATTTTTATATGCATATCAAGGGATATCTTTTCTTGAAGATTTTATTAGATGAGACCGGTGCCTTTGTCTGATTTTGTATAACTTGATATTTACGTAGATGTCGTTATTCCGCTTCTTCATCTATGCAAAGTTTCAACTTTAAGCGGCTATATTTGAATAAAAACTACCAAAAATGTCTTTTCCATTTATGAATTTAGGACTTACTTGCTAGAAGAATGCTTGGTTGACAAAATTTAGCCGCTTAAAGTTGAAACTTTGAACTCCCGCCCCTCCCAGAGCTTGCCCCTACCGCAAAAATGTTTTGTTTTGTTTTGCCAAGTTCGTGCAATGGTGATATTTCGAATAAATGTACACTGAAGCGCGACAAAAATTTTGGTGACATAAAAAATTCTAGAGAAAACTGTTTTTTTTTAAATAATTGAAGGCACAATTATAACTACTTATGCAGTCTTAGAAAGGCCAATATGTTTTCTTTTAAATAAAAGTTTGAACGTCACAATCCTTTAATTACAATAGAACTTATAAGGAAATTACTTTGAAAAGGTATGCAAAATCTCGAAAATCGATATTATCGATTTACTCGAAAATCAAGTGGAGTTCGATATAAAAGTATCTAGACTTTTTTGACCCAAATGACCTCTACTTTCATCCCCTTAAAGGATTAAAGACATTTACGGAACACCCTGTATAATCAAATAAGTAATGTCGCACCCTTTCGACATAAGCGAAATTCAATTCAAAGGAGAATTCAAAATACTTCGTCGTAACCGTACAAAAAAACGCTTAAAATCGTACAGGAAAATGAACGCTAGCGTGTAATTGAAAATAGACAAAAATTTCCGTTCGGACGTTAAAAAAAAATAAAAAATTAAAAAAAAATTCTACAAAATTCTCTCAGTAAGGATAAGCAGTGTGAGTGTGTGCATGAAAAATCTTGAGTCCTCACAGAGGTCTGGGAAGAGTCGGGTTGGAGATGCCAGAGACTGAGATTGCTACTAGAGATTCTTCAGGCAGGTAGTTAGCAGTATGCCAACTCCTGATTACTGAAGGTCTCCAGCATCACTTCCATCCGCCAACAACTCTTTCCTTCCTCTTCGCCTGATTACAGTATTTAGCTAACCTTCTAGCTGGGCAGAATCATGAATCTGGTCAACTAGTTAGCTGAAAGACAAAAGTAGCCTCACAGGCTCGCGACTTTGTCCAGCCAGTTGGCCGACAAAGACATGCCTCCGCGAGAACACAACAAGAATGTTGTGAGGCCACCTACTATTTCCATAGCAGAAGGCCAGCGGGAAAGATCAATTCAAAAATTCCACAAAAGAAAAAGAATGCAAAACTTACAAGACTTGAGGATTGACTAAAATCAAACCTAAAGTCGAACTTACAGAAAACCTTTCAAAAACAAACTTTACTTTACTCAAATATCTCAAAAAAAAAAACCTTTAAAAGTCTAACGTTACTCTACAACAATTTTCAACTAACAAGCCAATTAGACTCAGGTCCCCATATAACTTCCACTGGATATGAGACTTGGGGTCAATCAACTAGCGAATACCATATGATCGTATCACTCAAAGTCCCGGTCCCCAGTAAAAGTCATAACTAGACCACCGAAGCCTAACTCAGGTGGCCCCACATTGGACGCCACATGTTAGGGTTAATATATGTAGAGTGATTTATTTTGGACATGAAGTTCCAACTGTCAGCATGAGCTGACAGATCACTCGGTGGACGGCGTTGCCTGCAGGGCGGTACGCTAGCACCTCGGCTATTACGGGAGAGTTATAGGGGGGTTAACCTATAACCTACCGCTGCCACCCGCCATAATCAACAATTTCGTGCCTACTACCTGAAAAGCCGTAGCGCACACTCAAGCCCTGAAGGGGCCTTTACACCATTTACCTTACCTGCTTGAAGGCAGAGACGGACTGCCTTCTTGTGCTTGCCCCATCCACCCAACGACACTGAGGTTAGGTTGTTTAGTGTCCCTATGCTGACCTGAAAGAGAGGAGAGTAGCGGACGTAGACCACCTTCAAATCAAGAGGGTTCCAGGAGAGTGAGAGGGAAAGAAAAAGCCTTAGCCCTTTTTAACGTTATAAAAGGTCTTTAACTCCTAATACTGAATGTCCTATAAAACGGTTCGAAAATCTTATACCTTCTCTCTGATACATATTTATCCACAGGAGGATATCTATACTCATTTTGATAGAATTAGTGGCATGTACATATACCAGCACATGTGTATGTAAAAATTACAAACTAGAATTTACAAACTAATAAGTTCACACGGGGTGACGACGTCAAGCACCTGTATCGCTGTACTTGGAATCTTATCACAAAAATTTACCACGTAGGTACAGGAGAACCACATTATATAATAAGAATGGTACAGGTGTCTTAATGATCATACCACAAAATTTTACTCAGCTCGGTATTTATGCCATACGGCCTATTGATTTCAGTTTCTCTACATACCTATACAAAGACTAATACATAAAGTTCTCAAGATCTCTACCTAAAGCTATATCAAGGTATAACTGAGAGCAATTATGCTGGATCCTGTAAGAAGTTCCAGTTCAACAATTTTTCAATTTGTCAATAGAAAAGAAAAAGTATTTACCATAGCATCCTCGAAGCTTCGGGTGACGCCGGGTACCTGGTTTATTTAGCGATAAAATATAAATATGCAATTGAAAAAAAGTACTGGCAAGCACCGTTCGAGACTGCTTATCAACGCAATTCATGTAACTATAAATTACTAATAAATTGTATAGAATATTGTACGCAAACAGACTATAAGATGTCTAGATTTGGACTATAACTAGTAATTACATAGAGCATGATACTCAACACAAATTCATTTCTGCAACTGATGATGGACGACTTTCAACACTTTACTTCACGGCACGTCCTTTTAACATTTCTGAAATCGTTTTACTTGAGTCTGGTCAAATGCAACTAGTTCAAATGGATCCTTGTTGCATGATGCAACGATACCGATATGCTGTTTAGGTTTACTCCAAGATTATCTTTTGACGGAATATAGCCTGTGCCAGAGGGAGCCCGTCCCGTGGGTGATACTGAAGGCGCGCCGCATTATGATGTCAGCCAAATTTCCATTTTGTTTTGTTATAGTTACGTTTTTTTTGGTTTCCAGCTTATTGTTCGTCCTCTTGACAGTCACACATGGTTTCTGAGTTTCTGAAAGAGGTGAATAGGACCAAGATTCTGATTACCTATTGGAGTGAATATTTTATAGTTAACCTGTCTTTCTGAATCTCAAACTTCGCCAAATGGAAAAATATTTAGTTACTACAGCACCTTCTGATTCCTTTTTCCTCTCCGGGGATATCGTCACTCGCAGCGAGTCTCCTTCCTCCTGCAATAGCGTAAGTTAATCTCGAGCACGTTTGGCAGGATAATACTTTTTTGGGAACAACCGGACCTTTTTTGTGGTTACGTATTTTAGAATTTTACCAAAAAAACGTTTTTTAAAGTCCGCAAAATCCTCGTTTTTCCTCTCTGCCTCCTTCTTTTTTTTTCGAGTCGCGAGTTGTGACGTCGATCTTTGCCGCTCAGGTGGCTATCGGCTGTAATAGGCCGACGCTTCGCTCAGTGTAATCGTGCTACATACACTACGCTACGACCATAACAAATCACTTCGTTGCTACTGCTTGAAATTCCAATTTATTTCAGAAAAATCGTTAAATTTCGAAGCGGTTTCCAAATACTATATGTGTTTGTGAAATTTATGACTACTCGCTGATAAAATATTTATAATATCTGTCTGCATATCTTATTAAATGTTCCAGATTATTATATTAATCTGCTTTTATTTTTTATGGCCCATCAATTATTCAACAACCTCTCAAAAATTGTTTGATGTTTTGCAAAACTTCAGATTATTTTATATATGTATATGTATATACATATTATATTACGTTTTTAAAATAAAACATAGATTTAAGCACTTTATAAACTCGAAATTGATCGATTTTTCTGAAATAATTAGAAATTTCAACATTTAAAACTGCCTTTGGGAACTATTCAAATTATTTTTGGAAATACTGAAAACATTACGAGTTTCTACTAACTGATTTTGAATAGAAAACAGAACATAATTTCAAAGCATATATATGTATGTATGTATCTATTGAGGATATGGCCCAGCGGTAAACCGATCCTGGTTTAGCGGCCAGGCCCAGCCATACCCCCCGACTACTCTAAACACTTAAGGATGAAGGTATTTGGAATAAGCTGGGCGTATAACCGCATCAGCAGCTCATATCTAACTTCTATATCACACAAGACACCACAGAAAAATAAAATAAAATCATAAATTTATTCAGGAAGGAATAATTGGAAGGGAAGGATTTTAATTTATGCATGTTTTTTTTTTATATATAAATATATTACGGAGTAATTAATATAATAGAAAGATTAAAACGGTGTAACAGAAATATAGTGATAGTCCCTTGCTATTGGTCCACTTATCCACTTGTTCCTGTCCGTCCGTACCTTTGGCGTCCTTACCTCATCCACTCCTGTCCAATTCACTCACCATTAGTGAAATTTTTAAAAGACAAACCCAATTTAACCACGCTCAACGATTCTAATGAAGCTACAACTAGAGGTGGTCTATGACCCTTGCCCTTGTTATATGATTCAATATTTTTCATATATAATGGCTTAATTTTTAATTAAAAAAAATAAAGCTAATCCAATCAATTATTCAGACCTTTTCTTTTTCTTAACGATCAAACGATCATATAGTACCTCATCCTCATGGGGGTGGTGGTGGTGGTGGATGGCAAACTTAATTGTGCATTACCTAACGAAGCCGGATTTCTCAAATTTCTCCTCTAAAAGGGCGGAGGGCGAAAAACGGGTTTCAAAAAAATACGATGGCAAGATGCGCCTTGAGTTCCTACATCATTCCAGCAAGTCCGTTTCCGAGCGGGGGGGGGCAAATTTTGCACTTTGAACGGTTATTGCGGGTGAACATGACATCGTACAGCATTGGCTAAGGTCTCAAATGAAAGGTGCTTCGGTCGGTTATCTATGGTATAAATTTCATTTCTCCAGGGGGAAAGGGGAGGGGGGGGGAGCTCTCCAAGCACCGTAAATCACAATTTTTCGCTCCATACAAATGGCTAAAATTGGGGGACCCTCTACCTCCCACAAACTTGATTGGAAAAAAATTTCCTCTTACACGATCCAAGATATTTCAATTGCGGGTGCATTAGGGTACTACGTTTTTTTAAATTTTCTATTTAAGGGGAGGGGGGACTTTAATTAGTTCAAAACTGCTAAAATCTATAACTTCCTTATTTGATGTCGCGAAATAGTCATGTGTATACTTTAATTTCATGAAAAAAACAGGCCTATTTAAAACTGCATTTTTTTCGAAATTGTACTATAACAAAAATACATAATCGATCGCCCCTCTCCTCTATGTGGATGTGGATTTTTTCAAAAAATATTACTGAACAGTTTTAACCCTCCTCTATCGATCCCACTTTACATTTTTCATCTAGTACAAAATTTCACGATTCCATATTGTAGTACTAGATTGAAAAATCATATGTGCATAACTTCCGTAAATTAAGTCCTATCGAGGAACGGTCTTCACCGTTCACAATAGACGGCCAGCAGCTACAATGGAACAACTTTTTTCGATTGGCGTCATGTTATTGATTGGGGGGGGGGGGGACACCCTTTTTTATTGTGGGGGCACATGTCGTATATCAAATTAAAGCTCTCGGTGAGTTTTATCTAATCGTATAGTTTTTTGCGATTTACTTTATTTTAACCCCTTTTTTGACATTTTTCCCTCCGTCACTGACAAATTTTCACTACCTTCAATCATATATACCCAAAATACTATGTTTTTTTTACCGTTTAGCTCAATTATATATTCCACATACTCTAAGCTTTCATATGCAAAAAACCTAAAGTCAATAAGTTAAGTACATCCGGAGCAATCGTCATTAAAAGTTTCACTTAAATTTGAAATTTTAAACCTTCCAACAGAATTTTTTAGTACAAATTTTTTTCTCCAATTTATAGGTTTTACCTTTTTCTCCATAGCTCACTCAGGTACTAACCGATTTTAATGGTTTATTTGCGATAGCAGCTACAAGTCGTAGAACAAATTTTCTCCATTGACGTCATTTGGGGGGGGGGGGGGGATTTTGGGGGGGGGGGGGGGGAGGGGCACATGTCGTATATTATATGAAAGGTACTGACGAGTACTATAGTACTGCGGACTTACTTTTTCGATCGAGTAAACTTGGTCAAACAAAGTTTTCAAATTACATGTCTGTACATATGTATTCATTCATCCCCACCCTATAATTCAACTAAATATAAAACCGATTTCAAAGATTCCTTTCGATTATTTTTTTCTGATTTTTTGAGACTATTTGCCATCCCCTCTCTCTTATGTTTCAAAATTTTTTTTTCCAGGGCCAACATTTTTAATGAAAAACTTCATTTGTAAACTTTCTTCTACAAATTTCAAGTAAATCCAATTTTTGAATTTTTTATGGATCACCGCTTTTCAGGAGATTACCTATACAGAATTTCACCAACATAGGGTGTTATTTAAAAACGTAAAAATTTTTAAGAACTGGATAAGTTTCTCACTAAAAAGTTCCTTCACACAAATCTTCATTAAAAAATAAATAGTGTGTGGGTGCGTTAACCGACAGAAAAATAGTTACATAATGTCACTACCGAGTCTCTACCGAATGCTATCGTGCGTTTACTGTACAGAGCAAATGACAGATAGTTACTTGCTTTTACTTTCTCACGGGTTCACTGAGATGCCCAAGAGTAAAAGGAAGCGCGTATTATTTCACGACCGTATTTGGGATAGTAATGTTGTGCGATAATAAAATTGTGTTGTCAAACTGACATGGAGAAGCAGAAAATATATGGTAACAAGATGACTTACCCAGTAAGCACAATCAACATCCCATTACTACTTGTCAGCGTCCTTAAACTGTGCCAAACAGTTTTGTGAGACGTGCCCCTTCTACCTCAGACATCCTATTTCCCTTGCAACCAAGCAATTCATGGCAACGCGATAAGAAATGGTAAATAGCGGAGGCTTCATATGTAACACCATCTTATTAAAAAGAAAGGAACTCAAACCAAGAAGTACACATATACACTTTCTGACTGCAGGTAAAGTGGACTTAGCTATGAACTAGAAGGGCTGTCGTAGTTCATGTTGAGAAACAAGAAATTAATTTCCTTGTGCTCCCTTGGTAAGGTGGTTTGACAGAGCTAAAATTGAAATGTACGGCTAAGCAACGCTTGTTTTATTCCCACCCAACTCAGTCACTCCTTCGACAAAATTTCAGCGAACTTTCAATTAGATTTATGGGTAAAATTTTCAGAAATACGGTAGCGAAAATAAACACGAACAACAAACAAAAGACCGAATCAAACTCTTGACATTTCAGTCAGCTGATCTGTCAGACATGAACACCGAACCCTTAGAATATATAGCAAACCGGAATCGTGTATAATTCGTGTACATGAGCATAACTTGTTAAGAGCAGGGCATCATACGTAGGAGTAAGTGAGATGCGAGGGACCAAATTGAATCATGATTGTCAAATGTGCTTTTGTTTTGTGAACAGTTTTACTCAATTTAAAATTCTTTTGTGAAATTTAACAAAAGTTCGGGAGCAATTCTTTTTTGTGCAGAGTTGTATAGTGCCACTGGTGCCTGGTAAAACCTTCATTTCAATTTAAAAAACAGAAATGAAGTGTGCGGTCAGTACTTGCAAATATAATTGGGATTAAAAACTAGAAAAATCGCGTTTCAGGCAAGTGCATTATATAAATTATCTTTTTTGTTAATAGAAGTAAAGATTTATATAAGTTAAATATGTGAATTATTTCAAAATAAAGTCGAAAAAAAAACGTTTTTTACCACAGACGCTCCGCTCCAAACCTTTGTTTCCTTTTGCAAATTGACAAGTTGCTTAGAATAGGGATGGCGTCTAAATACATGTAAAACATGGACTAATGTAAAACATGGACTTCCAAGACAACCAGAAATTCATTACGCAAGATCGAAGTTCGACAATTTATCAATAGTCGGTATATTGTAACACTTTCGACAGGCGCTAATTTCGATAGAATATCTATAGTTTTGCTGAGAGTGATGGTACAAAAGAAGATTAAAAAATGTATGTAAATTTAAGAAATTATATTTTTATGTTACATTTTTTTTTAAATTTACTAGGTTTAGCCCGACGGCGTTGCTCGGCGTGAGTGTAGGTGCCTAGGTGTGTGAGGATGGGGTTTGAAAGAGGTGGGTTAGTTAGAGATGTTCCGAATTTTTTTCCAATTTTCCGATTTTTTTTCCATTTTTCCCATTTTTTTCCCAATTTTTTTGCATTTTTTCCGAAATTTCCGAATTTTTTCCCTAATTTTTGTCCACTGTTTCCGATTTTTTCCCCAAAATTTCCCGCATTTTTTCCATTTTTTTCAATTTTTTTGCAATTGTTCCGAATTTTTTCTTCCAATTTTTCCGATTTTTTTCCAATTTTCTCGATTTTTTTTCAAATTGCCCCGAATGTTTTTCCAATTTTTCCGAATAATTTTCCAATTTTTCCGAATAATTTTCCAATTGTTCCGAATTTTTTCCAATTGTTCCGATTTTTTTTCAAAATGTTTCCTAATTTTTTCCAATTGTTCCGAAAGTTTTCCGAATAATTTTCCAATGGTTCCGAATTTTTTCCAATTGTTACGAATTGTTTCCAAATATTCTGAATTTTTTGCCAATTTTTCCGATTTTTTTTTTAATTTTCCCGAATTTTTTTCCAAAATTTTTCCGAATTTTTTTCCAATTGTTGTTCCAGATATTGAAATTTTTTAAGTTAAACAGCACCTCTGACTTTGGGTCACACATTCCCCAAATGCTATGTTTTTTTAGGTTTAACGTCAATTATCTATACACTTTAAGCTTTCATATGCAAAAAAAACGGAAGTCAATATGTTACATACATCGGGACCAATCGTCATTACAAGTTTCAGTTAAATTTTAAACCTTTCATCAGCTTTTGTACTCTTTGGATAGTAACAAATAGAATGATATGATTCCATATTATTCCCCACACCATAGGCAAGACTTTTTACTCTTTTAGCGAAAAAGGGGGGTTCGGGGGTGTAACCCTCCGTTACGCGAAAGGCTTTCCATTAAATATAGTGAACAGCGCGAGTCGAATTTATCAATATTTATGAGTAGTAACAAATAGGATCATATGATACTATATTATTACCCACACCATAGGTAAGCGTTTCTTACTCCTTTATCCACCCTCCATCCCCACCATCCACCCTCCACCCCCATCACACCCCCACCATCCACCCTCCACCCCACCACCCCTCCACCCCACCACCCCACCACCCTCCACCCCACCACCCCACCACCCCACCACCCCCCACCATTAACCCTCCATCCTTTCCACACCCCCAAAACACCCCCACCATCCACCTTCAACCCTCCATCCTCACCACACCCCTCACCACACCCCCACCAACCATTCTCCACCCTTCACCCTCCACCCAACATCACAATTCCTACAATTTCACCCTCCATACTGGAAAAATCACCAAAATTCTTCCACAATTCTTCCCATACTCTTTCCCCCATAACTTCTCTTTATCCCAACCGATTTCCTTCATTCTTTCACAATATGGTAGCTAACCCTCTATACCACCCCACCCCTCGTCATAGGCAAGTGTCCCATCCTCCCACCCCACCTTAACGCGCAGCGGAGCAAGCAACCAACTTCTTAACGATCAAACGATCAATAGAAATATAGGATATTACGAGAATCGATTAACTGCAGCACTTTTCCAGCCAAGTAAAATTTTACAAACTTATATATACCTACTTATGTTAACGTTTGTAACACACCATTAAGAAATCACCGGATGTAATGCATGTTCATTTACCCATAATCACTGTTATCGAAACACATAGTTCGTATGTGCCTATGTTAACTCTTAGGATATAAATTAGGTCAAGTATAAGCACTACTGGCATGAACGGCGGGCAATGTCGTGCAGTGGACGCTCATTCCGCATGGCGATCTCCAGTAAACTCCAGGCTGTTACTGCGCCAAAAGTGTTGGTGGAATGGCCTGCCCTGGAGTTGGGCCAAGCCAATTTGAAGGATGTTTTTGCCGGCGTTGATGTCTCGGTTCCACGAGATACGGCAGTTTGTACAAAACTCAATTTCAAAGCATTTATATATTAAATTTTTCCCGGTTTTAGTTCATCAAATTTAATGCATTTATTTCTATAACATACAATTTTATTTGATAATAAGAGTTGGCAGGTAGCTGCTGTGTTGTACATATTGTTGTAATAGCATACTTATAATTTTAAATTAATTACCCATACACACGCACATGAATATCTTAAATATTAATTGTAAGAAATTTTAATCTAACGCACAGTAATTTTGGAAATTAAACTTTTATGCACAACCATTACGTTCTTGTTGTGAGTGGGATACCGCTCGAACAAGAAACTTAAAAGAACTTTATCGGTGTTAAGAATTTTTATAATCGGGTAGCAAATCGTTAGGAATCTTATGAATGAAAGTTCACCAATCTCGAATTACATTTCTATATTTCCTTAATTTTTGGTAGAGGAAGATTTAAAATTGCTTTGGAAATTTTATCAAACTACGGAAAATTCTAATAAACTTGTTACGTTGATATATCTCAAAATTTGTGTTTTAGGTCGTGCATTGCCTATTTTCTACAAATGCAAATATATGTGTAACCCGCAAATGTTTTCATTTGAATTCAATATTGCGAAATCTGCATAATGCTTCCACGCTAAGAAAAGTAGTTAGTAATGCGTAATCTACAATGCATGGTAAATCCACGTCGTCAAAACGATATCGTTTGCTGCAGAATGCAAATAAATACATGAAATATGTAAGTAGTGGTAAGCTGCCAAATTAAACAGCTGTTGACCTGTCAATTATCATAAATGTAATTGCTTTCTCGATTTCATTGCAGAATTAAATTAATTAAATTCCCCTACATGGTTCTAAATTATGCTGAATACACCTGAGGTATTACTACATCGTTTTTGCTGATTAACTACTACTCATAAGCATGAATTTTCAAAGGCAAGAGTGTGAAGCAAACACAAAAATCCATGTCTGTTTGACGACGTGGTTTAACGATGCATTGTAGATTAGGCATAAGCATCAAAAAATATTCTGGACATAATGCCACCCACCTGTTTCTCATTCACAATTCAGGTAGATAAGTATTATCTCTATACAAAAACAACAAATTAACCTTAACGAAATGAAAGTAAAATGAAATAATCGAACAAATTTTAAAAACTTCAAAAGTTTCTCACAAAAAAGTTCCTTGAGACAAAAATTCATTAAAAAATTAACAATGACATGAAACATGAGCTAACCCTGTTGACATATTATATTGTGCTTAAAAAAATATTCTGAAAATAAAGTCACCCACATGTTTCTCACTCGCAAATAATTTAGGTAGGGTTCACTGAGACGGCCAAGAGTAAAAGAAAGCGCAGAAAATATATCAATTTTAGTTGATGAGAACAATATGGCCCAAAAAGTTTTTTTATTATAAATCAATTTTAATGCATTACATTATTTCTTTGCAATGTCGAAAAAAGTTCATATTCCAACGATAACGGTATTTTTAATTTGACGTTCATGTTAACTTTTAATTTACTTAGTTTTTGCAAACGTCAAAAATATTTGATTTGCTACATTAGTTTTATTTTCTCTTGCGTTCATTGCAGTTTGGTTACACAAGCTGAGACAACTTACATCTAGATGTGCAAAACCTTACAAAAACGCGGTCCAACTAAAACGAGTTAATGGCCCTCTAACAGAACGCTCTACAGATGCTCTCTCCCTCTTGCTATATTATGCCTCATTTTGATCGTTAAGTTAATGCATTTGACTAATCTTCCTGTTAATTTTGTCGTTCTAAATACAAATTTGGATTTCTTTGAAAGGAAAGGTGGGCTATAAATAAATATTTTTAAATATTTACTTTTAGCAAAATTATTGTGAAATGCCTTTATCCTAGTCACTTTACGACGATGAATAAATATATATTTTCGCCGCACGTGTCGTTATGTATTAATTTTAAATGAAAAGTTTAGCTGGGCCAAATATTTGGCTTTGTAAGTGCGGTATTCTTATGGCTTAAGTGAACAAAATGAGAGATGTGCAAGGGAGAAAAGATTATTGGAACTGTTGCAAGAATTAGAAAAAGATGGAGATATTTTTCAATTAGTCAAATGACTTAACTAAACGATGCAAATGAGGCATAAGACCATATATTTATATTATTCGCAATGATAGCTTTCTTTGGTTGAATCAAAAATCAAAGAGCTTTCAAAAAGTGATCCGGGTTTATATAGAGTTTTTTACATCTAGATGTAAGTTGTCTCAGCACAAGAGTCACCACTGTAGTGACTAACTGTCAAAGTAATTCCTTTAACATTTGTTCACAAACAACGCTACCACAAAACCACAAGACGCTATCGTGGCAGTGAATGAGATGAAACATAATAGATCACGAAGCTACCCCAGTTGACATAAACCTAAACGAAATGAAAGTAAAATGAAATAATCGAAAAATTTTTAAAACTGGAAAAGTCTCTCACTAAAAAGGGTATTCATTAAAAAATAACCTATGACATGTAACATAATGTTGCAGCGTTCACCTGCACACCAAAGATGCAAAACAAATTAAAACTACAAACCGAAAATTGGAAACACACCTAAATAAGCGAATGCTCAACAGCATTAATAATTGGGTGGTGTGCGACTCAACTGATCACTAGTGTGATACATATGACTCATAGATGGCGTGAGCATCATATAAATTCGATAATTCCGCTAACGCCCGCAAGTTTTAATTTGGCGCAGGGGGCAACAAGCTTAATGTCGGATTGATTTTGCGTGGTGGGGGAACTATCATAAAACTAGCATCACGAGCATGCTCAAGCTCAGATTGGTTTATGCCGTCTAAGTGGAGTTTGCCACAAGTGGAATTTGCCACAGTTTTGGAATTTGCCAAAGTTTTCTTTTGTTAAAGTGGAATTTGCCACAATTGGAATTTGCCAAAGTGTTTTTTGTCAAAGTGGAATTTGCCACAAATTGAATTGGTATGTACAACTTTAATAATTTTCTTCCTTTTTTTATATATATTGCGTAGGTACCTATCCAGTGGAATAAATTGAACGGGGATTCTCGTGGAGGCAGAATTAGCAGAAATTCAGAGATTGGGATTTACCAATCTCTCATAGGGTTAGCTTTACCAATGACTAATGGAATTTACCAGAGGTCTTTTAGTTAGAATTTTTTTTGAGTGAAGTGCGATAACCTGGATTTTAACTCTGCACAGCAGCTGGACGGGAACCTCGTATGGCAATTAAGGACGGACACGGAGAAAAGTTGTATTTAACATTTCCTTCTAAAGTGAATTTCAAATAATTTGAGTGTTAAGAGTTGATTGTTTGACTTAAATAAGAGAAGCTATCTCATGTTATATTTTAATTAGACATTTTAAAAAAATAGCTAGTAATTTATACAAAATAAAAACTGAATAAAAACAAACTTTGAGCTTGAAAGGATATCGGCATTTCTTTTAATTTTATACAATAGAATCAGCCCTATCCCTGATTCGGAAGGTTAGTGTCGACCAAAGGCATTGCCAAAACAGCTAACCTTCCGAGCAAGTGTAGCGTACAACTGCCGTTACACATAAGCTAACCCAGTTGACATATTATATTGTTATTAAAAAATATTCTGAAAATAAAGTCACCCACATATTTCTCATTCACAATTGATTTATATAAGTATTATCTATCTAGAGGAAAACAACAAATAAACCTAAACAAAATGAAAGTAAAATGAAATAAACGTAAAATTTTTTAAGAACTGGATAAGTTTGTCACTAAAAAGTTCCTTGACACAAATCTTCATTAAAAAATAAATAGTGTGTGGGTGCGTTAACCGACAGAAAAATAGTTACATAATGTCACTACCGAGTCTCTACCGAACGCTATCGTGCGTTTACTGTACAGAGCAAATGACAGATAGTTACTTGCTTTTACTTTCTCACGGGTTCACTGAGATGCCCAAGAGTAAAAGGAAGCGCGTATTATTTCACGACCGTATTTGGGATAGTAATGTTGTGCGATAATAAATTTGTGTTGTCAAACTGACATGCAGAAGCAGAAAATATATGGTAACAAGATGACTTACCCAGTAATCACAATCAACATCCCATTACTAGTTGTCAGTGTCCTTAAACTGTGCCAAACAGTTTTGTGAGACGTGCCCATTCTACCTCAGACATCCTATTTCCCTTGCAACCAAGCAATTCATGGCAACGCGATAAGAAATGGTAAATAGCAGAGGCTACATATGTAACACCATCTTACTAAAAAGATAGGAACTGAAACCAAGAAGTACACATATACACTTTCTGACTGCAGGAAAAGTGGACTTAGCTATGAACTAGAAGGGCTGTCGTAGTTCATGTTGAGAAACAAGAAATTAATTTCCTTGTGCTCCCTTGGTAAGGTAGTTTGACAGAGCTAGAATTGAAATGTACGGCTAAGCAACGCTTGTTTTATTCCCACCCAACTCAGTCACTCCTTCGACAAAATTTCAGCGAACTTTCTATTAGGTTTATGGGTAAAATTTTCAGATATACGGTAGCGAAAATAAACACGAACAACAAACAAAAGACCGAATCAAACTCTTGACATTTCAGTCAGCTGATCTGTCAGACATGAACACCGAACCCTTAGAATATATAGCAAACCGGAATATTTGAATCGTGTATAATTCGTGTACATGAGCATAACTTGTTAAGAGCAGGGCATCATACGTAGGAGTAAGTGAGATGCGAGGGACCAAACTGAATCATGATTGTCAAATGTGCTTTTGTTTTGTGAACAGGTTTACTCAATTTAAAATTCTTTTGTGAAATTTAACAAAAGTTCGGAAGCAATTCTTTTTTGTGCAGAGTTGTATAGTGCCACTGGTGCCTGGTAAAACCTTCATTTCAATTTAAAAACAGAAATGAAGTGTGCGGTCAGTACTTGCAAATATAATTGGGATTAAAAACTAGGAAAATCGCGTTTCAGGCAAGTGCATTATATAAATTGTCTTTTTTGTTAATAGAAGTAAAGATTTATATAAGTTAAATATGTGAATTATTTCAAAATAAAGTCGAAAAAAAACGTTTTTTACCACAGACGCTCCGCTCCAAACCTTTGTTTCCTTTTGCAAATTGACAAGTTGCTTAGAATAGGGATGGCGTCTAAATACATGTAAAACATGGACTAATGTAAAACATGGACTTCCAAGACAACCAGAAATTCATTACGCAAGATCGAAGTTCGACAATTTATCAATAGTCGGTATATTGTAACACTTTCGACAGGCGCTAATTTCGATAGAATATCTATAGTTTTGCTGAGAGTGATGGTACAAAAGAAGATTAAAAAATGTATGTAAATTTAAGAAATTATATTTTTATGTTACATTTTTTTTAAATTTACTAGGTTTAGCCCGACGGCGTTGCTCGGCGTGAGTGTAGGTGCCTAGGTGTGTGAGGATGGGGTTTGAAAAAGGTGGGTTAGTTAGAGATTTTTTTCCATTTTTTCGATTTTTTCCAATTTTCCTGTTTTTTTTGCATTTTTTCCGAAATATCCGAATTTTTTCCAATTTTTCCGAATTTTTCCCAAAATTTCCCGCATTTTTCCAATTTTTTTAAATTTTTTTCCAATTGATCCGAATTTTTTCTACCAATTTTTCCGATTTCTTTCCAATTTTCTCGATTTTTTTTCAAATTGTCCCGAATTTTTTTCCAATTTTGCCGATTTTTTCCCAATTTTTCCGAATTTTCCCCCAATTTTTCCGATTAATTTTCCAATTTTCCGAATAATTTTCCATTTTTCCGAATAATTTTCCAATTGTTCCGATTTTTTTCAAAATGTTTCCGAATTTTTTCAATTGTTCCGAATGTTTTCCAATTTTTCCGAATAATTTTCCAATGGCTCCGATTTTTTTCCAATTGTTACGAATTGTTTCCAATTATTCCGAATTTGTTCCCAATTTTTCCGATTTTTTTCCAATTTTCCCGAATTTTTTTCCAAATTTTTCCGAATTTTTTTCCAATTGTTGTTCCAGATATTGTAATTTAAACATCACCTCTGACAGTTTTTATTTATTTTTTCAACTTTTTCTTAAAAAAACATTAATTTATACGGCGGTATGTATACATATGTGTATGTACCTTATCCCGTCGCCAGTTTCTTATACCGTAAACCAAACGAAAAAAACCGACTTTGGCCCTAATTTATAGCAACCATGTGAAGTCGATCAGGAAAGTGAGTACACAACCCGCTCTCGGCGAGAGATTTCTTGTGATATGCGACACGCTGTACTGGAATCCCCGCTCCCCCGAGGGTACCTACCCCGCCCGCGAAGTACCCCCGAAAAAAAATGTTTATTCAATGAGTCTTAGGGGTCGATTATATAAGTCGAATAGTCAAATCTGTTTCTCGAAAGGACTTAACTCTACTGACTTATATACAAAAAAACAACTTAACATATAGAACATATATACATCCACACAAACACGAAGAAATTTCCTAATTACAGTTGGACTGAAGAGATTTTAAATTTAATATCTCCTGAACGATAACAGCTAATCGTTTCAAATAAATTGTGGTAATTAGAGAACATAAGTGGCTATAATTTTCTCATATATGGGAAGCTTTTATATATCTAGGGAGCATCGCTATAGGGGGGGGGGGGGAAACTGATAGCTAAGTAAAAACTACCGACTTTGGCCCTAATTTATAGCAACCAAGTGAAGTGGATCAGGAAAGTAAGTACACAACCCAATAGCTCTCGGCGAGACTTTTCTAGTGATATGCCACACGCTGTACTGGAATACCCCTCCCCCGAGGGTACCCATCCAGCCCCCTGAAGTGCCCTAGGGAAAAAACGTTTATTCTATGAATTTTAGGGGTCGATCAGATAAGTCGAATAGTTAAATCAGTTTCCCGATAGGACTTAACCCTACTGACTTATATACGAAAACCCAAAAAAAAAACATATATACATACACACAAACACGAATAAAATTTCCTAATTAGATTGGGACTTAAATAATTTGAAATTCTATATCTCCTGAACGATAAGAGGTAAATTTTGAGAATTAAAGGACATAAGACAGCAAAAATTACGGTTTTCTGTCCGAAATCACCCGAAAAATTGGGGGAGGGGGACATTTTTGTCATTTCTGTAATCTACTCATCGAGACCTTTCGAATGACTACCTACATGCTGGGATATGTTCGAAAAATGAAATCGTGATTTCATCACTACATACATAATGTACACCAAGGAAATCCCTAATTATGTTTAGACTTAAATACTTTGAAATTCTATATCTCCTGAACCATAAGAGGTAATGACTTCAAAAAAATTAAAAAAATTTAAGGATGGAAGTAACTATAATGGCCTTTACATTGGAAGTCCCTGTAGTTCAAGGGGACGCCGCTAGGAAGCGCATACTGCCAAAATAACGGTTTTTTGACCCAAAATCACCCGAAAAATTGAGAGTGGGGGAAAACTTCTGTTATTTCTGTAATCTACTTACCGAGACCTTTCTAATGAGTATTCGTATGCTCATATTGGATGAAAAAAAGAAATTGATATTTCACTACTACATACATAATGTATGGAACATACACCAAGGAATTCCCTAATTATGTTGGGACTTAAATAATATGAAATTCTATATTTCCTGAACGATAAGACTTCAAACAAATTTTCAAAATTGAAGGACATAAATAACTATAATGGCCTTCTGCATTGGAAGTCCATGTAGTTCAATGGGGCGCCGCTAGGAAGCGCAGACAACAAAAATTACGGTTTTCTGTCCGAAATCACCCGAAAAATTGGGGGGGGGGGGAATTTTTGTGATTTCTGTAATCTACTCACCAAGACCTTTCCAATGACTACCTGCGTGTTGGGATTTGTTCGAAAAATGAAATCGTGATTTCACCACTACATACATATTGTATGGAACGTACACCAAGGAATTCCCTAATTATGTTGGGACTTAAATAATTTGAAATTCTATATCTCCTGACATAAGTAGCTATAATAGCCTTCTGCATTGGAAGTCCCTGTAGGTCAATGGGGCGCCGCTAGGAAGCGCAGACAGCAAAAATGACGATTTTCTGTCCGAAATCTCCCGAAAAATTGGGGGAGGGGGGAAATTTTTGTCATTTCTGTAATCTACTTACCAAGCCCTTTCGAATGACTACCTACGTGCTGGGATATGTTCGAAAAATGAAATCGTGATTTCACCACTACATACATATTGTATGAAACGTACACCAAGGAATTCCCTAATTATGTTGGGACTTAAATAATTTGAAATTCTATATCTCCTGACATAAGTAGCTATAATAGCCTTCGGCATTGGAAGTCCCTGTAGTTCAATGGGGCGCCGCTACGAAGCGCAGACAACAAAAATCACCCGAAAAATTTCGGGATCTGTAATCTACTCACCAAGCCCTTTCGAATGACTACATACATACATGCTGCACGTTCGAAAAATGAAATCGTGATTTTTTGAGAGTTTTTGATGGGCAAAAACCCTTCGAAAATGGTCGATTTTGGCAATCTTGGCTGGACTTGTCGAACTAACATGTTTGTAGAATTTGAAGCAAGTAACCGAACTGGCTCAAATAAATTTTGAACCAGAAAGAAGGCTTGCGTAAAGTCGCTTTTAGAATACCAGATCTGTGCGATTTCAGTGACCGCCACCAGGAGGCGTCAAATAGACAATTACACTTTCAATATATTTAATTTTTTTTAAATAGGAAAATAAAATCTTGGAATACTGAAATTCAATATAGCCAATCCCTTTATGATCCTCTTTAAAGAAAAAAATTAAAAATTGGAATAACTGTTATTTCATATAACGAAATTTCCAAATCAATTTTCAGGACGCAAATTTGGGGCTCGAAATTTTCAAATTTCGTAACGTATGTTGGAGGAATTTGAAAATATGCTCACAAAATAATAAAAAAATCATAATGAAAATTAAGTAAAAAAAACTTGTATATTAATTAAAAAATAACGGAATTTTCAATAAATTCCTTAATATGAGTATGCAAATTGAATGACATAATTAAATCTATGTATGAGAATATAGGCACAGTAGTATAGAACTTTTAAATTAATAATGGGACTTACACGATTACTATAAGTCCCGTTAAAATTAAATCACTTCAACCAAATAAGAAACCAATCTAATTAGAATCTAATTTAGCGAACTATGGAATTTTATTTGATTCGTTATTCCTAAACGACTTTGAATAATGACTTTTAGTTTATTATAGACGAAAGCTAATGAATTAGAGATAACGATAAGGAAAAAAAAGTGGCTTAATTGTTGCAGGATATAAAAAAAAGAGCGCGCTGAATGTAATGTAATGGCCGATGAAAAGTAGTATCTTAGAAAAATCATTGGCGATTCGGTAATTACATTCAGATCGAAGTTTAGTAAAATGATTAATTTTTAGGATAAATAGGGGTTGTAAATAACTACCCCTATTTAGCCCTCCTTGAAAATTTCATTACTAAAAAATTGATTTGAAATTTTTGTTTTTTTTAACCGAATTTTTTACCGCTTTTATCTACACCCCCCCCCCCCCCCAAACAGTTCAAACCAACCCTTAAATTTACATCCTCGTAATGCCACATATCCTACCTGTATTGTAAAAAACGAATGATTGAAATCAAATCAACACTTACAGAAAACTATCGACTTTTGTGTGTGACGAAAGTTTGACATTACCCGAAAAATGCTGATTTTGGTCGTCTTCCATCACAGATGAGATGCTATAAAATTTTTAAATATGAACGGTAAATTATGTTTGTAGTATTAAATCGCATCTATATTTTGTCCCATAAACTCATATCTAATTAGTTTATGAATCCGTTAATTACTTTCGGTGTAAAGACGAAAAGAAAGGAAACGGTACTTTTTCATAGTACAAAATCGACGTTTTTTGAGTAAAAAAATGGCATTATATTAATTTCACACTTGTGATGAACCGTTAATTTGGAGAATTTTTTCACTTTAATAAAAAATGTTCACAACAGTTGTCTAATGCATATAAAAGAAAGAACGGATAAAATACATGCAAAATATAGGATTGGAGGTGTATATGACCCATGGGTAAAAAACCAAATGTTTAACGGTAAAAACGTAACGATAAAGTTTTCAGAATTTAAAAAAAACTCCACAACTCTCCTACACTCTCCTCTCTCTTTCATGTGGTACCATATACACCCCAATTTGGACAAATCCTATGGGGGTGATAATACCCCCACCCCCTGCACCAATCATGCACAAATTTTTTCCACGCATTTTTTGCTCCTGAGTAGATAAGCTATGCGGGTACCAGACCACTTTTTTATGCCTCCAGGATTTCGCCACAGATGGGGCCACCATCGCTGGGTGGTTTGAGCCCATACTAAATGTAGGTTTGCGTCTTGGTTGTATTGGTTTGGGTCTCGAATGCGCCCTAGCGGGATTAATCGGTACTACCGGGATGTGTCATTTGGTCTTGACTGCGCCCTAGCGACATTAGCAGGTACTACCAGCATGCTCCCGCACTACGGTTTTCTTAAATACATACATAGGTGCGCCTAAATGTAGGCTTTTGGCTTTGAACTAATATTAGTAATAATTAAAGTTGATGCTAGGAAATTTTTGTTCATGCCAATGGATTCCAGATGGTTGTGGTGGGTGTATTAGGGGGGATGAAATTTTCATCAGAAATCCTCTACGGGCTCTGGTTTTCGAGATATTAGCGATTTTACCTTTTCAGATATAGTTAATATTATTAATAATTCAAGCTACCTAGGATAGTTTTGTTCATGCCAATAGATTCTAGAAGGTGTTAGAGGGGCGAGGGTTAGAGGGGGAACGAAATTTTCATCAGAAATCCTCTACGGGCTTTGGTTCTCGAGATATTAGCGATTTTACCTTTTTAGATATAGTTAATATTAGTAATAATTCAAGTTTTTTTCGCTCATGGGGGTGCTGCGTCTAAATGTAGGCTTTGTTCAGCATCATTCGAATTTCACAACATGACATCACCATGAACAGATTCTAGAAGATGTCAGTGAGCCGATACTACCAGCATGCTCCGGTACTACGGCTTTGGGTGTTTAGTACTATTCTTTTGGAAGTTTTTGCTTCACTTTTGTCCCACACGTGGCAGCATGCTACGGTTTTGGGAAGTTGTTTGCTTCAATTTTGCCCACACGTGGCAGCATGCTACGGTTTTGGGAAGTTGTTTGCTTCACTTTTGCCCACACGTGGCAGCATGCTACGGTTTTGGGAAGTTTTTTGCTTCACTTTTTTGGATGTGTGGTGCGCCTAAATGTAGGCTTTTGTTGTTTTCAAGTGTTGCGCCTGGTTTTGAATTAATATTAGTAATAATTGATTTTTCTTGAGCGCCTAAATGTAGGCTTTTGGTTTTGAACTAATAATTAAAGTTAATAGTAGGAAGATAGGGAGGGGGGAGGGTAATGAAATTTTCATCAAAAATCCTCTACGGGCTCTGGTTTTCGAGATATTAGCGTATTAATATTTCAAGTTATTTTTGCTCATGGAAATGGATTCTTGGCGGTGTGGGGGTGGGAGGGGGAACGAAGTTTTCATCAGAAATCCTCTACAGGCTTTGGTTTTCGAAATATTAGCGACATTTGTTCAAACAATTAGCTAATTGGCAATTATATATTAACTAATTGGCAATTAGCTAATTGGCAATTAGTAATGTGTTGTGATGCGTAATTCTCATAAAAATAAACAAATTTAAGAAATATCAACACTTGCTGTAAATATTTAATAGAAAACTTCAAGTTTAAGGTAAAAATATGGTTGCTGTGAGGTGTATTGATACAATTCCTGTTGCTGAAAATAATGTTGTCAAACCAAATTAAATTTCAATATTTATTTATTCACATCAAATTAATTATTTATTTCTAAATCTTAAGTTATAAACTTTTTCCCTATGTTCTGTATTCAAAATTGGTAGCAATATAAGTGAAGTTCTATGAATCCTATCTTGGAAACGAAAGCGATCCAGAGCATATGTCTCCCAAGGTCCTTTTCTGGGCTCATATTCAATTATATAAACTTGTGGAGCACTAGTACTAAACGTAACTTTCATTATCACTAATAATTTAGAAATATTAATAATAAAAAAACTAGTTTCACATTATTGATTTTATTTTTTATTTAACGATTATAATAATTAATTGGATACAAATTTTCGTCATGCTGAACAAATTCAATTTTGTATGAACGTCCGATTACTCCTTTATTGATTACGTAGAAGTCTCCCTTGGTGTTTATTTCATTCAAAGAGTCCTCTGAAATTCTGCTGTACCTCGAAGGAAGAAAAAGGTGGTAGTTTTCCAAATCGAGAACCACAACGATCTCCAAATGCAGTTTTGCATCGCCTTGCTGCAACAACCTTATATTTCTGGCCCAGCTCCATTTAGGATGTCTTCAGGGTTGGTGAGTATTGCTCCAGCTTCCTTAGTTCTTCCATTGCGCCAGCCATTGTTTTACTCTAATTCGTTGTTGCTTCCTTGAATTCCAAAATAAAACTGATTGCAAATCTCATTCAGCTCCTCAATTTATAGTCATGATTCCAAAGCAAGTTTCATCCTGTTTAAAGCAAATTTGCAATATCAGCACAATACGCTGAATGATTTATGTAATTTGATACCACACTTCCTGTAAGCAACCCAATTCCAAGAATTTTACTGATTGAAACGTTTCATTGGAATTCGTAAACATCCTGTTGTGAACAAATTTAAGCAATATCAGCAAATGATTCATGTTTATTCTACTGATCGAAACGTTTCATTGGAATTCGTAAACAAATTCGCATTTAAGCTGCATGGATCATACACACCTGTGTAAACTTCCTGTTTACAAATTCGCATTTTAGCTGAATGAGTCATGCACACCTGTGTAAACAAATTTAAGCTATATCAGCACATTTATTCCTTTCATCTAATTTGATGCCACACTTCCTGTAGGCAGCCCAAAAATTTATTTTTCGAAGAATTTTGCTCATCGAAACGTTTCATTGTAATGTAAACAAATTTTCACATTTTCATGTATGCATTCATGTAAACAATCTTATTTGCAAATTCGACCAGCAAAATAAAGTAATCAAATTAATTTGAGTGATTTTCTTATCGTGAAATTCGATATCATCTCAGCCTGTAAGCAAATTCGTTGGAATTCATCCTGTGCAATGATTATTGTAGCAGCAGGATCATTCATGTTTACAAACCGTTGCTATAAAAGCGCAAGCAAACTCTTGGGGAGCACCAGTCAATCGAAGTGATTCACAGTGTTAGTGTTGAATAAAAAAAATTAAAAATGTCTATCAGAGTAATAAATGAAAGTTTTTCATTAATTAATAAATTGCGAGAAGATGTTTTGAAGTATTTAAGTGATGCAAATTTTGTGAATAAAAACAATATTATTAAAGAGTGCAACAGAAACATTCGTAAATATCAAGCAGCATTTCGGAAGTGTAATAAGAATGCTAGAAAACAACATTTGCACAGCTGTATTGCTCAAATTAAATCGTTGAGAGTGTTAATCAAAGCTCCCCATCGAGGTGGACGAATTAATCAACAAGTAATAAGAAGTGATTTTGTTAATTGGGAAGAAATAAAAATAGCATTCGTAGGTAGAATTAGGGCAGGTGTTATCGTGAATATAAGCCACCTAGATACTAAGCTGTTTATGCAAGATGCTTCCAAATTACTTGCTCGCCTCATTAAGAATACATTAAAACAACAATATCATATTGTTACGAGCGTGGCCTTAGTTCGTTATTTAAAACACAATATTTCAGATATAATTCAAAAGTTCTTTCTTTATTTAACTTTACCGTTTACTCTCACAAATTCACAAATAATTATCAAATCAACTCTTTATTTATCGCTAGTACTGTACTTCTAATTATCGCAATCCAAATAGTTTACTTCGTTCACTTCGCTGTCTGAAATAATACTCCGCCTCCTAGCTGTCAGAGCGCCGTATTTATACTCTACGAATTATCCTAGAACCTTCCTGAATATTCCGTTCTCCGAACCCAAAGTTTACTAAGATGACACTCACCTAAAGTTGTTTCCATTCCTAACAGATGTCGCTTGATTCACTTTGTGGCACGTAACAATATTAAAGTTGCTACAACGTTTTGCGGTGAGTTTATTAAAGAAACTGGTGATAATGAAGTTATTAAAGACATTAAGTACTTCCAAGCAAGAGCTGCCCAATCAGTGTGGAGGATAATTTGAATGAGTGGTATAAATTAAATATATACGACCCAATACTTACTCAACTGGAAGAGTTTCAAGAGAAAGACGGTGGTTGGGCTCTGCATTCTATAATACATTTAGCGGTGCATATCAACAAGTTTGAGCCGATTCGGGGATCATTTTATATACCTCTGCCGAAGGAGATTGCTTTAAAGCAAGCTCGCATTAATGTGAAAAATAATGATGAAGCATGCTTCGCGTGTGCAATAACATCAGCGCTATATCCTGCAAATGTTCACACCGATAGGATCGCATCATATCCACATTATTCTCTGTTCTAAATTTAACTGGAATAACATTTCCCATGACGCTTAAGCAAATTACACAATTTGAAGGCCAGAACGATTTATCAATATACGTGTTCATCCTAGAGAAAGAGGGTTTCTTCACCACAGTTCCAGTTAGACTTACGAAACACAGGATGGAGCGACATGTAAATCTCTTAATGCTGCAAGATGACTTTGACCAGGCTGATGATGATGATGAAGATCATATGGATGATGATGACGATGATGATGATGATGATGATGATGATGCAAGCAGATATCATTTCTGCTGGATTAAAGATCTTTCGTGCCTTGTATCGAAACAAACTTCACAACATAAGTCTAGAGTGTATATATGTGACAGATGTTTGCTCTACTTTTACTCTGAAGAAAAATTAACATCACACACTCCCGAATGCGAGAAACAAAACGACTGTAGGATTATGTTTCCCTCAGAGGAAAAGAAATGGTTGGAATATAAGAATTATAACCATAAGAATCCAGTCCCGTTTTGTGTGTATGCTGATCTTGAATCAATATTGAAGCCGATTCAGGGAAACGATCAAAATACACAGCGAATCCAGGAACATGAAGTTCACAGCATGGGATTCTATTTCCACTGCAAACATGATGCTAAGCTCTCATATTACAGAGCATATCGAGGCAAAGACTGTCAAAAATTGTTTGCATTAGAATTGCAAAAGATTGCATCCATAGCTGTACAGGAGAAGCTGAACATCAGGCCAATGCAACCCCTGACTAAAGAGGAACGGCGTTCACATATTGAAAATACTTGCTGCCATATATGTGAAAAAACGTTTGCAGCCGATGAGGAACGAGTCCGGGACCATTGCCACTTAACAGGTAAATACTGAGAAGCATAATTCAATTCATTTCTTTTCATAGATTCTTTTAACAGGAAAATACCGAGGGCCAGCGTACATTGCATGCAATCTGATGTACCAAGATTGCTCCATAGTTCCAGTCATTTTTCACAATTTATCTGGATATGATGCTCACTTCATTATTAAGGATATAGCTACATCTTTCCCAGGAAATGTTGATCTCTTGCCAATAAAGAAGGAAAGATATATCTCGTTCACCAAGCACATAAAATTCAGATTCATCGATTCCTTCCGTTTTATGGCTGAATCTTTAGATAAGCTATCATCATTGCTGCCGATGGATAAATTAAACACTACAAGATCAGTATGGCAGGGATTGGATGATGACACTATCAAACTTCTTACACGCAAGGGTGTCTTCCCACATGATTTTATTGATGACTGGGATAAATTAGATTTCCGGAACTTGCCAACACAGCAAGCGTTCTACAATAAAATGACTGACAGTGCTATATCTCCTGAGGACTACAATCATGCTGAAGAGGTCTGGCAAAAATTTGAAATACAAACACTTGGTGAATATTCAGATCTATACCTTAAGACTGATGTTCTCCTATTGGCCGATGTGTTTGAGAACTTTCGAGAAGTGTGCATGAAGACATACAATTTAGATCCAGCACATTATTACACCATGCCAGGCCCAACATGGGATGCTATGCTAAAATACACTAATGTGAAATTAGAGCTGATAACCGACGTAGATATACTGCTATTCATAGAGAGAGGCATTCGAGGTGGTATAAGTCAATGTTCGAACAGATATAGTAAAGCCAATAACAAATATATGGATGATTTTAAGCCTGAGGAGAAAGAGAAATACTTTATGTATTATGTTGTGAATAACCTTTATGGATGGGCCATGTCACAGCATTTACCAACCGGAGGATTCAAATGGGTTGATGTTCCCAATATTGAAGTTTCCGAAATTCCTGATGATTCTCCAACTGGATACATATTCGAAGTCGACTTGGATTATCCTCAACATCTGCATGATAAGCATAAGGACTTACCGTTTTGCTCTGAGCATGCAGCAACACCTGGAGCAAAATTAGAAAAGCTTCTGACAACATTACATCCAAAAACTAAATATGTTATACACTACCGAAATTTGAAGCAATGCTTATCACATGGACTCATCCTGAAAAAAGTGCACCGGGTACTTCAATTCGACCAATCAGCTTGGCTTAAGCCATATATTGACTTAAATACCACCAAACGGATGCAGTGATCATGAGAAGGACAGCTATAAGAAGATGAATAATGCAGCTTTTGGTAAGACCATGGAAAATGTACGCAAGTATAGCGATATCAAGCTTTGCATGAAGTGGGAAGGTCGCTATGGTGCAAAAGCTCGGATTGCGGCACCCAACTTCCACTGTGCAACGATATTTGATGAGAATTTAGTTGCTGTGGAATTAAGGCGACTCAAGATATTATTCAATAAGCCGCTCAATATAGGAATGGCAGTTATGGAAATTTCGAAAATATGCCTCTACGATTTTCACTACAGTTTTATGCAGCGTGAGTATGGAGATAAATGTAAAGTCATGTATACTGATACAGATTCTCTAATATATGAACTTGAAGAGAAAAATGCATATGAGTTTATGGCCGAAAATATAAACAAATTTGATACAAGTGATTACCCAGAAGGTAATGAATTCAATTTACCGCTCATGAATAAAAAGATTCCTGGGCTAATGAAGGATGAGCTGAATGGGAAAATCATGCGTGAATTTGTAGGCTTGCGCTCGAAAATGTACAGTCTGCGTATAAACGCTGGTACAACTGTAAAAAAAGCGAAAGGAGTAAAGGCTAATGTAGTCCAGAAGCATATCAATTTCGAAGACTACGTCGAATGCTTGAATAACGAGCGAATATTAACTGCCAATCAGAGCTCCATAAGATCCCATAACCATAGCGTGTACACTGTCAGTCAAAAGAAAATCGCATTGAGTCCTTATAATAATAAGCGACATATTATGAGCAGAACGACGGATAATCTACCATGGGGGAATTACTCCATTTCATCAGATCAACAAGTGGAAACCGCAGACAGTATCTAAGTCTAGTGTAAATAATAAATGTATTATAGTTTTAGTTTTATTTGTTAAAGTAATTTGCATTATAACTACATGTATAAAGTATTATAATTATTTTAAATTGTTAAATGTTTCTTCAAGATATTATAAAACATCTTTGTTATTAATCCAAGAATTGTGTTTTGATGAAAATCCGAGCCATTTAACGTAAGCTTTATCTCCACTCTTCTTTATGATTTTCTCTATGAGATATAGGTTTGGGTGTTTAACTTTCAGCAGCTCCAATTCATAAAAGCCTCCTGTGATTGGATTTCCTTGATAATCTTCCAGCCGATATGTGATGGGGTTTGTGTTTTGAACTTTAATAACTTTAAAAATCTCAGCTGTCCAGTTTGGTGTATAGCCTTTCTCAAATATATGCTTGTATTTGCTGGTGCGTACAAAATCTCTAACTATATACTTTGCAGGAACAACAATCTTTATATGACTGTATACAGTTGGAAGCAGTTGTTTCTCATTGGAGGCGTTGATATCACGTGGTCTCATTTTTGTAGTTCGATGTATTCGTGAATTGTATTCAGTGAGCAGTTTCTTTACCATACCAATCCACTAATAAGTTCCATTAAAGCTGAATTCCTTCCACACCATATCCTTTAGAGTTCGGTTAAATCGTTCCACTATTGATGCTTTGAGGAAACTGTACGTAGAGTAATGATTAATTGCATGCTTCTGAATTAGATTTTTAGAGAAGCTGCTGTAGAATTCCTTTCCATCATCAGTCTGCAGGTTTTTAGCTATTCATCCCTCGCTTAATATAGAATGCATGGCATCTCTTACTTCTACACCAGTTTTTCTTTTAATTGGAATTGCCCATGCATATTTGGAGAAGGTATCAATTACTGTCAGCAGATAGCGGTAACCCTTGTTCACATACTTTTAGGGATCCATTTCAACCAAGTCTGCCTGCCACAAGTCATCTAGTCCTTTGATAATCACACGACGTCGTTTAAAATTTTTTCTCGCTGTTTTATGCAGTTCATTTACCACTTGTCTCTTACTCATCGTAATTATAAATGAAACAGATTTCTCAAGAGTTTTTACTCATAAACACCATCTTTTGGTGTCAAGTCTTTCTTATTTATTACTGAAGTAAACAGATAGTTTTCAATCTTCGCGATTTCATCATTGCTATATAGCGTTAAATTTGTCACCTCTATATTAATAGTTTTTTTTATTTCTTCAACACTTATTTTAATTTTCTTGTCAACATAGTCTTTGGTAGTATCATTATCATTTTCAAAGGGTTCACCAAGTCGTTTTATACACTTTGAGTTTAGATCGTAGTCTCCGTTTATCGTTAAATTAAATCCAATACCCCGCTCTCCTAGGTCACCAGCTGGACCCTGAGCTCCTCGTTTACCATCTGGTCCTTGAATTCCTTGTTTACCGGCTGGTCCCTGAGCTCCTGTTGGTCCACGTTCACCTGATTTCCCAAGATATCCTCGCTTAGAGAAACGTCCAAACTTGTCAACGCTCATCTGTAGATTGTGAAGAAGTATGGCAATGGAGTAGTATTTAAACTATAATATCTGCTTCTCGCAACTCCTCCAGGATAGATACAATTTCATTGTTGTGACCGGTGTTTCCAGCCTGCTTTGATGCCATTAGAAGGCGCAGTCTATCCACTAATTCATTTGGATCATCCCAGTAAATGTGATCAATGTTTTCTTTAGGCAGACGCATTAGTCCCATGCCTTTATGCTGTATAAGTTTACTGATTATAGCTTTATACGTAGCCGCTCTAGTACCTTTTATTTGTCCATCTTTAGCATAGTCACGTTTATATGCATTGGTATCTCTCAAAATAGATCCATAATTAGTTAAATCCTCTTTAGTATATAGACTTTTGACAGGATCCTTCATAAATAGCAGCTCACATAACCAAAAGGTTTTTTATTGCTCTTCCCTTGATAACAATATTTCCTACATCATCAACATCAATCGTTGAATTACCGATTCTCCACGCGTTGTTATCATAGTAAACTCCATAGGTTGGATCAATTTTAGGACTATTATCAGTGAATAGCTTTAAATAGTTTGAAACTATGTATCCAGACGTATCGGGGGAGGTGACAGGAGACCTTCCTGTCAATGTTCTTGAATGTTTGGGTGTTGCGAATTCTTCTTCAGATGTTAAGGAATAATCTCCGTAATTTATAGGTGTGCTACTAGCCTCCATTTTCACATATTTTCGTTTTGGAGGAGTAAAAGGTTCCACAATTTCGTTGTCTTCTTCTTCTTCTTTTGGTTCCAATTTGAGTGGAGGCTCGTTTTTGACGCTTGTAACAAACTCTTTTAAGGGTTTGGTGATTGGCTTGAAAGTTTCTTCAAGTTGAGGTTCTGCTTCAATCCTCCCCGTCTTTAGAGCTTTAAATTTCCTTCGCACTACATTCCTTGTCTTGATGATTTCTTTTAATAGATTTTCATTCATCTTCGATATTAACTGAATAACTCTGAATAGCTCTGATAACAAGTAAACAGCTTTCCAAACAGCTCTGATAACAGCTTAACAGCTTTCCGAACCGCTCTGGTAACAGCTTAACAGCTTTTAAAACAGCTCTGATATCAGCGTAACAGCTTTCCAAACAGCTCTGATAACAGCTTAACAGCTTTTCAAACAGCTCTGATAACAGTTTAACAGCCTTCCAAATAGCTCTGATAACAGCTTAACAGCTTTCCGAACAGCTCTGGTAACAGCTTAACAGCTTTTAACACAGCTCTGATAACAGCTTAACAGCTTTCCAAACAGCTCTGATAACAGCTTAACAGCTTTTCAAACAGGTCTGATAATAGGTGAACAGCTTTAATTTACTCAGCAGTTCTATAGGATTCGGTGTGCTTTCGGCTGAGTTACCTTCGGCTTATGAATATTTCGCATGTTTCATCCTTTTATAGTACAATGAAGGTATCAAATCCTTTACGGTAGCGCCCCTTGTTTAATGAGCTATCCTTATCAATCATCAAGAAACCATATTCATCCTTCCAACACTCAGCACAGGCTCTTCGAAATTTATCAAACTTCATGTCTGTGTTCACATGATCATTATAGATATGTTTCAAATTCAAGACATCTTGCTTGAATAAGATGACTAAATTAGCATTGTCACGTATTAAGTGCTTTGGTATATGCGTATATGTTTGACAGAGATAGAAGCTGTCTATATCTTCGTGGCGACCCATGCAAAAATAGGATCGCACATTATCTTGCTTTTCACATGCTACATCATCGAAAATAAACACTGAATGTGATTTGGCTTCCTCTGGAGTTAGAACGTCGCAGTTGTTTGAGAGTGTATAATACCCCAATCCTGATATGGGGGTCATCACTCGCTTCAAGTATTCATAGTTTGGTTGATGCAAAGATTTTGAATATATGTAAATATTTTCATATCTCAGACCATTGGGATGTTCCAGCACACTTATCATAACATTAGTTTTTCCACAATTCGATGGACCAACAATGATGCTCCTTATACTATTAAGCAATAGGGGCCCATGCTTCTTTTTCACTTTCATGACAGCTACATCAGCATTTCGAACAGGAAAAGCTTGTTGTTGTTTAAGGAACCGCATATTGAAGACTAACGGGATTCCTATAAGTATACCTGCTTATATTACATTTAAACAGTATCATCGGAACCTTATAAGATGCCGGATCACAAATCGAAACGCTCCAGAAAATCTTTGAAAGGGGGTAGAGGACTATTAAATTCAATCATCAACAAATTACCTGTAGAATTACATCTACCGGGATACCAGTACTGTGGACCAGGAACAAAGTTACAAAAATGATTGGCGAGAGGAGATACGGGCATTAATCCATTGGACGCAGCCTGCAAAAAACACGATATAGCATACTCGCGACATAAAGATACAAGTGATCGACATATAGGTGATAAAATATTAGCTGAAAAAGCTTGGCAGCGTGCAAAATCTACGGATGTAAATTGGAGTGAACGTGCCAACGCCTGGCTTATAACAAACGCAATGACGGCTAAAATTATGCTAGGTATGGGTTTTAAGACTAAAAATAAACGCCAACCCACATTCCGAGAAGCAGTGCGAAATGCACGTAAGATTTTAAAAATCAAAAAACCAAAAGACTTGATGGAAGCTACAAAAATAGCTCTAAGTGCAGCTAAAAATATTGTGAAAAGAAAGAAGAAATCAATTAAAACGCCACGAGTGATACATGTACCAAAGGTTGGTGGGGCACTTCCATTCCTCATCCCGTTGTTTGCTGGGCTTTCAGCATTGGCAGCACTATCGGGAGGGGCAGCAGGCATAGCTAAAGCAGTAAATGATACCAGTGCGGCAAAGGCAAAATTGGAAGAAAGCAAACGTCATAACCAAGCAATGGAAACCATAGCGGTTGGTAAAGATGGAAACGGGCTGTTCTTGAAGCCGTATAGAAAAGGACTTGGACTCTATCTACAACCTCAACCAAAACACTATTAAAGACGCTACCGAAACGACCGCTAAACGAGTTGGATCTTCACAAGTATACCACACACTTGCCGCACTTCAGAGGAGTATTTATGCGTGATAATCTACCTAAAAACCCATGGAAGCGAGAAAGCGGTATTGTTAACTTGGACATCTCAACTGGAGCAGGTACACACTGGGTAGCGTACTACAAGAAAGGTGATAACATCGAATACTTTGATAGCTTTGGCAATCTCCAACCACCACGGGAGCTCATAAACTACTTGGGTAGTAATATTACGTACAACTACAGTTCTTATCAGAACTATGATGCAGTAATTTGCGGTCACTTATGTTTAGAGTTTTTATATAATTGTTATAGCCATTAATTATTATCTATAAATAAATGTATCTATATTGAAATTGTGACAGTTCATTATCAACCGCCATGTCATTAACACTTACTCTCACGGGAAATTCATCTCTACTCACTGCTGAGTACTTTCCTCCGCTGGAGCTAGCAACGGATTATGTTTGTGGATTAATTGATTTTCAAACATACAACTCTATACCAAATATTGATGTGAGCAATAATCTGGTTCATGTAGGGAATGAGGTTGTTGAGATACCTGTTGGATCCTATGAGATTGGTGATATAACAAAATATGTACAAGGATACTTGGATAAAGAAGGGAGAAGGATAAAGGTTACAATAAAGGCTAACAATAATACATTGAAGAGTGAAGTTAAGGCAACTGAAGAAATACATTTTGAAAAACAGAGATCCATAGCTCCTCTGCTAGGATTCAGTAAAAGAAACTTATCTGCTAATATAGTGCGTACATCAGAGTTGCCAGTCAACATCATTAAAGTAAATACTATACGCATCGAATGTAATATTATAACAGGATCATTCTTCAACAACACACAAGTACACACTCTCCACGAGTTTTCACCGAAAGTGGGGCCTGGGTATAAAATAGTGGAGGTACCCAAAAATGTAATCTATTTGCCTGTGAACACCAAACGTATAAGTTCTCTAACATTGAAGCTCCTTGACCAAGACGGTGACTTAATCAACTTCAGAGAAGAGACTATAACCATCAGGTTACATTTGAAGCCACAGCATGTTGATATACAATAATGATAAATACGAGTTCGGAGCAGACAAGATCATTAGTCAGCGGACAACCTTGAAGCGATCAAGACCTATATTAACACCTGCAAATACAGCATATTTACAATCGATAGGCTTAACGCTGAAACAATGAATAAAGGAATACTAGATATTGCACCAGACGCTCGCTTTGATAACAGTGTTACTAAATTTGAACATCACTCCTATTCACCATTTCTAACATCATTTAAAAACAGCGATGAAATCCGTATCTCTGTACAGCATCAAGACTTGAATCTTCTACCCAGCAGGAGTTTTCTTTACACTGAGGGATCTCTAACAAAGCTGGATGGAACCGTTTCAGCAACTGCAAAATTAGCTAACAACGGTCTACCATTTCTTTTTGAGGAAATACGCTATGAATTGAATGCAGTGGAAATCGATCGTACAAGAAATCTTGGGATTGCGACAACATTAAAAAACTACGTATCGCTAAATGCAAATGTAAGCAGGATACTACTTAACGGCAGCTGGTCACCAGATTCATCCGTTATACCAGCCAATGGACTGTTTAACTATTGTGTACCTCTGAAATATTTATTGGGATTCGCTGAAGATTACAAGAAAATTCTGGTAAATTCCAAACATGAACTCATATTGATCCGGAGCAGGACAGACGATAATGCCATTATATCACCCACTGATGTGATGAAAATTGAAATTACCAAACTTCAATGGAGTATTTCACATGTTACAGTATCCGATGATGAAAAGCTCCAACTATTTAAAATTATCGGGAGAGGTCGCCCGATACAAATGCCATTCCGCAGCTGGGACATATATGAGTATCCAGTACTACCGGAGTCCACGCAACAAACCTGGTCAGTTAAGACTTCCACTCAACTGGAGAAACCTAGATTTATCATCTTGGCATTACAAACGGATCGAAGGAACGATAAAACCAAAGATGCAAGCAAGTTTGATCACTGTCAACTCACCGATGTTACAGTTCATTTGAACTCAGAATCATATCCCTATGATGATTTGAATTTGTAATTTGATTTGAATAGATACGCATTGCTGTATGAGATGTATATAAAGTTTACACAATCATACTATGGTCATCAGTATCAGCCGTTCCTCACATGGGAGAAGTTCAAAACCGATGCTCCGATCGCTGTCATTGATTGCTCACATCAAAATGAAACAATAAAAACTGGACCTGTTGACATAAGGCTAGAATTCAAGACATCTGAAAATATACCGGCTAATACAACAGCATATTGTCTGCTTCTACACGATCGAATAGTGGAATACAGTCCGCTGACAAGTGAAGTTAGAAAGTTAAATTAAAAAGATGGCTGTCATCGTAGACGTCCAAGTATTCAAAACAAATCTCAATGAATTCATCACTAAAGAACTGGCAATTTTAAACAATGAAAACCAGATGCAGCACTTTATATTTCAACCACCGTTCAGATACAAAGATTTGACTTCAGCAAAAAAGAGACAAGTAAAATGGCTTCAACACAATTTTCATGGATTGCGCTGGGATGATGGCTACATACCGTATCACAAGCTGTACACTATACTTGAACCACTGCTTCGGAACAAAACCGTATATGTAAAGGGAGCTGAAAAAGTTCATTGGGTGCAGAAGATAGTTGGAGAGGGTGAAATCATTATTACCGTCGAAGATGAATACAACTGTGGAAAACTAATAGAGATTAACACAAATGCACCATCTTGCTAAGAAATTTTATTGGAAATAAAAACAAGTGTTTATAAAACATTAGACTTTTCAATACGCACATACCCCAGAACCCTCACTGACATCATCTAGAATCTGTTCATAGTGATGTCATGTTGTGAAATTCGAATAATGCTGATATCCACAACTTCCCTGCTAAGAAAACTTATTTAGGTGCAGCAAAACCATGATGACGTCATGCCGATATCTAGAACTCTCCCGCTAATAAAAGAAAACAGCAAAATAAAGGCATGCTGGTAGTTCCGGCTAAGACCGCTAGGGCACCTTACTCAAGAAATGGCGCGTATAGGATTTCTGATGAAAATTTCGTCCCCCCCTAATACCTCCACCCCAACCATCTAGAATCCATTGACATGAACAAAAATTTCATGGCGTCAACTTTAATTATTACTAATATTAGTTCAAAACCAAAAGCCTACATTCAGGCGCACCACATATCTATTTAAGGAAACTGTAGTACCTGCTAATGCCGCTAGGGCGCAGTCAAGACCAAATGACACATCCCGGTAGTACCGATTAATCCCGCTAAGGCGCAGTCGAGACTCAATGAAACCAAAAGCCTACATTTAGGCGCACCACATATCTATTTAAGAAAACCGTAGTACGGGAGCATGCTGTTAGTACCGGCTAATGCCGCTAGGGTGCAGTCAAGGTCAAATGATACATCCTGGTAGTACTGATTAATCCCGCTAGGGTGCAGTCGAGACCCAAACCAATACAACCAAGACGCAAACCTACATTTAGTATGGGCTCAAACCACCTAGCGACGGTGGCGCCATCTGTGTCGAAATCCTGGAGGCATAAAAGTGGTCTGGTACCCGCATAGCTTATCTACTCTCCTGAACCCGATAAATACAACAAAATCAACCGCATCACTCTACTACCCTCTCCCGCAAAACTACAACCCCGCGAAATTGTCAATAAAAAGGAACTGTAAAAAAAACCGTTATTACTATCATCTAAACAAAAAACTAGCTCCACCACTCTGCAGCATTTCTCATCCTCTTTCTTTTGATGCCCCACATGCCCTATTCCATACAACCCCTAGAGGGGGTACTTTTACCCCCACTCCTTGCAACCCCTAATTAAAATATGTTTATCTCTATTTCATTTCTCTCCACCTCAATAAAGCGAACGAAGAAAACCGCATCTCTCTACGTTGACTCTACGCAAATCTACGAACCTTCAAAAATCGCAACAAAAAAATTTCCCGTTAATTCCCGTCCCGCTTTCTAATTACAGTTAGAAACAAAAAATTGAAAAAAAAACTCTTCGAGAACAGTTGCGTATACTCTTGTAGTTTTGAAACAAATTTACCCCAATACTCTACAACATCAACTTCAATAAATTTTCTTCTTCCAGGTTTTTCACATTTGGACCCCATCAGTTTTTAAATATTAAGTAAAGTAATAATTCAATATAAATATATAATTATATATGTATATATAAATATATAAATTTAATATATATTATATAGATTCTTTAAACTTGAAGTTATAAAACTTGTAGGAATATTTCCTGAATTCAAAAATTAATAAGGCAGTACATTTTGTTAAGCATATCCATAACATAAACCCGCTGGCTTAAAAATTTTCCTTTGTCCCGGTAATTCATTATTTCTTCATCATTTTTGTTATCCTCCACAAATAAAGGCACTGCGCTTGAAAAAATCATAAATTCCAATTTTATTATATTAAAATTTATCAACAACTAGAAAAAGAATCTATAAATGTCATTTGTGCTAGGGGAAAAAATTCGGAAATAGTTTCGAAACAAGCAAAATCGCCTGTCAAACGAAAATCATATAACATACCGCCAGAGCGAAATCTTCGCTTCGATGATCGCTTTCGATGCGAAGTTATAACATGTCGCTACTGGCTTATTACCTTTCTTGTTTGCTATATATTCTAAAATCGAACCACAGTGGAATCAAAAACCTTATGCTTACAATTACGCGCGACACCTGGTTGTCACAAATAGATCACGCCAGTCGAATTTACAAAGGGAAAACCACGTAGCAGCGTGAAGCACGGGCATTTTGCTGGCCTTGTGCCTAGACGTGTAATCACTCTGACCTATCTCAAGTAGGCAATAAATACTACTTAGCCGATGTCAAAACAAATAGAGAAAAATCAAAACTAATAAGCCAGCTGACATTTATTGCGTTTTTTATTTTAAACCACACCCCACATTACACTCTGATGTCCTAATACCGTCGGGTGGATGTCCCCGTGGGACCTTGCGGACATCGTTGGGATAACATCAAACGTAACAATGCTGTACGTGGGACTTACTAAGGATGACCGAATGTCCACAGTTAGTGCATTTGTATGATGGCCTGCATAAGTCTTATTTTAGTCGTAAAAATTGTCCTTCCTACGAATGTGCTCTCATCCGTGGATATTAAAATAATATCCAAGTGACATAGAATTTATTTAGACCTCTAATATAAGTCGTAAAGACATCCAATATTCACAAATATTAATTGAACATCTAATTTAGGCTTTACAGAATGTTCAACGGCTGCCAGATTGTGTGAATTAAAGTTCATGTAACAAAAGTCACCAGTTTCATTTAATAACATCATGATGATTCACAAAGCAGTTACAGAATATTCAATTCTACTCAAATAGGTCCTATTTATCGCAAGGTTATATGAGTCCACCAAACAACCCAGGTCAATTCAGCGATGGTATGATTTGGACTTGGACAACTTCCTTCGATTCTCTGATTTCACCTGAATTACAGGATAAAAAAAAGTAATCCTAAAAAACCGGAGTAGAATTGAGTAAAGCAAAACCTTGCCATTAGATTCTTTTAGAAGAATCAGATGAATCTGTCTTCAGATGAATTACCTATCCACTTGTTTTCAAGGAAGGTAGATTTAAAGTGTTCTGTAATATATATGTATAATAATTATTTCAAAATGTTCCCACGTCTTCACTTGATTAGAAGAAAAGTGCGAACCAAATCTTAGTTGCATTTTACATCATATGGATAACAAAAATGTTGCACCAAATGGCATTAAATATATTCCTGTACAGATTATTAATTAACAAAATCAAAATGTAGAAGTACATAGGTAATATAAAATATATTTTATGCATTTCAGTATATAGTATTTAAATGCAAAAAAAAATCAGCTTATACATATGTATATACATTATTTTTGTTTTTGTGGTTTTTTCTCTATTTGGTAGCTCATCAAACGGTTTTCCTGAAAAGATTAAGAAAAAACTGTTATAATCATATTTGATTGAGTAATAATATTGAAAAGGCAGTAAAACCTATGAATATACAATGTGTTTAATCTCTTACACTGGGGATGGTTTGAAATATACTTAAAGAGGTTTAAGTAAAAAAGGAGTTATGGAGCGTTAAATATCGCAAACCAGTTTATCTCAACATATAAACGATTGGTTTGACCGGCAAATACTTCGACACAGACATTTTTTCTTTCTTTTCTGTTCTCTTTTTTTAACTTTAATTTTTTCCTACGTTTTTCTACTCTAATTATATATATTACTATTGAGTTCTTATTTTAGCCAAGGCTTAATAATTTTATAGTTCCATAGTTGGTATATGCGTTATTATTACACTTGGTATTATTTTATATTTGTCGTTACATGCAACTTACCTCTTATTGTCTCTTATTAGTAATGAGTATCGAGTAGAACAGACGTGGTGATTTCGTGCTCCCGCTTTTTCCCGTAATATTGGCAGTTTAATTGTACAAAATTTTCATCCGTATTCTAAAGCATAAATATTAAAGTTCTCTGTTTTTGTTTGCGATCATTAAAAACCTGGCGTTTTTCTACAAAATATTAATTTTTTCCTGATTAAAAGGTATCGCTAAAAATGTGTCTCTTAGTTAACGGTAGTGCATAATGCCTGGTATTGCAACCGAGTCAGCCGCGAAAGGTCGTAAAGAGAATAAAGTACGAGAAACTTCTGAAAGCTCTACCCTAGCAACAACTACAGCTTGTGTTACCAGAGCTAATCCAGCCCAGATCACTGTCGATTCGATGGATGCCAATATTGAGCAACTACTTAAGAGCTTGGAGCTGAAAATTTTGAGTAAAATTGATCAACTACTTAACGAATACGAGATGAAATTCCCTTTAAAGCTTGCTGGTATACTGAGGGCTTTCAACTCCCACCTAACATCTCTGGAAACTTCTGTGAATAATCTGCATAATAAGCTCTCAGCGACCCAAGAGTTGGTCCACGAATTGCGTCCCTTTCAGCGTCTCAGCGACACTGGGATCAGGAGAATTCCTGTGTGCGATGGTGAGGATGCATATTCATTATTCAGCGATATCTGCAAAACATTCAAACATGACCTCTCGACCTATTCGACTGCTTTTCGTGTAAGCGCTAAAAGTCACTCAGATGGACACTCACAAGCAAATCGCAACGCCAGGGTACATAACATGCCTATCATCGCCAGATTTTCATGTTCCAATGAGAGACGTAGTTTCTTTCTTGCAGTCAGTAAACATGGGACTGTCAAGGCGGAATCACAATAGAAATATCCGTAAGTACATTTACTTACGTAAAGCGAACGCGCCCTTCAATTTAACAGGCGTACACAAATTAACTTAACTAGTGTGTGGGAACTTTCGTTAAGTTTAAATATCCAATTTTCAGTAAGTGTAGTGCGGTAAGAATCGCACATTCCGTAAAAGCGATGTGTCAAACAGTTAAATTATTATTAAATGATTAAAAGTGCAATGTATAAATTAAAATGGAATAATAGAAAGCACAAATCTTCAATTAAATCAACTTCCAATTGTTAATTTTTTTCATTTTTACCACTTTTTAAAATTTAACACATAAAATGTCATTCGGGCACTCCGAATTAATAGAAGGCACAAATCTTCAATTACATCAACTTCTATTTGATAATTTTTTCACTTTTACCACTTTTCAAAATTGAAAACATTAAATATAAAGATAATAACTCTTATGGAATGAGATATATATTTAGGCTAAAAGTGCAATTTTTTGTACGTAAACCTCAGTCTCGTTTAATTTCGTAAAGTTATTCAATTCTATTGTGGTTCAGCCTAGACTAAAACATATTGGAGGTTTTTCATCAGATAGCCCGATCCAACTTCATTAAAGCCTTACAGCCGAATCTAATCAGCTCCTGCGTGAGCACTTAAAGCTCGCAATGTGAATCGGGTGCACGCGGTGTTTACAAGAAATGGAAGAGTTTACTTGAAGAAGGTGAAAGAGGGGCCTGCAGTGCAAATAGGAAGAACATTCCAGCATACTGCCATGATTGAGTCTTAATGTTTATCCATTTAGGAGGGGACCTGAATCACACTGAACAAGGAATAATTTTGGAGGATGATTTCATTACGAATGTTTGTTACGCTTTTGCTTTTTACTCTAGTAATTTGCCTCTTATTCATAACTCTTTCTGTAGTTATTTGTTTCTTTTACATAAAAATGTTACCCATTTGTCTAGTTATTTGCTTATTATTCATAACATTTTCTCTAAGTTTTTGCTTCTTTTTCTTTATCTTTTTTATAAAAATGTTAGTTTCTTTTTCTTAAGAATGCTTCTACTATTGTTGGAAAAACTCTTGCATGCGTGGCTTGACCGTTGGGAGGCCGTGCTTGTTTGTTATATATCTTTCTTGCCATTTAGCTAAACTTACAGCCTCATCGTTTGCACTCGCTTCTTACTCGTCTTCTGGCACCAATGGATAATAACCTGAATTACTTGAACAGAGTAGGAATAATGCTGAGGATCTTTTGTGGACGTGCTAGGGGTTTGAATATGGTATATTTAAATGCTAGAATGAGAGAGAACTTGAAGGTAAAAGTGATCTATGGATCTTCTGCTAATGTGATGGAGTCTTTGGCCCTAGAGGTGAACAATAGATATGAAAAATGTCTTCTATGCGCTAACTACTGCTCACCTGGCTGTTTCAGTAGTGATAATTTTTCCGAATTCGCCGAAAATATCTTTCATTTCACACGTAACTACACTAAGGTAATATTAGGTGGTGACTTCAACGTGAACGTTCTTGGCTCTACCACTAGAACTGTAGAATTCACACAATTAATGCAAGCATTGTACTTAAACATTGTGAATTGCCTCCCTACCTATCACAACACCTCTAGTCCGTCCTTACTGAACCTATTTCATGTTTCTGACCTTGTAAATGTGCTTTTCCTCAATCAACGCGAATCTACTCCCTTACTTGATCATGACATACTATTTTTAATATATGATTTTGCTGTCAGTCCTGATATTGCTCAGATGCTAATATCTTTTAGAGATTTTAACAATTTTGACACCACAGCTTTACTCAATGAACCTGCATCGCTATCATGGAATAATTTATACCGGTCTGGTTTAGTGGATGACAAAGTTGAAGTTTTTCGTGAAAAAATTACTTACCTGTTTGACAAATATATTCCTTTAAGAACTAGAACTGTTAAACTGGGTGGTTGCCCTTGATTCTCAGGTGAAATCAAAGTTTTAATAACTGAGCGTGAGTATCTGTATCGTAGATACTTAAGTCTTAGAACTACGGATAGCCACAATTGCTTTAGAGCGACAAGAAATAGGGTTAATTCCAAGATCAGTGCAGCTAAGCGTATATATTACAGCTCGAAATTTGATTGTAATCTATCCCCGAAGAAACTCTGGGGTAATCTAAAGAATGCAGGCATTTTTGGTAATGAAAAACCTAGATGTGACCCTACTCCAGAGGAACTAAATGATCATTTCACCTCTTCGCATTATGCAGTCGCGGCATCTGATGTGCTACCTGTAGACATTAGAAGATCGGCAGATCAGAGCGAAGGATTCAGTTTTCGCTGCGTCTCTGCTGACGAAGTCATAGTCGCTATTACCTCCATAAAATCAGACCGGATAAAATATTTCTTAAATTTCTAAAACTTTTTCTTCCGTGGATTGTCTCTCCCATTCTTAACATTTTCAAGACTTGTCTCACTACTTCCGAGTGTTCCGCATCATGGAAAATTTCAAAGGTGTTACCTATAGCTAAATCAAAGTCCCCCGAAAGCCCAAATGACTATAGACCAATGAGCATCCTATGTTATCTGTCCAATGCTGTCGTGAAGTTGCTGTACTCACAGGTCCTGGAATACTTAGACACCAACAGTCTCTTAATCCGATGGCAGTTAGGTTGTCGACCTTCCCACAGCTGTGAGACTGCTCCTTTGAAAGTAACTACCGATATCCGTAAATGTCTGGACAAAAATTGGTTGACCGTGTTAACCCTATTGGACTTCTTCGAGGCCTTTGATAGCGTGCATCACACTAGGCTTCAGTCAAAGCTTTGCACTAATTTCAATTTTGCCTCGTCGGCCGTACTTTTACTTTCCAACTTTCTCACTGAGAGATATCAAAAAGTGGGTGTCGTTGATCATTGGTCTAGTTTACTACCATTGTCTTCGGGGGTACCGCAGGGTTCCATACTTGGTCCCCTTCTTTTCAGCCTTTATATAAACGACATCCCTGAAAACATTCAGTATAGTAATATACATCTCTACGCCGATGATGTTCAACTATACTTCAGTCGGCCTATAGGTCCGATTGAAGATTGTGTCGACCGCATAAACTCTGATCTGCGTTGAGTTGGCAGGTGGGCAGAGGACAATCTGTTAGTGTTAAATCCCAATAATGCAGTGGCAATCTACAGACAGAGCTTGGACATAACTGACATTCCCCTATTACTCTGAACTCTGTCAATTTGACGTATGTCAACGCAGTTAAGAGTCTTGGAGTTCTTCTTAACGCATCTATGAGTTGCTGTGACCAAGTTAATAGAACCGTTTCTAAAATTTACACGGGACTTCGTCGGTTGTGGTTATCTGCTGATGTACTGAACAAATCTATGCATATAAAGCTTGCAAAAATTTTACTCTAACCTTATTTTACAGCGAGTTGTTTAATATTGCCGCATTTAGATTCTACATACGCTCGTAAGTTAAATGTAGCTTTTAATGACTGCACGAGATTTATATTTGGGATGAGACGTTATGACCACATCTCACATTTTCGATATGCTTTGTCTGGCTGTTCCTTAAATACGATGCTCATCCGCAAACAAATTATATTTCTACACAAGTTAATTTACAGCAAAAAGCCATCATATCTCAATGACGAACTGACCTTCATGCATTCTTCAAGAAACGTAAACATCTCCATTCCACGTCATTATATATTCCGTCTATGAAAACCTCCAATTTGTTCAAGTGGTACGTATTTGGAGCTCAATTCCAGCGGTCATTCAGAGGACGAGCGATGTGAGAGCTTTCAAGAGGTTTTTTTTCAGTATTTTCCACTTTATGGTTGATATTGTGGTTTTACGGGTCTAGTTTCCAGCAGTCGTGCTATGTGCGTGAATGCAATTTAATTACTTTCTAAATAACTTCTGTTTTCTTCACTTTTCTCTATATTTACTTAATTGTCTTAACTATAATTGTAATTATAACTTATACATTTAACTTACGTATTTTTTTTTTAATTGAATTTTAAATTCTATATAGCTATTGTTTATTTTGCGTTCTTGGTATGATATATTTATTTCCTCTTTAGTATAAGTACAGAAAAATATTATATTATCTTTTTGTACAGCCTCCTAATAAAATTTATTGAATTGAATTGAATTGAATTACTTGCTCAGGTGCGTGTCTAAGCCTTTTCTTCAATATCCATAGTTGTTACACTTGGCCATTTTTTGTTGCTACGAATAGAATCTGCAATATGGATATTACATTGATGTAATTTAAAGTTAGTATAAATATAAAGTCTTACCCAATACAATATTATAAATATTAAGTTCGCAGAACTTTTTTTTCTTCCTCTTCCCAAAAAGGCTGTATTGCTGTGCAAGCTCATTTGCAAATAATTGTCCCATTATATTATATGCTGTGCTCTAATACTTCCGCAATGAACACGTCCGGTCTCCTTTATCTGAAAGGTCGAAAATAAACTTTTTCTTCCTAGGGACAATTATAATACTCGTAACGTTATCAATTTTTTGGAATATTCCTTATCATTGTCTAGTTTATTTTCTATCAGCTCTAGTTTTACAAGTGTTGGTATTGGAAAATCATCCAACAGGTTTATGTCATCAGTAGTTTCAGTTGACTTACTCACAATATTGGGCAGTACGTCAGAAATATTATTTTGGTTTTCTAATATAAAAATCACTGCCTACTCACAGAACCTTTTTCAATCCTCAAAGCGCACCCTGATCGGAATTTGAAACACTATGGACAAAGGTGTGCCAACTTGTCGGTTGCACCCGTGTCGCCACAACCAATCGCTGAAGGTCATGCTAGTCCTCAGGTGTATGCTGTTTCCGCAGCGTCTGAACAGCAATTCTGCACTTTCTCTAATAGTCGACGAAGTTCGAAATTTAGCCAAACTAGTCACGGACTCGTTAACGCTTCACAATAAATCACAACGTCCTGAAAATTTTCAGTCTAGAAGTAAAGCCAGATATAGATCACCATCGCCTCGTATCCAGGCTGGACCAAAGCATCCCTATTGCTGGTACGACAAAACATACGCTCGCAACGCAAGGAAATGCATTCCTCCTTGTACTTTTAAATCTCAAAATTTATGTGCCAATTCGGTCATTTCTTCTATTGAATTTTCGACAAACTAAACAGCCCTCCGCCATTGACGACGGGTGGAAGTGGCTACCTAAATAGCCGTCTTTATCTTTATGATAAGTCCTCAAAAACCATTTTTTAATTGATACTAGGGCTTACGTGTCGGTCATCCCGGCTTCAACAGGCGATCGCGTTTCCAAATCTGATCTATGTCTGGTCGCCGCAAATTGTTCAGTTATACACACGTTTGGAAGAAAAATCCTCACACTGGATTTAGGACTGCGTCGAGTTTTTCCTTGGCAGTTCATCATAGCAAACGTACCAAGACCCATCTTAGGAGCAGACTTCCTAGGCCATTATGGTTTGCTGATTAACGTCAAGGAGAAGTCACTCATTGACCCATTAACATCTTTAAATTCTTTTGGACAACGCGTAGTATGCCAAAATTCAACTCTTTCAGTTCTCATAAATCCAGAATTCCACGTTGAAATTCAAAATCTCTTACTTGAACATTATTCCATTACTGCAGAAACTGGTTTTATTAAGCAAGTGTCTCATAAAGTGACACATCGCATCATTAGCAATGGGCCTCCCATCGCGTCTAAGCTGCGTCGCCTTTAGCCTGAAAAGCTGGCAGCAGCCAGAAAAGAATTTAACTTCCTTTTAAAGCAGGGAATTTGTAGGTCGTGGAGCAGCTGTTGGTCCTCGCCATTGCACCTCGTAAAGAAGAAAAATGGTGCCTGGAGACCTTGTGGAGACTACAGGTTATTAAATGCTTGTACAGTCCCCGACCGCTATCCGATTCCATTGATCCACGATTTTGTTTATCACTTGCAAGACTGCAAATATTTTTCAACTTTAGATCTAGCTAAGGCTTATCATCAAATCCCAATCGAACCTGAAGACATTCCGAAGACTGCTATATGCACACCATTCGGACTCTTCGAGTTCACACGCATGACCTTCGGTCTATGCAATGCGGCACAAACCTGTCAGAGGTTCATTCACACTGTGCTCCAGGAAATTTCCTTCTGTTTCGTCAACCTCGATGACAGTTTAATCGCCTCCCGAGCTAAATTAAAATATTTCACTCACTTGAAGAAAACTTTTACACGGTTAATGGAATACGGCCTAATAGTAAATGTGGATAAATGCACATTCTTGCAATCGCAGGTCAAATTTCTAGGTCATCTGGTTAGAGCTCAAGGGATCAAACCGTCTCCCGAGCGTGTCGCAGTTATCGAAAATTTTAAAACGCATAAAACCGTTAAAGACTTACGCCGTTTCTTAGGCATGATAAATTTTTATCGACGATTCCTCCCACATGCGGCCAGTCATCAAGCTCTTCTTAATAGTTATTTGACAGGACCAAAGAAGGGCGTCCAAATCATCAACTGGTCCACGGAAACCATCAAGGCCTTAGAGAAGGCAAAAGACCAGTTATCACAAACAACCCTTCTGGCTTTTCCCATCCTCTCTGCTGAGATCGCGTTATACGTAGATGCGTCAGATTCAGCCATAGGTGCCGCACTCCATCAGAAAGTGGAGAACTCCTGGCAGCTACTAGGCTTTTATTCAGTTAAATTAAACAGCGCTCAACGCAATGCTTATCAGGGCATCAAATATTTTCGCTACCACTTGGAGGGAAGAGCTTTTATTTTGAACACGGAGCACAAACCGCTGACGTTTGCATTTAGACAAAACCCAGAGAAAGCCTCTCCCAGAAAATTGAGACATTTAGATTTCTTCGGACAATTTACGACTGACATTAGACACATACTCAAATCGAGGACGCTGAGTTCTGACAACTTATTCAAAATTCGCAATAGAAATTTGAAAAGTTCCCTATTTTCGGTACAAATAAGCAATTGTACTGCGAAGTTTCGCACATCGGAGCTAGACCTTTTATCCCACGTAAATTTAGGAATCAAGTATTCGATGCAATCCACAACCTTGCTCACCCAGGTATTCGCACTTCAAATAAAATGGTCACATCCCGCTATTTTTGGCCGTCTATCAATAAGGATGTAACTCCTGGGCACGCTCTTGTTTAGCCTGCCAACAGAGCAAAGTTTCAAGACATGTCAAGACCACTCCAGGCTCCTTTCCAGCATCTTCGCGCCGTTTTCAAGATATACACGTCGACATTATTGGTCCTATGCCTCCCTCCAAGGGGTTCAGATACTGCCTTACGATCACTGACAGGTTCACCCGTTAGCCAGAGGCCATTCCTCTTGACAGTATCAATGCTGAAACAGTAGCCGAGGCCCTCTGCCAAAATTGGATATCGCGTTTCGGAGTACCCAGAAAAATCGTCACCGACCAGGGACCTCAATTCGAGTCTATACTCTTCGCTGAACTTTCCAGATTGTTGGGCTTCGAATGTAGTCGAACCACGACTTACTATCCTCAATCCAACGGTTTTCTAGAGCGCTGGCACAGGGCACTTAAGGCAACATTAATGGCATACAGAGATAAATCCTGGTCAAAAGTCCTTCCTTTAGTCCTACTCGGACTCAGAACAGCTTTCAGAGAAGAATTTCAGGCAACCCCAGCAAAGCTAGTCTACGGCGAAAGCTTACGACTGCCAGGCGACTTTCTCCAAAGCTCAGTAAATCATTCATAAAGCGAATTCCTCACCTCTCTTCGAAACATTTTATCAGACATTAGACCCATGCAAGCTTCAAATCATTCTCAGCACTCCTTTTTCAAATTCAAAAATCTTGATAATTGCTCTCACGCTTTTATACACGAACAGATGCGTTGTGGGTCTCACTTCAACCTCCTTACGAGGGCAAATATGAAATTATTGCCAGAAAAGAAAAATTCTTCCCACTTAAAGTGCGTAATAGAGAGATCAATGTTTCGTTGGATAGATTAAAACCTTGTTTTAAAGAAACTGATAACGAAATTCATCCAGGCCAGCAAAATCAATATAAAGACTCAACATTTGCACACCCATCTACACGTATTGAAGAATCGATTCAGCCAGTACCTGAGAACAAAACCACTAACCTTGACAATAATGATCACACACATGACCTTTCGATTCCAGCAACCGAAGACGCACCGCATCAAACACAACCAAATACACCACCCTCGGACGTTGCGGAATTTTAGATTTCTGCCAGATGGTAACACAGTTTTCCACCAGCAAACTACAAGATCCGGACGAACCACTAAACCACCGCGCAAATATAGGTCTCGCTAAACCAGGCGTTTCGCTGGCGGGGGAGTGTTGTGGCGACACGGGTGCAACCGACAAGTTGGCACACCTTTGTCCATAGTGTTTCAAATTCCGATCAGGGTGCGCTTTGAGGATTGAAAAAGATTCTGTGAGTAGGCAGTGATTTTTAAGTTAGAAAAATAAAAAAGAAAATATTCAGTTCAGTGTCAGCCGTCTAGTCAAGCAGACCTATTTTAAGAATACGTAATAAAGCTGTTGAAAGTAAATAGAATAAAGTTGGAATAAATTGCAATTTTATAACGAAATTGGAGCACTACATTTTCATTTCTTTTTGTTTAAAAAAAGCATAAATTTAATTTTCAGCTTATCGTAAAGGATCAGCAAGCCGTTCTAAGATATTTTGTCGTCCCGTTAATTACCGACATTTGGTTATGTCCTCATCCTCAGATGACTAGGCCTTCATCCTTTACGGCGATACCGTGATAGACCCGATAGTCGTTTACTCGGTCAACTAGCGGTACGCCGTCGAGGAATATTTAAACAACCGATCCCCATCCAGTCTGTCAAAGAGACAGTCGGGATTTGAGATAGATGATCGTCCGGCTATCCTGCTTTCAACCCAGGAGTAATCTCGAGAGAACTCTGGATTCGAATTCTTTGCAGGATCAGTTGCACGCTAGCATATACAACAGGATAGAGATCGACTAACCGAAGCCCCAAATCTAATGCTAAGTTTGAACCCCAAAGACCCACTTGACGCTTAATGTCTTTTATGTATGGTAGAATTACTGAATGAGATGAGAACTCTAATAGATGAATTTAATTTAAAATTTTACTGCGCATTGGTTTGTAGCTGACTACATTTTACAAGTTTTATAAGTGTCATAAGATTTAGATATAACTACAATTTCGATTGCGACGACCGAAGTCGAAGTCAGCCGTTACATTGGCCATTTTTATTTATTTATTTATTTATTTAGTACTTCATCAACGGTCTGATTACTGAGTATACAAAAGTGAAATAAAACCATAAAATGACAAAAGCATACATAACCATAATAACGATAAAAAGCATAGATAACAATAATAATGAAAAACAAGTAACTTTAACTAAGCTGATCTCTTACATGACATTTTGAAAGATGAAAGTCAATGCAGTCAAACTGGCAGTTAAAGAGATGAGACATTGATGAAACCAGTTCGTGCATGCCATAGTTTGTACTATGCTGAGGAACAACGAAGAAGTTACAGTTCCTCAACGAGCGCACAGGAACAGATAAATTGAAAGTATTTAAGAGCTCAGGGGAGTTTATCACTCCTTGTATACACTGAAATGCAAAGACAACTCTGGAAATTTTACGTCTTTCTCAAGAGAATCTAATGGAAAAAGTTTAAGTCTATCAACATATGGAGGCAGGATAATAATGAAGTCCGCGCAGGGCAAATCGGATAAATCTCCGCTGCACTGCCTCGATGCGATTTATATATACAGAATAGAAGGGAGACCAGACAGGACTAGCATACTCCAAAATGGGTCTAACAAATGAGCAGTAAAGGATCTTCGTTTACAAACCCCAGAGTAGCATTAGCCCTGGCCACGATTGAATTAATATGATGTTCGAAGGAAAGACGAGTATTAAGGAAGATACCCAAATCTTTGGTTTTATCAAGTCTAGTTAATAAGCATCCATCTAAAGTATAATTAAACGCCAATGACCTCCTTTTACGAGAAAAGGACATAGCAGTACATTTGCTAAAATTAAGAGGAAGCCAGTAATAGCACACCATTTATGAAATGTGTCTAAGTACGAGTTTTAAAATCCACACTCGTTTTCATTAGAAACAATGCGTAAGATTTTGGCATCGTCAGCATAGTATTATATATATTTTTATATATGTACGTACCGGGACGGATTTCTTTATATTTCCTCTGGGTTTCACTTCAAAACATTGTTTCGTTATTTTTGCTTTTTATTTTAAACTTCTTTCCAAACAAACTTAATTTTTTTTTTTTTATAGGAACAATTATCTTTATACCAAAACCTTTTTTTTTCTTTTCTATTTTAAAATTCTTTCCAAACAAACTTTCTGTTTTAATAACAGCGATTTTCTTTATACTAAAACTTTGTTCCTTTTCTATTTTCACTTTATTCACCTTTTTTCTCAATCCTTTCTACTTTGTATATATATTTTTGTTTTACTTGAAACTTCTTTCTATTTTAACTCTATCTCACCGCAACCGAGACTGCGCCGAACCAAAACTTTGAAATCAACTTAGTTTCGTTTTTTTTTTAAACTCGACCCACAACCTCCGTTTTAAAGTGCAAAATCCAACTCGGCTCTTGATCACTTTCGTCGTGATCAATAGCCCTCGTTCAGGGTAGAAAATGCATAGTTGCATTTCTACCCTGAGAAAAATTTTCATTTATGCTGGACTTGTTTAAACAAGTCCAGAATATTTTTCGTTGGACGGAGGCTTGAAATTTGATGCTTTTATAAACATCAGCCACCGTCCCGTCGATTGAAATTGCGGCGCGCGTATACATATAATGTATTTTCGCGGCGCGCATTTCTTATCGCGAAAGCTTTTTTCTTCATATGTATGTACGTTTGTACATACATATTGTAATTTTCACGACAAATCGATCTGAAGGTACGACTTGCCTTTTATTTTATTATTTTTTTTAAATTAAATATTTCTACTGGCAAATTTTGCTGAATGCAAAACATTTTTTTCTTATTTCTATTTATTTTCATATTTATTTATTTGTTTATTTATGTTTAACTAACTCCTTTTAAGGCTATTGGTTTACCGACTATTTAATGATTGAATCTAATGCCTTTTTGCGATTGCCTCTACTGTTCGAGTAGGTACTGCAGGCTATTTTATTTTTGCATATTATATAATTATGTGGCATTAATTCTAACAAAGACATTTTTTTTTCTTTAGTATTACTAATCTAATTATTTTTAATTCTATCCTTTTTGTATACAGTTTACCAGGGCTACTCCTTTTGGTTCAATTTTGCATTGATTTGGTGATCCATGTTGATAGTGTCCGCGTTTCATTCTTTAAACGATTTGGACTGACTTGATTTTAGCGAGGCTTCTAGTTCGCCTTAAAGTGGGTTGGGGAGCAGGAGTTTGTTCTTCTAAAGGGATTCCCTCGGATGAAATTTCGGGGTTACCTTGTGGTTGATTTCTCTGTTGTCTCATCTTGATGACAACAGGGTTAAGATATTTTACTGCGACAACGATCATTATGGCCAGAACTAGTAGGCTCGTAAATGATATAGAAGTGGTGGACAGGATATGGGAGTTTCTGTTCGATACCTTTTCCTGGTATTTAATAATTTTGCCTCTAATTTCCTCTAGTGAATGCGTGTCCTGGTAGACTGATTTGTGAATATCGTCTCCAGTTAAAATTTCCATTGAAGCTTGGTTTGGTTTTGAGGTTCTGGTAAAATGTCGGCCAGACTCAAATTTAATAAGGAATGCTTAAATTGTGGAAATTGTTTGACCTTCATATTTGAGCACTTTGTCACTTATTTGCACTTGACTCGGTTCAGTTATCTCAAGTATCCGTTGTCCTTCCAGTTTCGAGATCATAAAGTGATCTTTACATGTGATATGTAACACCGTGGAGGTAATAAATGAAAATAGCCACGTATTGGGCTTGCTTAGTTTGATCAGCATGTCCTTTTGGGGGATTTGTACTCTGGACCTGCATTTGGGCACTTCTTTTAAAGGGTTGTATAGTAATTTAATGGCACATTCGTTGGATGTTTTCGCTTTGATTATAGGCGTGTTCAGCCGGCCTACATACGTGTTTTCTTCCAAATTACTTGTTATTTTCTTGCAAATTTTCATGTCCTCGCCTTTTAATAAGAGAAATTCCTGAGTTTTTTCGCTATTGGCTATGTATGAATAACCAGGGTCTGGAATTAATGAATAATTTGCCGACTTGGGTACATGATAGTATTGAATCTGTTGTAGTCTCGTTTTTGGCAGATTAAAAATTGGGAGAGTAATTCTCACCACCAATTTATTCTGCATAAGGAGTGATTGAGCTCCTGCTGTTTGGTAGAGGACGGATAAACAATTCTGATCGTTAGGACAATACGAAGTGGTTTTGCGATATATCTCCAGTAGATTTTTAAGAGACATTAGGAGTGGATGAATATGATTGGTTCTACTAGCCATTATTATATCCAGGAGGGCTTGTTGTCGATATTCGATTTCGATGATTTGGAGCAATAAGCTTGATATAATCTCTTGTCTTAGTTGCCTCCTAGCTAAATCATCGGCCACATGGTGGAGATCGTTTATCTGGTAGGCTATTTTTTGTTGTCTGTCTATTAACATAGCCAGCGGTTTTTGAATCTTTTCCAAGGTAGTTTTTAGATCGCTGATTTGTTGTTTCTCTAGCTGGGTTAGGGCTTGTGTATTTGATTCAAGTTCTTCTAACCTGCTGTAAATTTCCTTCTCGTTGTTATTGTCCATGGTCCCAAATAGGTGGTGCATTGCGCTGCCTATTCCGTCGAACAATGACCTAGTTTTACGTTTTCCTGGAACCAGTTCTTTAATGGTTTTCGTTCGTTTTTGGACACTGTCTATAATAGCGTGTAGGTGATGCTGTTGAATGTAACACAGTTCTCCTGGGTTTGTTTTATTTATGCAGAGTTTATGCACAAAGTGCTCTGCATATTCTGCTAGCTTTATCTGGGTATCTAACTCATCCAAATCTATCTCGGTGAGGACATTCCAGGTGTCATGATATACCATGAGCTTTCCTAGGTCCTCGAAAAATATACGCGAGCCATTTAGCTGGGTTATTACATAGGTTTTTTCAGAGATTTCTACTCTTGTGTACTGGATGAGGATGGCTATTATAATTAATTGTAGCGCCATTTCTGTGGGCAAAACGGAGGAAGAAAATAGTCCTTAAAGTATGGTGGTACTTTTATTGTGCCATTTTAAACTGTGCAGTGGAGTGACTCCACCGCAAATGTTCATGGGGAGGTATTGAAATGAGGTTTAATGGACAGTGTAGTAGGAATTTCAAGTCAACCTGGTTCATTTTTGCTCGATATATTTTTATTCGAAATATGGTTTCAAACGGTTATTATGTACGGTTACTATACGTTTACCAATTTTGATGCTGGTATTCACAGCACTTGGTATTGCGATTACCTGATAAGGTCCTACCCAGATTTGAGACAGCTTATGTCTTCGGCTTTCATTCTTGATGAGGACCTTGTCTCCTACATGGAAAGTTAGGGGCCGTACTGTCTTATCGTAGGTCCCCTTTGAGCGCTGTTTACTTGCCAATAAGTTCCTTCGTGCCGCGGCATATGATTTTTGCAGCTTATACTTCAATATGTGATAGTAGCTCTCATGATTGTAAACGGGTTCTGGATCCAGTTTCAAATTTGATGGGACATCCGCTCTGAAACCGTATAGGCAGTCCATAGGGGTAAGTTTGGTACCCTCGTGTACACTTTTATTATATACGAATGCAGCGGTTCGTAGGTATTGGTCCCATGTTTTGGGATTTTCATCTACGATTGTTCGCAGGTATTCTATTAGGGGTCTATGTGCACGCTATAGTGCTGCATTAGACTGTGGGTGGTATGCTGAAGCCTGTAACTTCTTTACCTTTAGAAGCGTACATACTCTTTTGAATAATTCACTCAGGATATTTGTTCCCTGATCGGTGAGTATTCTTTTGGGTATGCGATAGCGCGTAACGATTTCATCAAAGAAAACTTGCGCTACTGTGACTGCTTCTGCATTAGGTATTGCATACCAGTCGACAAACTTTGTTAAATTGTCTTGGAAGGTCAAGATATATTTGTTACCTGATGTGGTCTTTTCTAATGGATCTACAACATCGAGGTAAACTTTGTCGAACGGTCGTTCTGCGATGTCCGTGATAACCGTTGGCATTTTATATTGTGGTGATGCTTTCATCGTCTGGCACTTTGGGCATTTTTTAATATATTCCTTGATGTCGCTAAGCATGTGTCTCCACAAATACTTGCGTCTTATACGTTTGTAAGTTTTTATGACACCTTGATGGCTACCAAATGTAGAATCGTGATAATCTTTCAAGATTGTTTGGATCTCCATGGGGCTCGTAATAACGTCGGGTGTTTTACCAGTACTTACATGCGGGTCAAGCGTTATTGGGTTTAGTGTTTCCGCCTCCGTGAGTTGAACTTCGTTTTAGTCCGCCTTCGTGTGCTCTTCTGTCTCCAAACTGGAGTTATTTATTGTCTTTTGAGCCTTTTGCTTCTGAGCTCGAGTCCTGAGTCCATCGTGTGGTGGACTAGGGCTTTTACCGTTAAGGTATTGCCTAAACTGTCTTCCTTTAATGCTTGAGGGATGCGACTTAGTGCATCGGCATTAGTGTTGTACTTCCCTGGTTTATATTCGATGTTGTAATCGAATTCAGATAATTTGTGGTGAAATCTCACCAAACGGGAAGTTGGGTCTTTCACATTGAAGACACCTTTGAGAGGTTTATGGTCAGTATAGACCGTGAATTTCCGGCCTTGAAGATAGCACCTGAAATTCTTGGTAGCCCAGACTATAGCCAATAACTCTTTCTCTATAGTAGAGTAATTTCTTTCGGCTTTGGTTAATGTGCGGCTTGCATAGGCGATGGACTGATCCTTTCCGACATCTCCTTGAGAAAGAACAGCTCCTAGAGTCTCGTTACTTGCGTCCGTAGTAAGATTAAAAGATTTTGTGAAATCGGGATAAATCGAAAATGGTGGGGAAATTAAAGCATTTGTTATGCTCTGAAATGCTTCTTGGCATTTCTCTGTCCAAGTGAATTTTACATCCTTTCAGAGGAAATGTTTGGACGTAGGCCAGCTTATTTGGGTCTGGTAGGGATCCTTCGCTAGAACATTTATGTCCTAGGTAAACAACTTCTCTTCGTAGAAACTGGCACTTCTCTGGTTGCAGTTTTAAGTTGTTCTCTCTCAACTTATTGAAGACTTTCCTCAACTTTTCGTTGTGGTCATTTAAATTTTTACCAAAGATGACAATGTCATCTAGGTAAACAAAACTTTCGAGGCCTTGTAGGCCTGTTAAGACGAAATTCATTAGGCGTTGAAATGTGGCGGAGCTCTTTTGAGCCCGAATGGCATACGCTTGAACTCGTAGTGCCCATAACTTGTGCTGAAATCAGTTTTATGTCGATCTTTTTTGTCGACAAGAACTTGGTGATAGCCGCTGGCCAAATCGAGCGTGGTGAAATACCTTGCGTGACCTAGTTGGCAGAGAATATCCTCGATTCGGGCTAGCGGGAATGCGTGTCCAATTGTCTTTTCGTTTAATTTACGAAAGTCGACAACGACGTGCCACCTTTTTTCACCGTCAGGTCCCGCTTTCTTGGGGACAACTAGTAGAGGTGAATTCCAAGGCCTCTTACTAGACTGGACTATCCCGCTGTCTAGCACTTCTTTTAGCTGCTCGTTAACTACTTTCCGCTGTGTTTCAGGTAAGCGGTACATTTTTTGATTGATTGGTGTTTGATCTTGCACATATGGAATATTATGCGTTATCGCATTTGTATAGGTGAGTTTGTCACCTTTGAGGAAGAAGATATCGTTGTGCTCTTCGCAGAGTTCTGGTATCGAAATTTTTTCTTCCGCGGTTAAATTAGGGTCTAAGCTGAGTTCCTGCTCTAGCCTGGATATACTCGGGTATTGCTTTATGTCGTCCGGAATCTCATAATCCGGGTATAGATATCGTACATGTTGTAAAATTGCTGATTTTTCAGCTGAACCTTGGGTTGACTTTTTCTTCCTGTTTAACTTGTTACCTGTAAGTAGATGAGTAATATATTTTGTTATCTTTAGTTATTTTTAGCATGTTGCAGGGTATTTACTTCCTGGTTTGTTGACGGCTAAGTTTGCTACACCTGTGTGGTCCTTGCTTTAGGTTGTGTGATATACTCCTGCGCGTGAAGGCTATTGCTTTTTGACCGCGTAGAATTTCTTGTGTTGTGTGACGGTGGAGTAATATGCACCTTTAATATAGGCTTTAGCGACTCGCTTCCGTTCTTATATGGCCGTTGTTTGTTTAATAGTGATTTATGCCTCGGGATTTTGGACGGAAGAGCTATATGCACCTTTTTGGGAGGCTTTGGACACTCAGTTCCGTCTCTTGTGGTGTTTGATATTGCCTCTAAATTTGGTATGGGAATGTGCGTATGGGTGTGATCTTTTGTGTGTATTAATGGTACTATGGTGTAGTCGTTTATTGGATATAGCTGTAACTTTAAGCTATGTATGACTACTTGATGACTGTTAGCGTTGAGAATACTAACCAGCACTAATTCTTCTCCAGATGACAGTAAACTGTTTGCCAAGAAGACTCCATTGCTTATCTCTTGTGATAAACAGAGCATTTCTTCTTGAGTTTGTAACGGGACTGGCGCAACAATTTGAGAGCGCGCAGGTATGCAGAGTGGTTCCTTAAAGGTAACCGATTCCTGCCTGCCTTCATCGGTCTCTTGTTCGCCCAGACAGCTTTTTTCACATTCCTTGGGCACTTTTGGAGCTTGGCAGCCAGCTTTTCTCGTTTGATAAGCCTTTAAGACACTGCAAGTGGATAGTTCAGCCTGTTTAGACTCTACCTCTTCTGCAAGTGTTCTTTCTTCGACTGGTTTTTCAGAATGTAGCTTGTCCGTTTCAAACATCAATGGCAAAGAAAATTCATCGGGATTAGTCTCCGTGCGAGGAAACCTTAGTGCCTTTTTAGGACCCTCAACATTACAGTTTTTTGCTAGGAAATCATTTCCTAAAAGTCCATCATCGGAAAGGCCAGGCAAGTTCTTTACGACTTGAAACTTGCAGGGAATTTTGTTTTTGAAAACGAAATTTCCCTCGCAATTTCCCAGCGTCTTTCCGGTACCAAATGCGGTCGGAAGTGTGCATGCCTCATTGTGGTTAATTTTTTTGAGATCTTTTAATGACCTTTTCTTTATTATACTTACCTCAGCGCCTGTGTCAACTACTAGTTTAGTTTGGCCATTCAGGCCTATGTCTAAAGGAAGTTTTACTGTAGCGACACTGGAATCGGGCTGCTGAGGAGACCCTATTTTGTTAGATGGGAGTTTTATAGTTGAGCCGGGGAGTTTGGGGTCGACTGTACGTCGTTTCCCAGACTCTGGGACTCTCATTTACGTTTTTTTTTACATGCGCTTAATATATGTCTAGAGCGGTCACAGAACTCACACTGTTTCCGCACATTATAGACTCTGGAGTTGTTATTGGGGTTTTGCGGCTCTCTAGGACATTGGTTTGGTACTTCTCTGTTTTGGGGTCTTTGAAAACTAATGTTGTTCCTTCTGCAGTCATGAGTATACATTTTGCAGTTCACATAGTACGGCGTATTTTTACGCTTCAGACAATCGGCGTATGTATGGCCTCTTAAATTACAAAAACTACAACTGATTTTATTTAAATAATTATTTTTATTTTGTACATTATAATTTTTATTAGGAGATCTTGGCTCCTGTTTGATGTATGGTGATGTGTTTGCCTGTGTGAGCTGCGGCTGCTGAATGTGACTATTTGTGTTTGTAGGGTTGCTGTGGAGAACTTGAACGGATGGCATTATGCTTGGATTAAATACGCTGTGGTTTGGTGGTGAGTTAATTCCACTAAATTGTGCGTTATTGGGTGTTATTGCACTTATTGATTGGGGTAGTGTATTTTGTATCACATCTTGTTGAAATTGTACTGAAGGTTGCAGGAATAGAGCACTTTTCTGGAGACGTTCCATGTCAAGTGCTCTTTGTATTAATTCATCTACAGTGCCGTCGGTCATTGTCAACAGGAACTGACACATATAAGGGTTATTGACTCCAGTCTTTAGGGCGTTTTTTGCGAAATCTTCCAGGTGCGTTTTAACAGCTGATGCTGCTGTGGCTCCGTATTTGGATTCTTCTGCTTCATTGCATAGTGCCAGCATTTGTTTTACTCGTGCCGTGAAGGCTGTGAGGTTTTCCAAAGGATACTGCCTAGTGGTGATTAATTTATTTACCAGTTCCTGGTAAGTTGCTCTAGGCAGGTATGCGCGCCTTAGCCGTTCTTCTACTTCTTTGAAAGCAGTGGGCATATTTGAGGCAAAAAGCTGGTAAGCTTCGCCTCGAAGTCTGGTGGGAAAGATTTGTAAAAATCCACCGAAATGCACTGTATGACTTGCCTGCTGCATCCTAGGAACGTTTGGAGCTCAAGGCTCATTTTTGGGTGCTGTTCTCCCGAAAATAGGGGAACGACCGGGTAGTTAGCTTTGCGATTTTAGCGTAATCTGCCATGTTTAAATTGGGGATTTTTGACTTTGATCTTGGTACTATTGGGGAACTACTTTCTTCTATGCTGGTTTCCAGAAGGGAGTCGCCCAGCCAATTTAAAAGGATTTCACTCGCGGTGGAGTCAGTGACACTGTCTTCAATGGCACCTTCTCTTAATTCTACACTATTATTTTTAATTTCTGTTTCGAGGGAGTGCTAGAGTTCCCCAAACTGCCTTAAGCTTTCTTTAAATTTGTCCGTACTTTCTTGGAATTGTGCGATTTGCTCAAGCCGCCGTTCACGGGACTTTATGAGCTGTTTATCAATAGAATCGCACTGTGTTCAGTCCACATACATATATGTCACGACGAACAACTCTACACAATAATTACATCCCTCGATGAAAACATTTTTCCTAAAAAATACAAAAAAAGGAAACACAAAGAATCAATATACCATATTTTTATAAAAGAAACTTATCTGATTCTTCAACGTCCTGAACAAATACAATTCATTCCAATTCTGCCTACAGCCGTCCAACATAATTTTTGAGCTGAAATTAAATAGAAAATACATTAATAATATGTAAAATAAATAAAAATAGTTCAAACTTACCCAAAATTCCACTTTCCTCCAAATGTTTACATTTTTGTAATGTCATCTAATGACATTAAGTCAAACAGCTGGTGTCGCCACAATCAAATTTGGACCATCGAACCAAGCGTTGCCAGGGCAACATATTATGAAGCTGGGTCATAGCGGTTCACGGCGGCTATAAAAGGGCCGCGAGCCGCAGCAAAATCACCATTCGGTTTTCAGAGTCTAATCTGAAAGCATCCGCCACCAGAGTCTAATCTGTTTCCTATCCTTTGAACAAAAGTATAATTTTGTGTATTCCTTCATATAGAAGTTTAATTCTATTATTGTAGAAGTATAATTCTACTTATATCCAACATCCAAATTTCCCGCATATTATAATATCAGAGTTTAATCTGAAAATATCCTCCATCAGAGTCTAATCTGAATCCCATCCTAGGAGCAAAAGTATAATTTTGCTCTATCCTTCATATAGAAGTCTAATTCTATTAAAATCCGCACTCCCAAAATCTGACATTTGTTCCCCAATCGTGTGACGGAAGTTTAATTCTGCTTACACGCTCCAAGACGTTACGATTGAAGCATAGTTCTGCGCATACGTTTTGACATTCGCTGTAACAGAAGTTTAATTCTGCTTACACACCCCAGCACGTTGTAGCAGAAGTATAATTCTGCCTACGCGTTTCAATACTCGCTGTAACAGAAGTGTAATTCTGCTTACACGCTTCAGCACTTTGCAGTCGAAATCTAACTCTGCTACATCGTTGCTCTTGCCCTCAGAGAATTTTACTCTATATTTGATTTGTGGAAGTTTAATTCCAATAAATTAAAAGTTATTCTCTTCTCGTTCATTTCAGAAATAAGGAGATCGTTTTGGGGAAAAACTCAATTTGGAGCATTACCATTGGAATTTGTTAATATTGAATTTGTTTTTTTTACTTGAATTTTTTTAATTTGTTTGTTTTCTATACATTGTTGAATTTTTACTGGATTTTAATAGTATTAGTAGTTTTAATAGATTTTAAGTTATTATTAGAATTAGAAGTTTTAAATTGAAACAAATGAATTGTGATATCTAGGCTAATTACTTGAATAAAATTTATATTTGTACTGAATCAAAGCTGAGTTATCCATTTTAAAACCGGCACCCTCCTTTACGCTCGAGACTAGATCTCACATTGGTCCTTCAAAGCCGGATAACTCAGTCAGTCAAATATAAAATTAGAATTCTTCTCCATTAAAAATGTCGAAAGATGGCGAATCCATTTCATCTGACGTTGGTGACGAAACCATTGACTCTGTGTCAGAGTTGGTACAGTCCCAAAAATAAGTAAAAGATTTAATGGAAGACTTATTTAGAAGGCATCAAAGAAATTGAAAAAAGAAAACTGTAAAATCGACAGAAAAACGCCTACAAACGTTCACCGAGTATTGGAAAGAATTCCAAACTCGACATAGGTCTATACAAAGGAGAGTAACAAAACAGTACCTCCAACAAGAATATTTCACCAAAGAAACATTTAGCGAGGTTGAGGAATACTACATTGAAAAGGCAGCAAGCATGGAAGAAGATATCGACAAATTAACACCAACTCCATCTGTCAGTATTCCTCCTTAAACAGCTTCTGCCAGCACAATGGCAGGCAACAATGACAGGCTTCCTAGAATCAAGCTACCCACATTTAATGGAGAGTATTCTACGTGGATTTCATTCCACGATTTATTCAATTCAGTTATTCACAATAACAATAATTTAAGAGACGTTGACAAGCTATACTTTCTGAAAACTTATCTAATTGGAGAAGCTGCAAGAACATACCTCATTTTAGTTGAGTCATTAAATAACTACCAACCGAAAACAAATTTAAGCTTGCTTGCTGGCTTTTAACCTTGAGATAATCTTTGTAGACAGTATGCATTATTTATTTTACAATTAACGATAAGCTTACTATTTTTAATCTGCAAGATGCGAGCAGAGTACAATTAAAAACCAACCTGTTTTACCTTTGTTTATAATGTCTCGTCACGTTGTTAGTTATGCATTAAGCGATTTCAATACATTTGCGAGTTCACAGTCATATATATTTTTTACTTCTTAAACGGTCATTTTTAAGCGCCCCCTGAAGTTAAAATACTTAGTCACTGACAACTGAAGCTGATCAATTGAAAAATCGGTTTTATAATCTCGAAAATTGTATAAGAATCTGGCAGTATGTTACCTGCAATAATATTTAGTATGAAGAGCACATAAGGCAAATGCTTTTAGAAGATTATAGTTCAGTACGCTATGGATTCATTGTTAATAAAATAACCTTTCAAGAAAATACAAATATCCGTTTTAATTATTTTTGATCTTTATTTAAAGCATAAATATAAAAAATTGCAGTCTTTGGTAAAACTATGGGAAACGTTCGAAAGTAGAGTAATGTGAAATTGGTAACTAAATGATTGGGCCGATATGGAGCTGAAGCCCTAATTTCAAGACCCGACTTTAAAACCTCCACTATATTCAATGAAAATTTAGTAGCAATAGAACTTAATAGATCTGAGATTTTCGCTAACAAACCATTTTATGTAGTTATGTGCATTCTCGACTTGGCTAAAACTACCATATACAATTTTCATTATGATTATATGTTCCTCAATTTGGATCTAACTGCACAGTTTGTTATAGAGACATAGATTCTCTCATTTATGAGGTAATCTGTCCTGACTTGTATCAAGTTATTGAACATGACTGTGTCATACCCATTTTGATACTAGTGACTATCCGCCAGAAAACAATTGGAATATCCCACTGGTAAACAAAAAAGTGTTGGGCCTCATGAAAGATGAAAATAATGGTAGAATTATGACAGAATTTGTTGGCTTAAGATCAAAGATGTACGCGATCCGTGTAGAGGGTAAGGATAAAACAATAAAATCTAAAGGTATAAAAAGAAATATTGTTGAAAATGATATAACTTTCGATGATTATGTTGAATGTTTAAATAGTAATACTGAAAAATCAATTACACAAAATTTAATTCAATCTCGGAAACATCAAGTTTCATCCATTACTCAATCTAAAATTGCTTTCAGTCCCAACGATGATAAAAGATATATAACGCTAAGTAATCACGAAACGTTACCGTGGGGAAATTATAGTATAATTGAAATAGCTTAATTAATAGGAAAATATTGTAATTATGCAAAATAAATGAATTTTTATAACGTTTTAAAAACTAGTTTATTTTAAAAAATTCCTTATTATAAACACATTCTCAGAGCAACTCGGCCTCGACGTATGATTCAAGATGTCTCATTTGTTTCCAGAGTTGTTAGGTTTGAACATCCGGCGTTTTTCACAGTTTATGCAGATAAAGATTTTCATGTTGGTAGTTATTTAATGACTCAACTCAAATGAGGTATGTGCTTGGTACCTACTTTTTATAAAATTAGAAATGATTAATGTAAATATAAAAATTTGTAAATAAAAGATTGTTTACAAAGTGTTTAAATCGATGTTTCATATTAAAATCCCAATATAATAAGCTTATTTTCAAATCTGAAGTTTTGCAAATCATTTAAAAACTGTTCCGGGAATAAAGTCACCCATATGTTTCTCATTCTCAATTCAGGTAGATTAGCATTATCTCTAGAAGACAACAATAAATCATCCTAAAAGAAATAAAGTAAAGTGAAATAATCATTCAAAATTGAATCGATACTGTGAAATTTATTACATTACGGCCTATTTTTATTAAAAACTATAAAACAAGTCAAGTTCAACGACACACGTCTTAACACGATTGTTTTTATTTATCTTTTAACCTACAACGGAAAGGACGGATTTTTAGGTCTTCAGTTCATCCAAAATAAAAATTAATATGATCTACATGTCAAGTTTATCATATCATTTAACGCCCAACCGCGCTTTCATGACGTCATCACCGTATCACTATGCTCGTCCACGTCTACGAAGAGCTTTTGATATCATTTTGTAAACTTAGAGGCACCCTTTAAAAATACACGAGAAATTACGCTAGAACCGGGCATAGAATAACATTATTTATTTATATATCTTCTTACATTTTAGCCAGGCAGGAACTATGAATAGCTGGTTGGCGCAGCAGAATTTAATCGTCGAGCGTGGATAACAGGTGCACTTAAAATTAGGATGTATAATAAAAAATTTAGTAATCTTTGTAAACTTTTATAAACTAGTTAGCTAAATTATAAGAAAAATAAATATTTTTATTTGATTTTATCTATTTTATTGTGAATACTATCCCACCAGTTTTTATTTCAATATAGTCTCAGCAAATTATTTTACGGTTTTATCTAGCGGCAGCGTCATTACATATACTTTAATATGCCGGTCGCAAAGATGAGCACAACATGCTAATTATTTTCACTTTTTAATCAGCGTGATCGATATGTATAAACAAAATCTCGAGATACGTGAAGAAGAAGTTTGAATCAAAGAATGGTTTGATTATCAACAAAATTTTTATTGATAGCATGACAAACCCCATGAGAATCTTTATAAAACGTGAGCAATATGCGTTTATTTTTAGATTTTACAATTAATGTCATTTTTAATCTGCAAGATGCGAAAATAAAATATTTGAAATTAATATGGCCTACATTTCGTGTTTTTCAGTTCAAGATCACCAAATCGTCAACCTGTTTTTACCGGCACGTGCCACTTGTTTATATGCCGGCAATGCGATTCAGCTTTTTTTTTTCGTTTTTCATACAAACGGCTTTTGTTTGCATTCTACTCACATAATTAAAGATCATTGATTTCGCATTCCTACACACGCTCGCAATTCCAAAGCGGTCGCAATTTTGTGATTTATGCAAATTTAAATGGATGAAGCAGCAGTGGCAACAAATAATGTGACATGCTGTTCTTGTTTTGCGCTAAATCAGGTTTAATAAAACCTGTAGCTACTTACTGAAGCAGCGAGAGTGAATAACGTTTTGTTAACTTTTGCATATTGTGCAGTGTTATCAACCTTTTAGAGGAGTCATAAGCAAAACCTAGGGGAAACGGCTGAGGGGGAGCTTTCATGACGTCATCACCCACAACAATGCTCGTCCACGTCTACGAAGAGCTTTGATAGCATTTTGTAAATTTAGAGGCCGCTTTAAAAATACACAGGAAATTGCGCTAGAACCCGCATAGCTATACTACAACTGTCTAAGTTACCGAGTCCCAACGATGAAGGGTATCCGTCACAGTTGCGCTTAGAGTTAACAAACCTTCAAAATTGATTTGGTTCAGCACTCAAAGCCGATCTCATTCTAAATACATAATCGTTGTTCGAGTCAGTCAAACACGAAATGTGCTGAGCATGCGAATTAGAATAAATAACGTAATCAGCATCACTCCTTGAGGAGCAGAACCTCCTCCGAACTTTATTCTTTAAATTTCTAATGTGTCATAAAACAAGTTAACAATGTCACGTTCACCCAACATACTAGTCCAATCACAAGCGGATAACCATTCATTCATTTTATCAAAATCAGTTTTTTTTAAAGTTAAAGCAGTAGTTACTAGAAGCACTAAATGATGAAGTAACAGGATCAAAAAATAAAACTACATCTAGTGCCGGATGGTGACTTGTTTCAGGAACCATAGGAGTTAAACAACGCTTAAAGAGAGACCCATTTGGATCGGAAGTAAATACCAGGTCAAGAGATTTTCCAGAGTCATGAACATTGCCCCTAGACTCCATTAGGCCTGAAGAAATAATGTTATCAATAAAAGATATGGCATGATGAGGAGTCGCCGAGAAAGATGCCAGCAAGCCCTCATCGTCCAGAGAGTGTTCCCAGTTAATACTTGGCAAGTTAAAGTCACCTAAAAGCAATAATTCATCGACAGGCAGCAAAACTTCGGTAAGCCTATCAATACATGCAGCCAGCAATTCAAATATCACAGCTGATGAGCATGGAGGGATGTAAACTATAGCAATATATACATTTCTGTGTCAGAGCTTGAGGGCTAGGCATATAAACTCCAAATCGCCGGACTCAACACAACCGATTAATGTGCATGGAAGGTTGCGACGAACGGCGCAAAGCACTCCACTGCCAACAGGAGCATCCAAAGACAGACGATGGCGATCACGGCGAAATTCCAAGAACTCGAGACCAAAGAGCTCTGCATCTGCAATCTTTCCACATAGCCATGTTCGGCCAAGCAGACCACGTCAAAACATGAGTTCATCGAGCTTGGTAAATAGGCGAGTCGTTTTGGAGCGAAGGCCAGTTACATTGGCATAGTGGACGGAGATTTCGCCAAAAAGTTTTTTGCCTAAGCAGAAGATCCAGAGCGCCCCTTGGAATAAATTCACGCACAATAGAATTGTGGGGCCAAATCTCAGGAGAGAGGACCGTCTGAAGGACGCAGAAAATGAGCGTTTCTCATAATCATGTCGAGTAGATAATTTTCTGCAGGCAATCGAAGAGGTCGAAGTACCAACACGCGATGAAATGTGTCTAGTTATCTCATCATCGCTAGTGTCAGGATGTACTCTAGATACGAAGACACACTTTGGAAGCCTGGCGGGCCGCAGCGAAACAGCGTCTACAATTACAATCGGAGTATCATTGGTAGATGCAATATCAGCAACCGAAGCAGACCGCAATATACCGACATCCGAAACTGAAGCTTTCGTCCCACTATCAAACACTTCACGCACAATCTGACATGCCACGGTATCGGCATTGAAGTCCCGCCAATGGAGGCCGCATTGGTATCCAGAGATACCTCATGTCGAACTGAAGTAATTCTTGAGGCAGTAGTAATATGATTTGGGCTGTTGCGATGATTCCGTTTTCTCTGACGGCGACCACCCAACTTCGCTGAGGAAATATTCTCAGAGGAGGCAGGAATTAAGACATGCGAAACTTGCTGAGTAGATGAAGACTGTTGGGGCTCAGGCTGTAGAGTTTCAGACCTGCGAGACTCTCTTATAGACAATTTCCCAATATCTAGAACCATTGAACCCACAAGCGTAAGATTTTCAATACGGACGATGAACAGGAACCCATATCGCCCTTGACCTGCTTAAAAGTGCGCCTGATATCTTCAATAATAGGTAAAGCCGTCCTGCTATTAGCATTGGACGAGAAAGGCGCATCACATGTTGCTACCACAGGGTGAAGATCGTCTAAGGTGCTCGACACAAGAGATATTTATGATGATATTTCATGAGTCTTATCCAGTATCGCAATTGAATTAGAGTTCAATGTGTCAGTCAAGTTGAGAACGTTCTCCATCTTACAATTCAATATGTGTACATCATCATAAAATTGTTGGAAATTAGACAGATTGGCTGAAAACTGGCTAATTTTATCAAGCATAAGAGACTGGTCTCCAGAGATTGCCTCCGAAAAACTTTTCATGAGTCGTAGGACGTGACAAGGATTGATATCAGAGCATTCACTGCAGGTGGTGTGCCCAGAAGACGAAAATGGAGTATTTCGTTTCAAGCATGTAGCGTGGAAAACATTGCCGCAAATACCATCGCATACTGCCTCTTTGCTACCCAACTTAGTGGAGCAAATCTTGCAAAGTGCCATTATTACCATTTAACTGTCAGTATAATCAGAGGAAAGTAATATTGAATGTAGTTGATGAATATTTGCGAGAAAGTACCCTTAATAATGTTGTAAAAATAGCAAGTTGTTTAGTGTCTTTGCTAATATTAAAGTTCTATTCGAAACATAGATGGCGATATAACACATTGAAGTACATAGAAATTGATCAGTGGACGGTTTATGTCTATGGTGTGAACACTTTATATTGCATTGTCATCGCTTATGTAAATAAATAAAAGGAATTTTTGACGAAATTAATAATATAAAAATCTCAGCATAAATTACACAAAAGAAGTCAATGACCAAAAAAAATTAAACTTTATAAAGACTGCACACATAAGCAGAGGTTAAGATTTTAGTAAACGCACTTAAATTCTATGCAGCGCCCGACATTCGATCAGTACTATCCATTAAAAGTCTATACCACGACAATATTTAAAAAGCTACGAACAACACGATAGAAATGATATTTAGATTAACCAAATTATACCCATTTCGGGTTTATAAAATTGCACTATATTAAGAAAACAAACTAAAATTATACGAGGCGATTTGACACACGCCACATTGACATGACACATATATACGGCTCTATATTTACGAAAAATTTCTAAAAACAAGCTTTTGTGTCGAAAATTATTGTATCTTCAGTCGGCCACGTCACATAATCACTTGCATGTTATGTTTCGAGTTGAAAGAAAAATATTTTAGAATGCAGGCTTTGAGGCTATATAAATATTTTGGTACCCACAATTAAGCCTAAATTAGATTGCCACGGCAGGAACAGCTACAGCGGCAGAGAATTGTTTTCAACCAGGACAATCGTCCGTCTTTTCAATTTATCTTAATGTATGTAAATAAGTAATATAAACACAAGTATACAGTAATAATATTTACTTGACTCATTTACTACAGTAGATGTCGGTGACGAATTTGTACTGTCTTTCAATGTAGATATTTTAAATTTATTTCGTTATCGTATATTTATACTTAGATCTAAAACAAATTAAAAATTTAAATATTAAACATTTTTTACATTCTAAACGGTTTGTGTATGCAGGAATTTCTCAGTGGACTTAGTTTAGTTTATTGAAGGATGCCACGGCCAACAAAATTGTTATATTTTACTTTATCGAAGATAAAAATATTTATTGCCAATGGAACATTCGTATGTGTGCAAAGTTTCAAACAACACCCCAACCCTTCATAGGAAGGATATTATTGTACATATAATAAAATTTATTCTAAAACCTCAAAAAAAATATTTTTTTAGGCAGGCAGGTTACCTGCACCTTTATTTTTCGGATATAGAATTAAGACTAAAAATTACAAGTTTCTCTAAACGTAAATTATCTCTAACTTAAAATTACCAGACGCGTGGTCAGCAGAAATTTCCTGGGAACCGAAATGTATTTTCCAGGTTGACGGAGAAGTTGTTATCGCATCAAATTACGGCGAATGTTGCTTTTGGTGTTAACTCTTCCCCTTTTACGTTCGAATTTCCGTATTCGTCCTTTTCATAGATCGTAAAATTTTCGTCTGCATGTTGCCTTAGGTGGAATTAATGTTGCTAAAGGCATATTGACTGATTTCATCTCGAGAGCAGTGTCTTTTCCATGGGATGATCCTTCGGTTTCCTTTTCAGGTACCTGAGCTACAGATTCATTCGATTGGCTGATAGTCGCTTCTTCTTTTGGTGTTTCCAGCTTCTGTCGAATGGTGATCTTAGCATTTCCGGATTTTGGCATAGCTTTAAGTATCGACATGATGGCTAATATGATGCAGATTACCATGGCTAATCCATAACTGGTCCATTGATTTATTTTCTTTTCAGTTTGTAACAGCTCAATTTTATTGGTGTTGTTAATTTGGATCTCCTTCATCATTTCTAACGACAAGACTTCTCGGAATTCTTTTTCTTGCGGAGTTGGGTGTAAACTAGCTGGTAGGGCTTAAAGAATAGAGGCTTCTCTTGATGTAAATGATCTGCCATTGACGTCGATGGTTATGTTGCGGAATTTTATTAAAAATGTTCCATTAAGGCTGTGTAAGGTATCTTCAACATGAATACTTCCATTAAATTGATTAAGAAGAATGATTCCTGGTACTATATCATCTATGGTGGGTACGTGCTGATTGTTGATTTTGTTGCATGTCGACTTTAAACTCTTCAGAAGGTTCGGAAGACAGGTAGAATTGTTAATATCTACAACACTATTTTGATCACATATTGACAAATGGTTCATTGTTTTACAGTCTCTTGTGATACCAAAACTTTTTTCATTACTTTTTCAGATCCTATTGAAAGAGATTTCGTTAACTATATGATTCCTTTTGACAGCTTTAATTAACAATTCCTCATATAAATCTTCTGTTGTCATTGGGATATTTACAATATAAAGTAGACAAGTGCTATTTGTAATGATTTTAGTGGATGCGAAATCTAGAGCTTCCTCCGGTGTACTGTATGGGAGGTTTTCTTTATCTAAAGTACTAGTAGCTAGTTGAATATCTGTCTTAGATAACATCATTGAATTTATAATACCTAACCTAGACCAATGAATGGCATATCTAATATTAACTAATTCTTCTTTAATTAATTTTAACTTATACTGAAGATTAAGGGCTAGCAGACCATTGAATATCTTTTCTTTTCCGATTGCACTTAGGATCTCATTTGTCATTTTAGTAATATTGTTTATTCTCTCATTATGCAATTGGTTAAGTATTAACTGCTTATTGTTATTTTTTAGTACGTTATTCCTTTTATCTTTTATTATCTCAAAATCTACGTGGTCTGGATTTCCAGCTATCCATTTCCACGCTGTACCTATCAAATTGATGGATGGATCTTTTAATTTTATGTACCTTTAAGTTGTCTAATAAGTCCTGAATTTGAAGTAGCTCGTAATTAAGATAAGGGAATAATGGATGTGATTTTGTGATTTCGTTCTCAAGGATTGGATTTATTTCGGTTACTAATTTCTGGTATCTGTCGAGCTCAATAACATGGATTAATTTGTAATTTCCGTTTTGTATCTTTGCTTTTCCAACACTAATGGCAACTATCTGGGAGTTGGAGTAATCCAGGATTTGAATTCCACTTGTAACAGCGCGAATAGCACATCTGAAATAAAAGACTGAGTAGTTCAATTCCTAATGTTACTTTTGTGTATGGTTTTCCCTGATTAACTACTGTATTCTTATTTTCTCTAACTATTTCTTCTTTATACCTAACTGTAAGTTTAGATCCTATTCGTTTATTATGCTTGACATAAATGGTTTGCCCTGGCTCGTAATTTTTTATTGGTTTTCTTTTCTTATTATGGTATTTAATATCTTTCTGCTGTTTCTGTTTCAATTTCTCTATATTACTTAAGCGCGATCTTTCAAATTGTTCGGGACTAACGTTTGGATTTCTTCCGAAAACAATTCGACAGGTTTTTTTCCTGTACTGGGGCCGGATTCTGCAGCACGGAGAATTTGGGAATTTGGGAGATGAGAACTTCGTTTTCTTAGAATTCTTAATTCCCTAATTCTCCATTCCCAATTCACTAACATGGTTGGAGAATTAGGGAAAACGTAAGAAATGTGAAAAAGTGCGAATCGCCTGGGACGATTAAGGGTATCAATTTTTGTTGTAGAGGGTTAGATTTTTTTTCATATTTGAGGTACATCCGTCTATTACCTTCTACTGTCGAAATAAATAGAAATTTCTGTTTCGTAGGGGTAGTTTTTGAGGGATGTAGGAGGGTAGGTTTTCTCGAGTTTTTCCGGGATAACGAACGAATGGAGAGTAGAAGGAGAATGTATGTGGTATCAAAAAAAAAACGGAAGCTCAGGGCAAACAAGATAGGTTTAGGAAATGTAGCAGGGAAAGTGCGAGGTAGAAATGGGGGCTGATTAACGGAAATTTAAAAAAAAAATTAAGACAATATCAGGAGCTGTAATAATTCGCTGGGGTAAGCTCAGGATCTGTAAGCCCAATAAGAAAAAAATAGGAATTCAATTTGGTAATTAGGTATGCATGGGTATTATAGGCTATATTTTATTTCGATTAACGGTAATTTGCAGATTTGAGCGGCCTCGGCGGTAAATTTTGCTATCGCAACATTCACGGGCGCCTAACTCTATGTGGGAGTGCTGTAGATTATTGGGGTTTTTTCTGATAGATTACCGGTTTAGAGTACAAAAATATAGGTGAACAATTTTGAAGGGAAGGTGTTTTGGGGGTTGGGGGTCGTACCACCCCTCATAGGGGGTTGTCCAAACTACGTCATGTTTGGTACCAAATTAAAGAGGGAGTAGAGGGTAATCGGGTGGTGTAGTTTGTATTTGATCGTTTTAACGTGATAGTTGAATTTTGACCGCCGAAGATCGATTTTTTTGCACTACGGTCATATACACCACAGTTTCCATATTTTGCATATATTTCTTCCCTTCTTTGTTTCACATCCATTAGTACTCCGTTGTGAACATTTTTGTCATGGGAAATAAATTTCCACAAGTTACTAGTTCTTCGCAATGATGAGTTGAAAATATGTCAATTTTTGTACCACAAACGGCCATTTTTTCACCTTAAAATGGACTGATACACTTCTTTTACAGTTATCTCCAAAACCGTTTATCGGATTCAAAAATTAATTACATATTTAATTAGGGGAGAAAATTTAGATGCGATTTCATCCTACACACAAGCTTTATCGTGTATAATTAAAAATTTTACAGCATCTCTTCTGTAGTGGAAGACGACCAAATTGATCATTTTCGCGTGATTTATAATTTTTAGCGGGTACCTTGAGAGACAAAATCCATGTTCCTCTGCAAGTATTGCATGGATTTCCATAATTTTTTTTTTTTTAAATATAGCCAGGATATGCAGTAAATACGTAGATCAATTTGAAATTCCTAGATACCTAGATACCTTCATAAAACTCAACAAAAGCAGAAAATACAATTTTTCCACTTACTTTTCCACAAGCAAGACACCGGAGAATTAACAAGTGGAATGGAGAATTTTGGAATTCCCTACTCACTTCTCAAATCCTCTCAGTTAAGAATTTTTCGTCTTACTTTTCCACAAGCAAACACCGGAGAACTTGAGAAGTGAAAGCAAGACAAAAAACTCGCGAATTCTGTACTCACTTCTCAAATCCTCTCAGTTAAGAATTTTACGTCTTACTTTTCCACAAGCGAACACCGAAGAACTTGCGTAGTGAAAGCAAGACGAAAAATTCGCGAATTCTGTACTCACTTCTCAAATCCTCTCAGTGGAGAATTTTTCGTCTTACTTTTCCACAAGCAAAACACCGGAGAATTAACAAGTGGAATGGAGAATTCGCGAATTTCGTACTCACCTCTCAAATTCTCTCTCAGTTGAGGATTTTTCGTCTTACTTTCACTTCTCAAGTTCTCCGGTGTTTGCTTGTGGAAAAGTAAGACGAAAAATTCTTAACTGAGAGGATTTGAGAAGTGAGTACGGAATTCCCAAATTCTCCATTCCACTTGTTAATTCTCCGGTGTCTTGCTTGTGGAAAAGTAAGTGGAAAAATTGTATTTTCTGCTTTTGTTGAGTTTTATGAAGGTATCTAGGTATCTAGGAATTTCAAATTGATCTACGCATTTACTGCATATCCTGGCTATAATTATGGAAATCCATGCAATACTTGCAGAGGAACATGGATTTTGTCTCTCAAGGTACCCGCTAAAAATTATAAATCACGCGAAAATGATCAATTTGGTCGTCTTCCACTACAGAAGAGATGCTTTAAAATTTTTAATTATACACGATAAAGCTTGTGTGTAGGATGAAATCGCATCTAAATTTTCTCCCCTAATTAAATATGTAATTAATTTTTGAATCCGATAAACGGTTTTGGAGATAACTGTAAAAGAAGTGTATCAGTCCATTTTAAGGTAAAAAAATGGCCGTTTGTGGTACAAAAATTGACATATTTTCAACTCATTATTGCGAAGAACTAGTAAGTTGTGGAAATTTATTTCCCATGACAAAAATGTTCACAACGGAGTACTAATGGATGTGAAACAAAGAAGGGAAGAAATATATGCAAAATATGGAAACTGTGGTGTATATGACCGTAGTGCAAAAAAATCGATCTTCGGCGGTCAAAATTCAGCTATCACGTTAAAATGATCAAATACAAACTACACCACCCGATTACCCTCTACTCCCTCTTTAATTTGGTACCAAACATGACGTAGTTTGGACAACCCCCTATGAGAGGTGGTACGACCCCCAACCCCCAAAACACCTTCCCTACAAAATTGTTCACCTATATTTTTGTACTCTAAACCGGTAATCTATCAGAAAAAAACCCCAATAATCTACAACACTCCCACATAGAGTTAGGCGCCCGTGAATGTTGCGATAGCAAAATTTACCGCCGAGGCCGCTCAAATCTGCAAATTACCGTTAATCGAAATAAAATATAGCCTATAATACCCATGCATACCTAATTCAATTTGGTAAGAATTCCTATTTTTTTCTTATTGGGCTTACAGATCCTGAGCTTACCCCAGCGAATTATTACAGCTCCTGATATTGTCTTAATTTTTTTTTTAAATTTCCGTTAATCAGCCCCCATTTCTACCTCGCACTCTCCCTGCTACATTTCCTAAACCTATCTTGTTTGCCCTGAGCTTCCATTTTTTTTTGATACCACATACATTCTCCTTCTACTCTCCATTCTCTCGTTATCCCGGAAAAACTCGAGAAAACCTACCCTCCTACATCCCTCAAAAACTACCCCTACGAAACAGAAATTTCTATTTAATTCGACAGTAGAAGGTAATAGACGGATGTACCTCAAATATGAAAAAAAGCTAACCCTCTACAACAAAAATTGATACCCTTAATCGTCCCAGGCGATTCGCACTTTTTCACATTTCTTACGTTTTCCCTAATTCTCCAACCATGTTAGTGAATTGGGAATGGAGAATTAGGGAATTAAGAATTCTAAGAAAACGAAATTCTCATCTCCCAAATTCCCAAATTCTCCGTGCTACAGAATCCGGCCCCTGGAGTGGATAGTAAAATTATATCCGTTTATGGAACGTTCTAAGAGTTCTTCGAAATTACGAAGCATTCCTTCTGTCTTCAGGCATCGCATGATTTCCGACAGGGTGGAATGAAAGCGCTCGATTTGTCCGTTAACTTCGCTCTTGTATGGTGGTGTTTTAAAGATTGTGATACTCAATTCATCTTCCATCATGGAAGTTATTGATGCGGAGTTTAACGCTATTTCATTATCGATAACTACAATTTCAGGTATGACAAAGAAAAACAACAGGTCCCTTAGGGATCGTCTAATATCTTCAATCGATCTAGATTTAATTACCTTGGCTTGTGCCAGTTTGGTGAAATTGTCTATAGCCGTTAATACTAATTTATTTTCTGTTGAGTAGATGTCGATATGGAGGGTATGGCCTGGATAATTTGGGATGGGAGTAGGATTAATGAATTGGTTATTCGGATGCCTTTCATACTTGTTTTCTTTACAGACTGTGCAACGCTTCACTAAATGATTAATTTTCCTGATCATTCTTGGAAAGTAGAATTTCTCTAAGACTTGTTGTCTGTTTTCCTGTGGGTTACGATGGGCTCTGCGATGGATAGTTAATATTACTTCTTCCTGTTGTGTTTCATCAGTCACGTCTCTTACTAGTGTTTGTGAATATCTAATCTTATAATTTTTGAAATGTATGGGATATATTTCTTGAATTTGACCATTATTGCTTCTTCTGTCATTAAGCCGTTTATAGTATTTGGATTGAGATATCTTTTAAATATATTAATTAGATCGCTTTCTGTATATTGGGGTTGTCTTGCGTAGTTTGGAAAGGTGTTTTATAATTGATAACTAGTTTCGTCATCTCTTTTTAGTATCAACTGATTTCGAAAGACGTTTACGGGAGCTTCTACTGAAGGATTTAGATTATGCGAAGAGCTTTCGTCGCTATGCTGGGTCGTAGTCATTGAATTTACCAAAGATGTTTGGGAGGTCGCGATAGAGTATCGGCGACAACGTTTGTTCTTCCCCGCTTATATTTAAGCTCGTAGTTATACTCTTCAAGTATGGCCTTCCATCGTTTCATTTTAGCGTTAGTATTCTTGTTACTTAAGGCGTATGTTAGAGGTTGATGGTCAGTGAATATCTTAACTTTTCTCGATCCATATAGGAAGTTTCTTAGAGAATTTAATGACCAAATAATGGCAAGCATTTCCTTCTCATTTGTGGCATAATACTCCTCCGTTTTGGTTAAGGTTCTAGATAGAAAGGTTATTGGTCTGTTATCTTGAGACAATACTGCGCGGATGGCGTAGTCAGAAGCATCAGTTGTAAGTTCAAAGTCTTTTTCAAAATTTGGATGTGAGAGTATTACTTCTTTGGAAATTAGTGAGCTCTTAATTTTAATAAATGCATCAATTGCTTCGTCATTTCGGTAAATGGTTTTGGTTTTAGAGATATTTTTGGACATACGTCCATCTTCCCCTCTTAAAAGGGCTGCCAGGGGTTTCGCTAATTTCGCGTAATCTTTTATAAATCTTCGATAGTAGCCTGACATACCGAGAAATGACCGAAGATCTTACAAGGTTTTAGGAATTGGGAAGTCAACCATTGCTTGTACCTTTTTAGGTTTGTTTTTAATTCCGTTTCTTGAAACAATGAAGCCGAGAAATTCAACTTCGTTTTGTAAAAACTCGCACTTATCCAGTTGAATTTTCATATTCGCTGCCTCTAGGGTTTTAAAAATTATTTCGAGGTTTCTGAAATGTTCGCTTTCATCCTTACCAAAGATGATGATATCATCTATATAGACGTAACATCTTATTCCAATATGGTCTCTAAGAATATCATCTAGAGTCCTTTGGAATATGGAGGGGGCGTTCCTGAGCCCAAATGGTAAGCGTGTGAACTCATATTTCCCATTGTTCACGGAAAATGCGGTTTTTTCGACGTCAGATTCCTTTAATGGAATTTGATGAAATCCGCTTTTCAAGTCTGCTATTGTGAACCATTTATTTTTTCCTAGATTTGCTAGAACCTCGTTGATTTCGGGAACGGGATATCGATCGGGTATGGTAACTGTATTTAATTTTCGGTAGTCGATAACCATTCTATACTTTTTCTCTCCGGATTCATCCGCTTTTTTGGGGACGATCCACACAGGAGAATTGTATGGTGATTTCGATGGTCTGATGATTCCAGCTTCGAGCAATTTTTTTATTTGACTTTCGACTTCACTTTTTAGAGCCATGGGATATGGATAAGACTTGGAGTAAATAGGATCACTAGTGGTGGTACGTATTTCTCCTTTGACCGTTGTTGTGTAGGTCAATTTCTCGTCCGGATCGGAAAATAAATTAGGACATTTCTTTATAACATTATTTAATTCTTTTTTCTGTTCAGCATTCATGTGGGATGTTCTGATATTAATGGTGTTTACTGAATCGGAGATATGCTGTTTCAAATCAATTGGAATATCAGGTTGAATGGTCATGTAGTTTCTGTTTGTATGAATTACAGCTCCTAGGTTTTTTAAACTATCATTGCCGATAATACCGTCAAAAGAAATCAGACTGGGTAAGATGAAGAATTGCAGTTTTTTTTACTTTATGTCCAAATAATTTTATTATGGCGTGATGGGTGATCAGAATGTTGCCTCCTACAGAATTGGCATAAAAGGCTTTATCATTTGGAATAAGATTTTTTATATGGCGGGGTTGAATATAGTTTTTCTTTGAACCTGTTTCCACTAAAAATTTTAAAATTTCGCCGCTCTTCGCTACGTGCTCAAAGTAAGGAAGCGAATAGCTCCTTAGCCTAAAAAATAAATGTCATCTAATTCTTCTGGTTGTCCTAAGCTTGGATTATCATGAGAATCGATGTAGTCAACGAGAGTTTGGTCAAGATTTTCGTCTTCGTAGTTTAAGTTTTTATCATAATCGCTTATATCATTTTGCTCGTCGGCTTGGACTTGATCCGTATGGTAAATTCGTTGAAATTTATTACTTTGGTGAGTTTGATATGAAGGAGGTCTCTTAGCATTAAATTGTTGCATTGTAGGTCGATTTTGATAATTTACTGCTCGTGAGTGTATTGAGTGATCGACTTCCATTGGTTCTGGTTTTGGAACAGGTTTATGAAAAGGAGGATGCTGACTGATAAATGGCTGTCTTGGTGGATGTTGAATATACTGGGCTGGTTTAGAGAAATTAGGTGCAACAGGTCTCTGAGGATTGTGGACTAGTTCTGGATAGAAATTCCTTCTGGGTGCTGGAATTGGGTTAACATTTTGTGTAAAAAATTTATTTCTTCTGGGTGGAACAGAAGGGGGTGATGACTGGTGTTGTATTCTTCGAAAGGTTCCGTGACTATGGTGAACTCGATAATCAACATTTTGTAATTTAAGACATAAATGAAGGGCTTGCGGTAAGTCCACTGGTTCTCTCATGCTGAGTAATCTGGGTAGATCTCCCTTGAGTCCCCTAACAAATGTATCTAGTACTTTATCACGATACGATTGAGTCATTATGTTGAGTGATTAATGGCTCATTTCCATGGAAGAAAGTATATTTAAAAGTAATGAAAGATGGTGATAGACTGTTTGATAAAATTCATGAATTGTGTTATTCCCTTGAACTAACGTAGTCATCTGGTACTCTAAGGTACCTAAATCTCTTTAGTCTGCGTAATGAAGTGTGAGACATTTGGAAATTTGCTCCCAATTCAAAGGAGTATTATAAGATTCGAGTGCAACATCTGCACAACCCGTAATTTTGTTCCGAATGACACTGAGGATGCCGTAATATTTTGGCGTTCCTTTAAGATGTTCATAAATTCTTAAAATACGATCTACACTTTTTTTCCAAGAACTGAATTCTCCTGGTGGCCAGAGAATTCCCTTAAGCTTTTCGCAACATCAGGAATCTTATCCATGGTAGACAAATTCGCATCTTGCCTGACTTCGATATTTTGGTCGGTATCATTATTTATGTCTACACCTGGATTGATAATTGAGTTAAAAATTTGCCTACCTTCCCTTCTTACAATTTTAGATATAAGGGCTGTTAGATCAGCTACAGTAATATTCTGTATAGGAGGATTCTGTACAGGAACGTTCTGTACGGGAGGATTAGGTGGAGGATTTTGAGCATCTTCATTTCCAGGTACTAATCTAGGTGCTCTGATTATATTATTATTATTATTATTTTGTGCCATTCTGTATTTTATTTTAATTTACTTTTGCACGAAAGGATAAACAAATGTTCTGTAAAATTTGTACCTTAATGATTTTTGTTTTAAATAGTTATATTTTCAACGATTTGTTAAATATTTGATTTGGAGGAATTGAAAAGAAAATTTATATTTTATTGCTTTAAAACTAAAGGAGAAAGAATTCATTTTCAATAGAACTCAATTTCTTTTTCTAGAAATTATGAAAGTTTTAGATTCTTTTCTATTTCACTTGAATTGATTGAATAAGGAGAGATTAACTTTCAAAATATAATCAATTAATTTATATTTAAATTCTCAGTTTTCCTAACTTTTCACTTGATCACTTTTTTTCTTCAAACAATTTTTTTTAGATATTTAAAATATTTCACTTCTTAAGTAATAATTTTTTGATTCAATGGAATGCAAAAATAAATGACTTACATTACAACTAACAGATGAAGGACGTACATCTGGATGAGTCTTAAGATTTTTGAGCTTTATGTAACGTATAGATGCTCCGGTGCTTTTTGTCCTTATTCTATACGTGCAGGACCGCTTGTGGTATTTGCTCTTGAACAGATCAGGCGGCTGTCGGCGGGTATTTAAATCCTTGGTTATGGTTATCCAAATGATTACTCGTCGACTCCGTTTTTTCCTAAGCTGGTTTGGTGACTCCGGGGCCTCGTTTCCTGGTCTTTTCGTTAAAGATGACCTCAAAGGATTTTATGCCTTTTACTTGCCTCAGTAGCAAACGTGGAATATTTATTTGAAGTGGTTATTTTATCGAACGCACTTCCTTGCACTAATTAAGATTATGATCAAAGTGGCAATGGTTAGCACTTTCACAAATTAATTATTTAGTCGTGATTATAATTTAGGTTTTCACTTTTTATTTTTATAATCACAGAGAGGCACTGGTTAGCACACAAATTAAATAATTGATAGTGATCACTTAATTTTGCACAACAAATATTTTTTCCGTTTATAATCAAAACGCGGCGATGGTTAGCACACCGTTTTTAATCGATTAATTACTTATGATCGCGGAAAAATTAATTCACGATTTGCTTGAGCGGTCCCTGCTCGGGCGCCAGTTAATAATATTTATTACAAAAACCTCAAAAAAATATATTTTTCTAGGCAGGCAGGTTACCTGCACCTTTATTTGTCGGATATAGAATTAAGACTAAAAATTACAAGTTTCTCTAAACGTAAATTATCTCTAACTTAAAATTACCAGACGCGTGGTCAGCAGAAATTTCCTGGGAACCGAAATGTATTTTCCAGGTTGACGGAGAAGTTGTTATCGCATCAAATTACGGCGAATGTTGCTTTTGGTGTTAACTCTTCCCCTTTTACGTTCGAATTTCCGTATTCGTCCTTTTCATAGATCGTAAAATTTTCGTCTGCATGTTGCCTTAGGTGGAATTAATGTTGCTAAAGGCATATTGACTGATTTCATCTCGAGAGCAGTGTCTTTTCCATGGGATGATCCTTCGGTTTCCTTTTCAGGTACATGAGCTACAGATTCATTCGATTGGCTGATAGTCGCTTCTTCTTTTGGTGTTTCCAGCTTCTGTCGAATGGTGATCTTAGCATTTCCGGATTTTGGCATAACTTTAAGTATCGACATGATGGCTAATATGATGCAGATTACCATGGCTAATCCATAACTGGTCCATTGATTTATTTTCTTTTCAGTTTGTAACAGCTCAATTTTATTGGTGTTGTTAATTTGGATCTCCTTCATCATTTCTAACGACAAGACTTCTCGGAATTCTTTTTCTTGCGGAGTTGGGTGTAAACTAGCTGGTAGGGCTTAAAGAATAGAGGCTTCTCTTGATGTAAATGATCTGCCATTGACGTCGATGGTTATGTTGCGGAATTTTATTAAAAATGTTCCATTAAGGCTGTGTAAGGTATCTTCAACATGAATACTTCCATTAAATTGATTAAGAAGAATGATTCCTGGTACTATATCATCTATGGTGGGTACGTGCTGATTGTTGATTTTGTTGCATGTCGACTTTAAACTCTTCAGAAGGTTCGGAAGACAGGTAGAATTGTTAATATCTACAACACTATTTTGATCACATATTGACAAATGGTTCATTGTTTTACAGTCTCTTGTGATACCAAAACTTTTTTCATTACTTTTTCAGATCCTATTGAAAGAGATTTCGTTAACTATATGATTCCTTTTGACAGCTTTAATTAACAATTCCTCATATAAATCTTCTGTTGTCATTGGGATATTTACAATATAAAGTAGACAAGTGCTATTTGTAATGATTTTAGTGGATGCGAAATCTAGAGCTTCCTCCGGTGTACTGTATGGGAGGTTTTCTTTATCTAAAGTACTAGTAGCTAGTTGAATATCTGTCTTAGATAACATCATTGAATTTATAATACCTAACCTAGACCAATGAATGGCATATCTAATATTAACTAATTCTTCTTTAATTAATTTTAACTTATACTGAAGATTAAGGGCTAGCAGACCATTGAATATCTTTTCTTTTCCGATTGCACTTAGGATCTCATTTGTCATTTTAGTAATATTGTTTATTCTCTCATTATGCAATTGGTTAAGTATTAACTGCTTATTGTTATTTTTTAGTACGTTATTCCTTTTATCTTTTATTATCTCAAAATCTACGTGGTCTGGATTTCCAGCTATCCATTTCCACGCTGTACCTATCAAATTGATGGATGGATCTTTTAATTTTATGTACCTTTAAGTTGTCTAATAAGTCCTGAATTTGAAGTAGCTCGTAATTAAGATAAGGGAATAATGGATGTGATTTTGTGATTTCGTTCTCAAGGATTGGATTTATTTCGGTTACTAATTTCTGGTATCTGTCGAGCTCAATAACATGGATTAATTTGTAATTTCCGTTTTGTATCTTTGCTTTTCCAACACTAATGGCAACTATCTGGGAGTTGGAGTAATCCAGGATTTGAATTCCACTTGTAACAGCGCGAATAGCACATCTGAAATAAAAGACTGAGTAGTTCAATTCCTAATGTTACTTTTGTGTATGGTTTTCCCTGATTAACTACTGTATTCTTATTTTCTCTAACTATTTCTTCTTTATACCTAACTGTAAGTTTAGATCCTATTCGTTTATTATGCTTGACATAAATGGTTTGCCCTGGCTCGTAATTTTTTATTGGTTTTCTTTTCTTATTATGGTATTTAATATCTTTCTGCTGTTTCTGTTTCAATTTCTCTATATTACTTAAGCGCGATCTTTCAAATTGTTCGGGACTAACGTTTGGATTTCTTCCGAAAACAATTCGACAGGTTTTTTTCCTGTACTGGGGCCGGATTCTGCAGCACGGAGAATTTGGGAATTTGGGGATGAGAACTTCGTTTTCTTAGAATTCTTAATTCCCTAATTCTCCATTCCCAATTCACTAACATGGTTGGAGAATTAGGGAAAACGTAAGAAATGTGAAAAAGTGCGAATCGCCTGGGACGATTAAGGGTATCAATTTTTGTTGTAGAGGGTTAGATTTTTTTTCATATTTGAGGTACATCCGTCTATTACCTTCTACTGTCGAAATAAATAGAAATTTCTGTTTCGTAGGGGTAGTTTTTGAGGGATGTAGGAGGGTAGGTTTTCTCGAGTTTTTCCGGGATAACGAACGAATGGAGAGTAGAAGGAGAATGTATGTGGTATCAAAAAAAAACGGAAGCTCAGGGCAAACAAGATAGGTTTAGAAAATGTAGCAGGGAAAGTGCGAGGTAGAAATGGGGGCTGATTAACGGAAATTTAAAAAAAAAATTAAGACAATATCAGGAGCTGTAATAATTCGCTGGGGTAAGCTCAGGATCTGTAAGCCCAATAAGAAAAAAATAGGAATTCAATTTGGTAATTAGGTATGCATGGGTATTATAGGCTATATTTTATTTCGATTAACGGTAATTTGCAGATTTGAGCGGCCTCGGCGGTAAATTTTGCTATCGCAACATTCACGGGCGCCTAACTCTATGTGGGAGTGCTGTAGATTATTGGGGTTTTTTCTGATAGATTACCGGTTTAGAGTACAAAAATATAGGTGAACAATTTTGAAGGGAAGGTGTTTTGGGGGTTGGGGGTCGTACCACCCCTCATAGGGGGTTGTCCAAACTACGTCATGTTTGGTACCAAATTAAAGAGGGAGTAGAGGGTAATCGGGTGGTGTAGCTTGTATTTGATCGTTTTAACGTGATAGTTGAATTTTGACCGCCGAAGATCGATTTTTTTGCACTACGGTCATATACACCACAGTTTCCATATTTTGCATATATTTCTTCCCTTCTTTGTTTCACATCCATTAGTACTCCGTTGTGAACATTTTTGTCATGGGAAATAAATTTCCACAAGTTACTAGTTCTTCGCAATGATGAGTTGAAAATATGTCAATTTTTGTACCACAAACGGCCATTTTTTCACCTTAAAATGGACTGATACACTTCTTTTACAGTTATCTCCAAAACCGTTTATCGGATTCTAAAATTAATTACATATTTAATTAGGGGAGAAAATTTAGATGCGATTTCATCCTACACACAAGCTTTATCGTGTATAATTAAAAATTTTACAGCATCTCTTCTGTAGTGGAAGACGACCAAATTGATCATTTTCGCGTGATTTATAATTTTTAGCGGGTACCTTGAGAGACAAAATCCATGTTCCTCTGCAAGTATTGCATGGATTTCCATAATTATTTTTTTTTAAATATAGCCAGGATATGCAGTAAATACGTAGATCAATTTGAAATTCCTAGATACCTAGATACCTTCATAAAACTCAACAAAAGCAGAAAATACAATTTTTCCACTTACTTTTCCACAAGCAAGACACCGGAGAATTAACAAGTGGAATGGAGAATTTTGGAATTCCCTACTCACTTCTCAAATCCTCTCAGTTAAGAATTTTTCGTCTTACTTTTCCACAAGCAAACACCGGAGAACTTGAGAAGTGAAAGCAAGACAAAAAACTCGCGAATTCTGTACTCACTTCTCAAATCCTCTCAGTTAAGAATTTTACGTCTTACTTTTCCACAACGAACACCGAAGAACTTGAGTAGTGAAAGCAAGACGAAAAATTCGCGAATTCTGTACTCACTTCTCAAATCCTCTCAGTGGAGAATTTTTCGTCTTACTTTTCCACAAGCAAAACACCGGAGAATTAACAAGTGGAATGGAGAATTCGCGAATTTCGTACTCACCTCTCAAATTCTCTCTCAGTTGAGGATTTTTCGTCTTACTTTCACTTCTCAAGTTCTCCGGTGTTTGCTTGTGGAAAAGTAAGACGAAAAATTCTTAACTGAGAGGATTTGAGAAGTGAGTACGGAATTCCCAAATTCTCCATTCCACTTGTTAATTCTCCGATGTCTTGCTTGTGGAAAAGTAAGTGGAAAAATTGTATTTTCTGCTTTTGTTGAGTTTTATGAAGGTATCTAGGTATCTAGGAATTTCAAATTGATCTACGTATTTACTGCATATCCTGGCTATAATTATGGAAATCCATGCAATACTTGCAGAGGAACATGGATTTTGTCTCTCAAGGTACCCGCTAAAAATTATAAATCACGCGAAAATGATCAATTTGGTCGTTTTCCACTACAGAAGAGATGCTTTAAAATTTTTAATTATACACGATAAAGCTTGTGTGTAGGATGAAATCGCATCTAAATTTTCTCCCCTAATTAAATATGTAATTAATTTTTGAATCCGATAAACGGTTTTGGAGATAACTGTAAAAGAAGTATATCAGTCCATTTTAAGGTAAAAAAATGGCCGTTTGTGGTACAAAAATTGACATATTTTCAACTCATTATTGCGAAGAACTAGTAAGTTGTGGAAATTTATTTCCCATGACAAAAATGTTCACAACGGAGTACTAATGGATGTGAAACAAAGAAGGGAAGAAATATATGCAAAATATGGAAACTGTGGTGTATATGACCGTAGTGCAAAAAAATCGATCTTCGGCGGTCAAAATTCAGCTATCACGTTAAAATGATCAAATACAAACTACACCACCCGATTACCCTCTACTCCCTCTTTAATTTGGTACCAAACATGACGTAGTTTGGACAACCCCCTATGAGAGGTGGTACGACCCCCAACCCCCAAAACACCTTCCCTACAAAATTGTTCACCTATATTTTTGTACTCTAAACCGGTAATCTATCAGAAAAAAACCCCAATAATCTACAACACTCCCACATAGAGTTAGGCGCCCGTGAATGTTGCGATAGCAAAATTTACCGCCGAGGCCGCTCAAATCTGCAAATTACCGTTAATCGAAATAAAATATAGCCTATAATACCCATGCATACCTAATTCAATTTGGTAAGAATTCCTATTTTTTTCTTATTGGGCTTACAGATCCTGAGCTTACCCCAGCGAATTATTACAGCTCCTGATATTGTCTTAATTTTTTTTTAAATTTCCGTTAATCAGCCCCCATTTCTACCTCGCACTCTCCCTGCTACATTTCCTAAACCTATCTTGTTTGCCCTGAGCTTCCATTTTTTTTTGATACCACATACATTCTCCTTCTACTCTCCATTCTCTCGTTATCCCGGAAAAACTCGAGAAAACCTACCCTCCTACATCCCTCAAAAACTACCCCTACGAAACAGAAATTTCTATTTAATTCGACAGTAGAAGGTAATAGACGGATGTACCTCAAATATGAAAAAAAATCTAACCCTGTACAACAAAAATTGATACCCTTAATCGTCCCAGGCGATTCGCACTTTTTCACATTTCTTACGTTTTCCCTAATTCTCCAACCATGTTAGTGAATTGGGAATGGAGAATTAGGGAATTAAGAATTCTAAGAAAACGAAATTCTCATCTCCCAAATTCTCCGTGCTACAGAATCCGGCCCCTGGAGTGGATAGTAAAATTATATCCGTTTATGGAACGTTCTAAGAGTTCTTCGAAATTACGAAGCATTCCTTCTGTCTTCAGGCATCGCATGATTTCCGACAGGGTGGAATGAAAGCGCTCGATTTGTCCGTTAACTTCGCTCTTGTATGGTGGTGTTTTAAAGATTGTGATACTCAATTCATCTTCCATCATGGAAGTTATTGATGCGGAGTTTAACGCTTTTTCATTATCGATAACTACAATTTCAGGTATGACAAAGAAAAACAACAGGTCCCTTAGGGATCGTCTAATATCTTCAATCGATCTAGATTTAATTACCTTGGCTTGTGCCAGTTTGGTGAAATTGTCTATAGCCGTTAATACTAATTTATTTTCTGTTGAGTAGATGTCGATATGGAGGGTATGGCCTGGATAATTTGGGATGGGAGTAGGATTAATGAATTGGTTATTCGGATGCCTTTCATACTTGTTTTCTTTACAGACTGTGCAACGCTTCACTAAATGATTAATTTTCCTGATCATTCTTGGAAAGTAGAATTTCTCTAAGACTTGTTGTCTGTTTTCCTGTGGGTTACGATGGGCTCTGCGATGGATAGTTAATATTACTTCTTCCTGTTGTGTTTCATCAGTCACGTCTCTTACTAGTGTTTGTGAATATCTAATCTTATAATTTTTGAAATGTATGGGATATATTTCTTGAATTTGACCATTATTGCTTCTTCTGTCATTAAGCCGTTTATAGTATTTGGATTGAGATATCTTTTAAATATATTAATTAGATCGCTTTCTGTATATTGGGGTTGTCTTGCGTAGTTTGGAAAGGTGTTTTATAATTGATAACTAGTTTCGTCATCTCTTTTTAGTATCAACTGATTTCGAAAGACGTTTACGGGAGCTTCTACTGAAGGATTTAGATTATGCGAAGAGCTTTCGTCGCTATGCTGGGTCGTAGTCATTGAATTTACCAAAGATGTTTGGGAGGTCGCGATAGAGTATCGGCGACAACGTTTGTTCTTCCCCGCTTATATTTAAGCTCGTAGTTATACTCTTCAAGTATGGCCTTCCATCGTTTCATTTTAGCGTTAGTATTCTTGTTACTTAAGGCGTATGTTAGAGGTTGATGGTCAGTGAATATCTTAACTTTTCTCGATCCATATAGGAAGTTTCTTAGAGAATTTAATGACCAAATAATGGCAAGCATTTCCTTCTCATTTGTGGCATAATACTCCTCCGTTTTGGTTAAGGTTCTAGATAGAAAGGTTATTGGTCTGTTATCTTGAGACAATACTGCGCGGATGGCGTAGTCAGAAGCATCAGTTGTAAGTTCAAAGTCTTTTTCAAAATTTGGATGTGAGAGTATTACTTCTTTGGAAATTAGTGAGCTCTTAATTTTAATAAATGCATCAATTGCTTCGTCATTTCGGTAAATGGTTTTGGTTTTAGAGATATTTTTGGACATACGTCCATCTTCCCCTCTTAAAAGGGCTGCCAGGGGTTTCGCTAATTTCGCGTAATCTTTTATAAATCTTCGATAGTAGCCTGACATGCCGAGAAATGACCGAAGATCTTACAAGGTTTTAGGAATTGGGAAGTCAACCATTGCTTGTACCTTTTTGGGTTTGTTTTTAATTCCGTTTCTTGAAACAATGAAGCCGAGAAATTCAACTTCGTTTTGTAAAAACTCGCACTTATCCAGTTGAATTTTCATATTCGCTGCCTCTAGGGTTTTAAAAATTATTTCGAGGTTTCTGAAATGTTCGCTTTCATCCTTACCAAAGATGATGATATCATCTATATAGACGTAACATCTTATTCCAATATGGTCTCTAAGAATATCATCTAGAGTCCTTTGGAATATGGAGGGGGCGTTCCTGAGCCCAAATGGTAAGCGTGTGAACTCATATTTCCCATTGTTCACGGAAAATGCGGTTTTTTCGACGTCAGATTCCTTTAATGGAATTTGATGAAATCCGCTTTTCAAGTCTGCTATTGTGAACCATTTATTTTTTCCTAGATTTGCTAGAACCTCGTTGATTTCGGGAACGGGATATCGATCGGGTATGGTAACTGTATTTAATTTTCGGTAGTCGATAACCATTCTATACTTTTTCTCTCCGGATTCATCCGCTTTTTTGGGGACGATCCACACAGGAGAATTGTATGGTGATTTCGATGGTCTGATGATTCCAGCTTCGAGCAATTTTTTTATTTGACTTTCGACTTCACTTTTTAGAGCCATGGGATATGGATAAGACTTGGAGTAAATAGGATCACTAGTGGTGTTACGTATTTCTCCTTTGACCGTTGTTGTGTAGGTCAATTTCTCGTCCGGATCGGAAAATAAATTAGGACATTTCTTTATAACATTATTTAATTCTTTTTTCTGTTCAGCATTCATGTGGGATGTTCTGATATTAATGGTGTTTACTGAATCGGAGATATGCTGTTTCAAATCAATTGGAATATCAGGTTGAATGGTCATGTAGTTTCTGTTTGTATGAATTACAGCTCCTAGGTTTTTTAAACTATCATTGCCGATAATACCGTCAAAAGAAATCAGACTGGGTAAGATGAAGAATTGCAGTTTTTTTTACTTTATGTCCAAATAATTTTATTATGGCGTGATGGGTGATCAGAATGTTGCCTCCTACAGAATTGGCATAAAAGGCTTTATCATTTGGAATAAGATTTTTTATATGGCGGGGTTGAATATAGTTTTTCTTTGAACCTGTTTCCACTAAAAATTTTAAAATTTCGCCGCTCTTCGCTACGTGCTCAAAGTAAGGAAGCGAATAGCTCCTTAGCCTAAAAAATAAATGTCATCTAATTCTTCTGGTTGTCCTAAGCTTGGATTATCATGAGAATCGATGTAGTCAACGAGAGTTTGGTCAAGATTTTCGTCTTCGTAGTTTAAGTTTTTATCATAATCGCTTATATCATTTTGCTCGTCGGCTTGGACTTGATCCGTATGGTAAATTCGTTGAAATTTATTACTTTGGTGAGTTTGATATGAAGGAGGTCTCTTAGCATTAAATTGTTGCATTGTAGGTCGATTTTGATAATTTACTGCTCGTGAGTGTATTGAGTGATCGACTTCCATTGGTTCTGGTTTTGGAACAGGTTTATGAAAAGGAGGATGCTGACTGATAAATGGCTGTCTTGGTGGATGTTGAATATACTGGGCTGGTTTAGAGAAATTAGGTGCAACAGGTCTCTGAGGATTGTGGACTAGTTCTGGATAGAAATTCCTTCTGGGTGCTGGAATTGGGTTAACATTTTGTGTAAAAAATTTATTTCTTCTGGGTGGAACAGAAGGGGGTGATGACTGGTGTTGTATTCTTCGAAAGGTTCCGTGACTATGGTGAACTCGATAATCAACATTTTGTAATTTAAGACATAAATGAAGGGCTTGCGGTAAGTCCACTGGTTCTCTCATGCTGAGTAATCTGGGTAGATCTCCCTTGAGTCCCCTAACAAATGTATCTAGTACTTTATCACGATACGATTGAGTCATTATGTTGAGTGATTAATGGCTCATTTCCATGGAAGAAAGTATATTTAAAAGTAATGAAAGATGGTGATACACTGTTTGATAAAATTCATGAATTGTGTTATTCCCTTGAACTAACGTAGTCATCTGGTACTCTAAGGTACCTAAATCTCTTTTGTCTGCGTAATGAAGTGTGAGACATTTGGAAATTTGCTCCCAATTCAAAGGAGTATTATAAGATTCGAGTGCAACATCTGCACAACCCGTAATTTTGTTCCGAATGACACTGAGGATGCCGTAATATTTTGGCGTTCCTTTAAGATGTTCATAAATTCTTAAAATACGATCTACACTTTTTTTCCAAGAACTGAATTCTCCTGGTGGCCAGAGAATTCCCTTAAGCTTTTCGCAACATCAGGAATCTTATCCATGGTAGACAAATTCGCATCTTGCCTGACTTCGATATTTTGGTCGGTATCATTATTTATGTCTACACCTGGATTGATAATTGAGTTAAAAATTTGCCTACCTTCCCTTCTTACAATTTTAGATATAAGGGCTGTTAGATCAGCTACAGTAATATTCTGTATAGGAGGATTCTGTACAGGAACGTTCTGTACGGGAGGATTAGGTGGAGGATTTTGAGCATCTTCATTTCCAGGTACTAATCTAGGTGCTCTGATTATATTATTATTATTATTATTTTGTGCCATTCTGTATTTTATTTTAATTTACTTTTGCACGAAAGGATAAACAAATGTTCTGTAAAATTTGTACCTTAATGATTTTTGTTTTAAATAGTTATATTTTCAACGATTTGTTAAATATTTGATTTGGAGGAATTGAAAAGAAAATTTATATTTTATTGCTTTAAAACTAAAGGAGAAAGAATTCATTTTCAATAGAACTCAATTTCTTTTTCTAGAAATTATGAAAGTTTTAGATTCTTTTCTATTTCACTTAAATTGATTGAATAAGGAGAGATTAACTTTCAAAATATAATCAATTAATTTATATTTAAATTCTCAGTTTTCCTAACTTTTCACTTGATCACTTTTTTTCTTCAAACAATTTTTTTTAGATATTTAAAATATTTCACTTCTTAAGTAATAATTTTTTGATTCAATGGAATGCAAAAATAAATGACTTACATTACAACTAACAGATGAAGGACGTACATCTGGATGAGTCTTAAGATTTTTGAGCTTTATGTAACGTATAGATGCTCCGGTGCTTTTTGTCCTTATTCTATACGTGCAGGACCGCTTGTGGTATTTGCTCTTGAACAGATCAGGCGGCTGTCGGCGGGTATTTAAATCCTTGGTTATGGTTATCCAAATGATTACTCGTCGACTCCGTTTTTTCCTAAGCTGGTTTGCTTTGGTGACTCCGGGGCCTCGTTTCCTGGTCTTTTCGTTAAAGATGACTTCAAAGGATTTTATCCCTTTTACTTGCCTCAGTAGCAAACGTGGAATATTTATTTGAAGTGGTTATTTTATCGAACGCACTTCCTTGCACTAATTAAGATTATGATCAAAGTGGCAATGGTTAGCACTTTCACAAATTAATTATTTAGTCGTGATTATAATTTAGGTTTTCACTTTTTATTTTTATAATCACAGAGAGGCACTGGTTAGCACACAAATTAAATAATTGATAGTGATCACTTAATTTTGCACAACAAATATTTTTTCCGTTTATAATCAAAACGCGGCGATGGTTAGCACACCGTTTTTAATCGATTAATTACTTATGATCGCGGAAAAATTAATTCACGATTTGCTTGAGCGGTCCCTGCTCGGGCGCCAGTTAATAATATTTATTACAAAAACCTCAAAAAAATATATTTTTCTAGGCAGGCAGGTTACCTGCACCTTTATTTGTCGGATATAGAATTAAGACTAAAAATTACAAGTTTCTCTAAACGTAAATTATCTCTAACTTAAAATTACCAGACGCGTGGTCAGCAGAAATTTCCTGGGAACCGCAATGTATTTTCCAGGTTGACGGAGAAGTTGTTGTCGCATCAAATTACGGCGAATGTTGCTTTTGGTGTTAACTTATACTCCGGACATTCTTATTGTTAAAAATGAAGAGTTTCCTGTCAAGCGTGATTCGAACTGACTTATTCATAAAATCGGGTGCCAAGAGCAAGAAGTGACGGAATGAAAGCAACATACAGAGATCGCACATTACAAAAATATTTAACGCAATGAACGGAAACATATAATCATTAAAAAGTAATTCATCTGGGAACTCGTGGGAAGCCTATGCACTTTAAATTTTATTAGAACGTCTGAAAGCAACGTAGATACTAACTTTCCTGTTGGAGTGGCATTAAACGATGAGCAATATTAAACAAAATGTAATACTATCATCAAATACAATGATAATATCACCAACGTTGCTTTATTGGAAATAAAATCTATATTATATCTCTGTTCAATTTATCTTAATGTGTGTAAATAAGTAATATAAACACAAATATAAAGTAAAAATATTTACCTGACTCATTTAGTACAGTAGGAGTAGGTGACGAATTTGCCCTATATTTCAATTAAGATCTTTTAAATTAATTTCCTTGAGTATAATGAGGAGTACTATTTATTCTTAGATTTAAATGTTAAACGAAACGTGTATGAAGGAATTTCTGAATGAATTTAGTTTGGTTTCTTGAAGGATAGCACTGACAACAAGATTTGACTTTCGGCGGCAGACTTTTCGATGAGGTTATAACTGCTTTTCTTTCGAGGCTATATTTTATGTTACGCTGTACATTCAAGTTTACCTTTGTAATAATAATGCTTCATAAATTATAGATTCAATTGAAGAGGACTAAAAACCAGAGGCAAAATTTCTGGCCGCTTGAAAATCTTATTTGTTGATATTATCGGTGACATCCTATAAAATAGAAAATTCCCACAGGAGATATTCTTTCAAGATGCATATGCAATTATTACATACAATGATTAAATAATACAGTCAGCCAGACATAACCACCTTGCTTCATTAATAATAAACTCGGTATTGACACACATTCACACATCCACACATTACACCTTTCAGTCTAAATTTTAGAAAATACCTCGAGATCTATTCCTTGAGTGCCACGAAGTTTCTTCGTCACTTTGTGTAATAGGACTTTCACAAGAAGTACAATTATCCATATCGGAATAAGAAACAGCATCCTTTTTTAAACAAATCCCTGAAAAATGATGTAAATTCATGTGGGTATTGCTTTTCCAATCTCTGACTTATATGAGACTTACGTCCTACAGTTATTTTTCAGATTTTGGAGGTAGTGGATATGGGGGTATTTTCCTTGCAGTAATATTTGATTGCTCATCTTCGCTGCAATCAGTGTTCGTGATAGGTCTTTTCCTTTTCCTACTGTTCTTGCGTTTGTAAAATCTTGTTCTTCCGTGTTTAAATCGGAAACTTCCATAGAATAATGTAGTTTTTCTTTTGGTCGTTCAAATGTATCTAAAATATATTATATATATATAAAGAATTTTAAAAGTTATCATAGTATATTATCACTTACTTGTACTTCCCATTACTCTTAGCACTGGACATATTTATCAAGAATCTCCAACAGGTTCCATAATTCTAACAGCTTTCTCGAATTGTAAACTTGAATTTATATAATTTGGCCTATAGTTACGTGATTTGCAAGACGCCAGGTACTCGGAATGCATTCGACACCATCGGCAAATTCAATAATTAAGTATTTCTTCTCATCCATTTTCTATTTAAAAACAACACCAATTTAATATCATATCTACCCGGCTTTCTTATATATGTATATGGGTAAAATCATTATGACCAATATCACAGTGATTATCACAGAATGCAGTTTGAAAGAAGTCACCAAAAAGATTGGCAGTCTCTAACGGATCCACACTGTCTAAGTTACCGAGTCGCAACGATGAAGGGTATCCGTCACAGTTGCGCTTAGAGTTAACAAACCTCCAAAATTGATTTGGTTCAGCACTCAAAGCCGATCTCATTCTAAATACATAATCGTTGTTCAAGTCAGTCAAACTCGAAATGTACTGAACACGCGAATTAGAATAAATAACGTAATCAGCATCACTCCTTGAAGAACAGAACCTCCTCCAAACTTTATTCTTTAAATTTCTAAGATGTTTCAGAGAGCCATTGAACCACGGTTGACAATTCGAATCACGATTTGAACGAACAAGTGGTACACAGTGAGCAAAACAAAGAAATAATGTGTCATAAAACGAGTTAACAGCTTCATCAACGTCACGTTCACCCAGCACATTGGTCCAATTACAAGCGGATAACAATTCATTCATTGTATCAAAATCAGTTTTTTTAAAGTAATAGCGGTAGTTACTAGAAGCATTAAATGATGAAGTAACAGGATCAAAAAACAAAACTACATCTAGTGCCGGATGGTGACTTGTTTCAGGAACCATAGGAGTTAAACAACGCTTAACGAGAGCTTAACGATGGCGGTCACGGTGAAATACCAGGAACTCGAGACCAAAAACTCTGCATCTGCAATCTTTCCACATAGCCATGTCTCGGTCAAGCAGACCACGTCCAAACATGAGTTCATCGAGCATGTAAATAGGCGAGTCTATTATAGAGGTAACATAAACAAGGATCTAGAACTAACCTCCTAAATGGTCACAGTATCAAACGCACCTATATGTCTTGTCCAGTTTTGTGTTTTGTCCCTTAAGATTCTCAAAAGTCGATTTACTGCTTCCGTCGTTTTGGAGCGAAGGCCAGTTACATTGGCATAGTGGACGGAGATTTCGCCAACAAGTTTTTTGCCTTAGCAGTAGATCCAGAGCGCCCCTTGGTATAAATTCACGCACAATAGAATTGTGGGGCCAAATCTCAGGAAAGAGGACCGCCTGAAGGACGCAGAAAATGAGCGTTTCTCACGATCATGTCGAGTAGATAATTTTTTCCAGGCAATGGAAGAGGTCGAAGTACCAACACGCGATGAAATATGTCTAGTTATCTCATCCTCGCTAGTGTCAGGATGTACTCTAGATACGAAGACACACTTTGGAAGCCTGGCGGGCCGCAGCGAAACAGCGTCTACAATTACAATCGGAGTGTCATTGGTAGATGCAATATCAGCAACCGAAGCAGACCGCAAAATATCGACATCCGAAACTAAAGATTTCTTCCCACTATCAAATACCTCACGCACAATCGGAGATGCCACGGTATCGGCAACCGAAGATAAAGTCCCGCCAATGGAGGCCGCATTGGTATCCAGAGAAACCTCATGTCGAACTGAAGTAATTCTTGAAGCAGTAGTAATATGATTTGGGCTGTTGCGATGATTCCGTTGTCTCTGACGGCGACGACCCAACTTCGCTGAGGAAATATTCTCAGAGGAGGCAGGAATTAAGACATGCGAATCTTGCTGAGTAGATGAAGACTGTTGGGGCTCAGGCTGTACAGTTTTAGACCTGCGAGACTCTCTTATAGACAATTTCCCAATATCATGAACCATTGAACCCACAAGCGTAAGATTTTCAATACGGACGATGAACAGGAACCAATATCGCCCTTGACCTGCGTAAAAGTGCGCCTGATATCTTCAATAATAGGTAAAGCCGTCCTGCTATTAGCATTGGACGAGAAAGGCGCATCACATGTTGCTACCACTGGGTGAAGATCGTCTAGGGTGCTCGACACAAGAGATATTTTTGATGATATTGCATGAGTTCAATGTGTCAGTCAAGCTGAGAACGTTCTCCATCTTACAATTCAATATGTATACATCATCTTAAAATTGTTGGAAATTAGACAGATTGGCTGAAAACTGGCTAATTTTATCAAGCATAAGAGACTGGTCTCCAGAGATTGCCTCCGAAAAACTTTTCATGAGTCGTAGGACGTGACAAGTATTGATATCAGAGCATTCACTGCAGGTGGTATGCCCAAAAGACGAAGATGGAGTATTTCGCTTCAAGCATGTAGCGTGGAAAACATTGCCGCAAATACCATCGCATACTGCCTCTTTGCTACCCAACTTAGTGGAGCAAATCTTGCAAAGTGCCATTATTACCATTAAACTGTCAGTATAATCAGAGGAAAGTAATATTGAATGTAGTTGATGAATATTTGCGAGAAAGTACCCTGAATAATGTTGTAAAAATAGCAAGTTGTTTAGTGTCTTTGCTAATATTAAAATTCTATTCCAAACACTTTCACTCATAGATGGCGATATAATTCATTCAAGTACATAGAAAGTGATCAGTGGACGGTTTATGTCTATGGTGTGAACACTTTATATTGAATCGTAAGTCAAGGATGCAAGCTGAGTAGTCGTGTGTCTAAGAACTCCTGAATTTTCGTCTTTTTCCGCATAATTTTGCCGAGTTTGGAGTGATTGCAGAGTTTAATTAACAAAAAGTTAATTTGTTTATCGTGGCGATTTTTGATATTTCTCTAATTAGTTAAATTGTGAGTGAATATCTCGAATATCGAATTAATTGAAGCAATTTTTTCTGTCAAGTCTTGTGCTGTCGGTCCGCGGTTTGTTAAGTTGCTGCTCCCTTACATTGATACCTACATCCTCCATATCGTAAACACGTGTCTTATGACTTCGTCTTTTCCCAGCGGTTGGAAAACTGCAACTGTCTTGCCAACACCCAAAAAATCGTTTCTTCAGTCTCCTTCTGATTTCAGACCTATAAGCATTCTATGCCTTTTAACGAAAGTTCTGGAAAAGCTAATGAATAGGCAAATACTTGAGCACCTCGACTCGAGAGAGCTCCTAGCCAAATGGCAGTCTGGTTTCCGTCGTAACCACAGCTGCGAAAAAGCAGTACTGCGAGTATCCACTAATATCAGAGCTGCCCTAGACCAAGACAATCTGGTTACCTTGGCACTGCTCGATTTTTCGAAAGCTTTTGACAGCGTTGATCTTGGCATCTTGATTAGGAAACTCAATTGCTGCTTTGGTCTCAGTCCCTCAGCAGTCGCTCTTTCCGGGACTTTCTGACTGATCGAAGGCAAGTGGTAAAAGTGGATTCTAATACTTACTGTTCCCTCCCTCTTCTGTCTGGCGTTCCTCAGTGCTCAATGCTGGGCCTTTTGTTATTTAGTTTATTTATAAATGATCTCCGTGAAGCCGTTCAGGACCTTAGCGTGCACATGTATGCTAACGATGTGCAGGTCTACCTAAGCAGACCTGTTGGTTTGCTTGAGGACTGTATTGCTCGCATTAATGACGATCTAGAGAGAATCAATATCTGGTCCAAAGCTAACGGCCTAAAACTAAACCCTGACAAGTCCCAGTGTATTGTATTCCATAATGGCACTTTTGACCCTCATGATTTACCTATTGTGGTCTTGGATGGTACAATCTTGTATTTGGTGCCTTAAGTTAAAAATCTAGGCATTGTTTTGAACCAACATATTAAATGCTGCGACAATATAAAATTATTTATCGGTAAGGTTTATGCTGTACTTCGTAGGCTCTGGCTCTCTGCTAACTCATTATCGCTCGAAATCCGCTCAAAACTGGTTAAAACCTTAATTCTACCATACTTTAACTTTGGGAGTTTGATATACCCTAGACTCGATAGCGTCTGTCTTCGCAAGATGGAAGTTGCCTTTAACGATTGTACCCGCTTCATTTATGGACTTCGTAGGTTCGACCATGTTTTACCTTACCACACAAAATTACTAGGTTGCTAAATACGATATTATCTTAAGCAGAGAGGACTGATTCACTTTTATAGCTTATTACGTACAAACAAACCGTATTATTTGCGTGAATTTTTCCAGTACACAGCTTCGGAACGCAATCGGAATGTGATAATACCTCGTTTTCACAAATTAGTTATGGAGGCCTCTTATCCTGTCCAATTATCCCGTCTCTGGAGTAGTCTTCCCCCTAGTCATCAAAACGTGCGATCTGTCGGTGCATTTAAGAATCTAATCAGAATCCACACTTTTAATTAATCCTCCCCTTTTTTCTATTTTTCTATTTATCTATTTTCCTATTCTCTTATTCTCTTGTTCTCACGGCGTAGCTCACTTTCAGATTTTTTAGTAATTTTTATAATTTTATAATTTTCAATTTTCAATTATTTTCAGTTTTGCTTAATATTTTCTTGTACTTTGGCGATAATTTCTTAATTTTCTTTTTATTTAATTTTTAATCTTTAGTTTCTTAGTCTCTTTTTGCTTGTTTCTTTTAGCAGTACTTATACTTTTTTGTGTTTATTTTATGTTTATTTCCAAATTTTTGCTTAAGTAGGTTCAGTAGGTTTTTACTTTTGATTTTAATTTTTAATTATCAATTTTTAATTTTATTTTATTTTATTTTAGTTTTTGTATAGTTAGGACATTTTTATTTAGTTTTATAAAATGTACCTAAAAGTATTTCCAAAAGTTTTTGTGCTAAAAAGATTGTGAAATCTTGTGTACTTTTCATGAATAATAAAATAATAATAATTTAATAAAAATAAAATAAATTGTGAGCGCTTATGTAAATAAATAAATGAAAGGAATTTTTGACGAAATTAATAATATAAAAATCTCAGCACAAATTACACAAAAGAAGTCAATGACCAAAAAAAATAAAACTTTATAAAGACTGCAAGCATAAGCACAGGTTAAGAACGCACTTAAATTCTATGCAGCGCCTGACATTCGATCAGCACTATCCATTAAATGTCTATACCACGGCAATATTTAAAAACCTACGAACAACACGATAGAAAGGTTATTTAAATTAACCAAATTATATCCATTTCGGGTTTATAAAATTGCACTACATTAATAAAACAAACAAAAATTATACGAGGCGATTTGACACACGACACATTGACATGACACATATATATGGCTCTATATTTATGAACAATTTCTAAAAACAGCTACAGCGGCAGAAAATTGTTTTCAACCAGGACAATCGTCCGTCTATTCAATTTATCTTAATTTGTGTAAATGAATAATATAAACGCAAGTATGCAGTAATAATATTTACCTGACTCATTTACTACAGTGACGAATTTGTACTGTCTTTCAATGTAGATCTTTTAAATTTATTTCGTGGAGTACAATGAGGAGTACTATTTATACTTAGATCTAAAACAAATTAGAAATTTAAATATTAAACATTTTTTACATTCTAAACGCTTTGCGTATGCAGGAATTTCTCAGTGGACTTAGTTTGGTTTATTGAAGGATGCCACGGCCAACAAAATTTTTATATTTTACTTTATCGAAGACAAAAATATTGTATTGTCGATGGAACTTTCGTATGTGTGCAAAGTTTCAACAACACTCCAACCCTTCATGGCAAGGATATTATTGTACATATGGTATATACTCCGGACATTCTCATTATTAAAAATGAATAGTTTCTTGTCAAGCGTGATTCGAACTGACTTATTCATAAAACCGGGTGCCAAGAGCAACAAGTGACGGAATGAAAGCAACATACAGATATCGCACATTACAAAAATGTTTAACGCAATGAACGGAAACATATAATCATTAAAAAGTAATGTATTTCCTTGAGCGGATAAACTCTTTTGCTCTTCCGCGTTGTATGTGAGTAAGGTGTATCACCTGTACTCCTGATGAATGGTGGAGTAAGTGCAACACTTAAGCACCGTAGAAAGAAGATTTTTGATTTTTGTAATAAAACACCCTCTTTGATGAAGATTTACCTTTTTACTCAAAAAATTCAATTTAAAAATCGGTTATTTATATATATTTGTGACAAGAAAATACAAAAGACAAAAAAAAAGAAAATATTTAAAACAAAGCGAAAATTTCTCAGGCATCAAGCTGACCGAGCATTTTATAATCATAAAAAAGACATCGAATTCTATCGTATAAATGCGACGCTGAAGGCATCGCATTTCGTCTGTTTGCAACGGCATGCCGTGTATGGCGTGAGAACGTTTCTTTTAAGAATTTTCCTGATGACGATGAAATTCTTTATCGGAGTGAGCTGCTTAAGAATTATTTACAACCTCCCCCGCCTTGACCAGCTTCTGGGGTAAGTTCTTGGCAGACGAGTTCCGGATCTATTTCGAATTGTCTTGCAACCAAGGTCCGTTGGGCTGGAATTGGTGCATTTCTTGGTGAATTATGTTTACCTCTTGTGCATTTTATGTATACCAGAACTGATGCGATGGTGATTGTCAGCAGGAGTGCGGTGTATCACAATGTAAAACGGTGTACGTCATTGGTATGAATTTCTTCGGGTAGTATTTCATTTCTTTTGAGTTCCTGGAGCTGCTTCTGTATGTCTTCTATTTCTTCCCATTTGTAATGATGTTCGTTGGATCTTGGAAGCTTGAGAGTAGATGCAGAGCCTTCTAGGTATATGAAATCGGTCAGATTTTGTGTGGGATTGAACGACGATTTCATTGTATGTGGATAGATGTTGTGGGCTTGCAGAGTTAAATAATCATGCGTAATTTCGCAATTGGTTTCCATGCTCAGAATTCCTGCACCTTGTAGTACCTGTTGAACGGTGTTGGTGTGACAGACGACAGTAATGCTGGTGTTTCCTTTCACGGAATAAATCCATTTGTGTGGATTATAGAGCTGAATCCATTTGGGAAGGTTTTCCGCATTAATGAGCTCGCAACTGCTGGATGGTTGCGCATATGTGTGGAAGTTCATTTCACAGGAGCTGACATTGGCTCCTGTTCGATACATTGGATGGTTTTGAATGCACATGTGCTGTGACTCTCCAATGGTTTGACACAGATGAAATTCCTGGTTGTTGAGCGGATAATATTTGTCTTTGTGAAGATTGACGACCAGAAATTCAGCTGATGGTTTCATAGCTACAAAACTGCCATTGATTATTACTGGAACAGGAATGATGCGATATAGTTCAAACTCCTCAAAGGTAAACAAGGGGAGCTTTACTCGAAATATTACATTTTTTTTTGTTGTTCGACCTTCGACTTTCATGAGATTATAAAGCTGAAGTAGGTTATCTGTTTTTGTGGGTAATCTGATTGTTGATGGTAAGTGATCTTTTATTGTATTTAATTCTTCCTTTAGCTGTCGCAAAGACAATAGCTGGGAGTTGATCTTCCCGAGATGAGTGTCAGTCAGTACATTCAAAATTGCTGATTGAGCTCGTTGGTACTTCATAGTCATCAATGTTATCTTCAAAGCCCAAGTGGAAAATTTTTCAGCCACTTTCCGCTGGTATATCTTATCTGTAATATTGTTGAGTTGGGTGGTTGTAAGCATTATATGATTCTTGATGGTCTCTAAGTGGCTAGTAATGCCTTCCTGATCGTGTTTTAATACGTTCACAGTTGAGTATATCACAGATGTGTGATTTTTGATCAACTGCAGTAAATGACTTCTTTGGTTCTTATTTGGTCGATCGTTATTGATAGTTTTTCGGCATATTCTGAATCTAGGATCCCAAACAGTGCTCCTGCTATGTTGGCGATTATGCTAAGTGGGGCTCGCCTTGGTCCCTTTGATGAGGAACTTGGGAGTAGCTCATTACTGTGGGCGAGCTCTTCTTTCAATGAGACAAGTTTATCGGTGATCAGAGAACAGTAGCTTGCGTTTTTGGGCATAATACATATATGTTGCAGGTTACCTATGCCAGTGCTGATTGCGTCAGCCTCCATCCAATATCCTACCATGTTGTAGTATACTATAAGGGACCACTCACTGCTGACCAAGTTAGCAGAACCGAGATTCTCGAAATATATCCCCGCTTGTGATTTGAATAGAATAATCTGAGCTACGGGATCTCCAAGCATAGGCATGATTAAACATGTTAGTAGGAGCATACTTGTAACTGGACTTGACGATGCTCGAAATTTTCTTCTTTTAGGGCGATTGTCTGGATTGTTGGTCGTGTCGGAAGTAGTGTCGTCGCTTCGAGGGTGCCAGGTCGAGTCGCAGGAATGGAATTGCTAGATTTTTCCGTCTCTTCGATTGGTAGTGGAGCTAATTTGTGAATTAGCCGCCTCATATTACCAGAATTCGTTCGGACATCGGCGACTCGTACCAATCCGTCTTCTCCTTGTATGGTCTTCTCGATTTTTCCGAGCTGCCATCTCAAAGGAGGCAAGTTTTCGTCCATAATTAGAACCATCATTCCTGGTTTGGCATTTTTGCTTTCTTGCTTGCACTTGTGCCTTTGTTGAAGTTCGCTGGGGTATTCGGTTGACCACCGTCGCCAGAACTCATGTTTAATGTGCGACACCAGTTTCCACCTTCTAACTAGACTTATATGTGGTGGAACTGCGCCTGGATCAACAACTGCACTGCAACTACTTCGCTGATTTCACTGCGGCTTCCCATAAATCCCCGAAGTGTGGGGCTCGAGGGGGGATGAAATGGAAGTCCGTTCCTCTTGCTTGACAAAATGCAGAAATTTTCTTTGTTGACTCTGGAGCATATATAGATTGCTGTACCTCCAGAAGTTGCTTTTTGGCGCCATGAAAGTTTGTGGCATTGTCACAGTAGAGATTTCGGCAATTTCCTCTTCTTGCGATGAAACGTTTGACTGCTCCTATGAATCCCTCTGTGGTGAGATTACTCGCAACCTCAAGATGGATGGCCTTCGTGGCAAAACATCAAAACACAGCTATATAGGCTTCTGTGGGCGTTTCCCTCGTAACTTAAAGTGAGTTTGTATTGGTCCACAGAAATCTACGCCCGCATTGACAAAGGGTCTCGCAGGCTGGCCCCTGGTCGTTGGTAGGTTGCCCATGAGTTGGCTCATCAGCTTTGCTTTCACCTTGTTGTAGCAGACACAGTGTTATACAATTGATCTTGCGATGTTCTTTCTCTTGATTGGCCAATATCGTTGCCTGGTGATCGCCAGCAACCCCTGAGGTCCGACGTGTAGATTGCGATTATTAATGTCGAGCATCAAAAGCGTTGTTAATGGATGAGAATACGGCAATAATATTGGGTGCTTAGCATTGTAAGACAGCTCAGAGTTTTCCAGTCGTCCCCCAACCCGGATGATATTTCGATCATCGAAGAAGGGACAAAGACTGTTTAATGGATTGTTGTTGTTGACATATTTGTTCCTTTCGAGTTGATGTGCTTCATCTTTAAAGCCTTCTCGTTGCGTTTGGTAAATGACTGCCATAAGTGCCTTGTCTAGTTCCTCAGCTGACAACTTTAATAACGACGCTCGTTTTTGTCGCCTTGAGCTGCGAGTAAATCGGAGCATGTAAGCTAGAATCCTTAAGAGTTTCTGGGCGGAGTTCTTGTGGTTGATGTTGGCAATCCATGGTTGTTCGCTTGTTGATGCCAATACAACTGGTGTCTTGCTCCTTTTTATTTCTACATCTATCTCTTTTCTGTGCGGTTGTGATGGCCAGATGGCTTCTGATCCATGTAGAAATGGAGGGACGTAAAACCACAGATTGCATTTGACGAATTTGGCTGATGCCATTCCTCTAGAAATAATATCTGCAGGATTGTCCTTTGACCGTACATGCCTCCATTGTTCTGGACTGGATAGTTTTTGGATTGCTGCTACTCGATTGGCTACAAATGTGTGGTATGATGACGACTCTGAATTGATCCATGCCAGCGTTATTTCGAAATCTGTCCAAAAATATCCTTTTATGTGAGGTATATTGATGTCTTTTCTTACTCGGTGAGTTAATTGAACTGCTAGTTTCGCTGTACACAGTTCGAGTCTGGGTAATGTTTTTATTTTGATTGGAGCTACTTTCGATTTCACACAAAGTAGACGTACTGTGATGGCACCATCTTGATGTGTAGTTCTGACATATACGGCGGCCCCGTAAGCTGTTTCGGATGCATCGGCGAAGGTGTGTAGTTGTAATGTTTTGCATATTTTACCAGATGCTATATGCCTTGGGATTTTAATGGCGTTCAGAAGCCTCAAGTCCTCTCGAAATTTTAACCAGCTGGTATGCATGTCCATGGGTAGTAAGGCATCCCAGTCCAGCTTTAGAGACCAAATTTTTCTGATAAATATTCTTGCTAATATTGTGACTGGGTTCATGAATCCCAGTGGATCGAAGATATGTGCGATGTCGGAGAGGGCTGTTCTTTTGGTAACCATCCGTGCTTCTTTCCAGCTTGTTTTTATTCGGAAGATATCTGAACTTGGTTGTCAGGTTAGACCAAGCGTTTTTATTGGTTCTTCTGCAGGCTCGTTGAAGTTTAACTCAAGTTTAATGTCTTCCTTCGGAATATGTTGTAACAGCTGTGGGTAATTTCCACACCACTTACGAAGATTAAATCCGCCAGAAATGAGTAATTGTTTGAGTTGATGCTGTGTCTCAAGAAGCTCCGTTAAACTATCAGACCCTGTCATTACATCATCTACATAAAAGTCTCTTTTGAGGACCTTCGACCCTAGTGGATGAGTCAGAGCGCCATCATTGGCAAGATATTCCAAGCACTTGGTTGCGAGGCATGGGGCTGGTGCTAGTCCATAGGTAACGGTACATAATTTGAAGTATTGTAATTGCTGGTGTGGATCTTCTCTCCAGGTGATTAATTGATACTGCTGATCTTCTTCAGCGACTTCAACCTGCCGATAAATATTTTCTATATCGGCGGTGAAGACAAACCTTGGGAATCTGAATCGTAACAGGATTGAGAGTAGCTCGTCCTGGATAGTTGGGCCATTGCACAGAACCTCATTTAGCGACACGTTCGACGTCGTTTTGGCTGATGCGTCGAACACAACCCTTAGCTTTGTAGTAGTACTGTCCAGCTTTGTGACGCAGTGATGCGGCAAAAGGTAATGTGGGCCTTTTATATCTGTTAATTTCGTCCTTCTCATGTGACCTGAAGCTTCGTATTCCCGCAAAAAATCAACATATTGTACTCTAATGTTCGGTTGACGAAGAAGTCTCTTTTCAAGGGAATAGAATCGTTTAAGGGCGATATCTCTTGATTCTGCGATGGGCTTGGTATCCTGGCAAAATGGTAGCTTGGCTACATATCTGCCTTGATAATTTCTTTTGACAGTCTGATCGAAGTGCTCTAACATCTTTGCTCAGTTCTTGTAAGACCGCAGGTTTCATCCATTGAGTCTATTCCTCCAGTTTCCAAAAACGGCTGAGTTGCTCCTCAATTCGCTCATCTTCACTGCAGATGCCACATAACGCAACAGAGACCTTTTCATCTTGCACTGGTCCGGACACGGTCCATCCGAACATTCTGTTCTGAAGTGTTGGCAAGTTTTCACCGAGTTTGATTTGCCCAACTGCTAGTAAATCAAAGTAAATTTCGGCTCCTATTAAGAGGTCAATTATGCCAGGTTTATTGAAGTTTGGATCGGCCAACGGAATGTTGTGTGGGATAAGCCATGATTTGCTCTCAATTGCATGATCTGGTAGGTTGGACACAACCTTGTTAAACACAAACGCATCCAATTGGGTGGAGTAGTTGTTCATTCTTGAATGTAGATACAACTGCATTCTATGGTGGGTCTTTCGGAGTCCCTTGCCTATTCCTTGAACGTACATTGTTTCTGGAATGTGTAGCAGATTTAGTCGCCTTGATAACTCTGACGGGATGAAGTTGAGCTGTGATCCTGAATCAAGAATGGCTCGGCATTGTATCCTTTCTCCCTTGATGTTGCTCACTTAGATTGCTACTGTGCTGAGCATAACGTAATTTTGCCTTGGCCTTTTGAGCACTAGTGTTGCTGATCGGTGTTCCCTTTTCCAAGCTCACTGATGATTGCCCGTGACTTGGCAACCTAGGACTGTTGTGCGATTTTGGAGCTGAGTCTATATGCAATAATGAATTATGCTTTTGGGAACACTTAGTGCAGCTCCTGAGCGTACACTCTGATACTGGATGATCGTTTTCAGACAGTTGATGCATATCTTGTGTTGTCTAAGTGTTATGCGGCGATTTGATGGGCACTGGGCCAAAAATGCTGGATAGAAATATAGTGGATGACTTTTGTTTCTGCATACTACACAGCTTATTGGCTTGGTTGTGCTCTCTTGCTGTAGTATGGCCTTTTTTCCCAAGTGTAATGAGTGGCGCTCATTACGCATCTCATAAACTATAAAAAGGTTATCTTCACACAAGCTAATTACGCATTTCATAGCCCCGAGACAATGAAAAAGCTTTCGGCATAAAACATTTTCAATAATTACTCCCACAAGCTTTCAATCAGAAGTCAATAAATTCTTCAAATTTATTGCCGACTCAACTTTTTATGTAGAAGCCTTGAAAATAACATACCTGAAGGACAACCCCGGGATTTATTTCGAGGAAGTGGGCAGAGTAGGCCTTTACAGTAATGAATGGCAAGTAGTTATATACTATGATCTTGAAGATTTCAATTTTTAGCTTGAAAAATTAAGTAATTGTACGGAAACCTCCAACTTTGTAATATAATTAAAGCTTTTAATAATAAGCTTCCGTTATGCGACGATATAACACACCAATTATATTCCATCAATAGTATACTTAGACAAAACTCGGAGTTACTAAAACCAGAGACTTCACGTTACAAAAGAGGGTTATTTAACGTAGTAGGGACCCTAAGCAAAACTTTGTTCGGTACCTTGGACGCTGAAGATGCAGCCAACTTCGACTCACAGATAGAAAAACTTAAAACTGATCAAGCCTACCACCTAGAGCTTTTGAAAAATCAAACTACAATTATCGAAACCACTGTAAATATCTTCAATAAGTCCCGTATGGACATTAAAGAACAGTTTATCCACATCCATAAAAAAATCGATACCATCAATTCCGCGATTAATAAATACAGGTTAGACTCCCTACAACAAAACATAACTACAGAATTAGAAACCTTAGTATCGCTCACTGCCCTAATGATGCTCAGATACGAAACCACTCAAAATCTGTTAATCGACTTAGTAACGGATGTCCGACACGGAAAGCCACACCCATCAATTATAACACAAACTCAAATAAAACATACCCTGGAAACAATTCAGAAGGAATTACCCAATTCACTCACGTTGCCTATAAACAAAGATTCGAATAACCTCCTGCAAATATATAAACTGAGCAGTGTACGTACTGCTACGACAGGTAACAAAAAAATTTTTCAAGTAAAACTCCCATTACCATTCAAAGACAACTATCAACTTTTAAAAACCTACCCTCTCCCAACTACACATGGAAATGAATTAGCGTACATAGAGCCCTCGCTAGAATATTTAGTAATAGATTATAGCCGAGAGCACTACTATCCATTAAATAAATTCGACCTACAAAACTGCTTAACATTGGACTTGGTCCAGTATCTGTGTCGAACCGTCCATCCGATAAGCAACATTTTCCCCGTAAATAATCTGTGCGAGATAGACCTCCTCAAACATAGTAATTCCATTCCTTCGAATTGCAAAATCCAAGTAGTCCCAAGACGAGAAATCTGGATACAATTATCCCAACCGAATGAATGGTTATTTTCTATGCAACAACCATTAATTATCGACACTATCTGAGGAAATGAAATAAATTCCTACAAAATCACAGGAACAGGAATCATTGAATTAGCCTCTAGCTGTTTCTTACGTACCAAAGACATTGTTATTCATGCACACAACATAAAAATATCAGAATTGAACAACCATTATCTCCCGTCCTTGAATTTAACGTATAACCTACCTCAACCAAACCCAATTAATCGGCAACACACCGAAGACAGGTCGCACGTAATTAAATTCCACGATGACAATCATGAATTACAAATGCTCAGCACAGCCATCTCCCAACAAAACAACAAAAACAAAATCAGCTTCGCACACTGAGCCCTCACAATATACACCATTATGTAATCTCATATGTACTACTGTCTTTAGTAGTAAGTCTAATTATTGCAATCGCATATAAATATACCTTTAGCAAGAAGAAAAAAAATCCAAATTCATTCAAAACTTTCGAAGTAGTACAGAAAAGCGTAAAAGAGAAACCAGAATATCATTACCAATTGACAATGAAAGCTTAAAAAAAAAGCAAGGAAAGCTCGTAAGCTAAGTAATTTTAAGAGACTATTATGATATGATATGATAGAATTTTTCTTACCATAAAATTTTTTTTTTATATTTTAAGAGATAGATTATGAATTTAAAAAAAAAACATTTAAAACAAAGCTCGTAAGCTTAGAATATTTTAAGAGATTATTATGGATTTTTCTTATTATTATTTTAGAGTAAGGCAAAAAAAAAAATTTTTTTGTTTTGTACCAGACGGCATTAGTAATGTCCCAAATTGTAAAATAATATATATATAATAATAATCTTAAGAATGTAAAGCGACCACCGGCAATACTATTCTCCATGTTTCAACGATAACCTTTTTTTTTTCTTTTCGAAAATTCCATACATATACTCCTTGAAGTTTCTTTTCTAAGGGGGAAGGTGTAATGAGTGGCGCTCATTACGCATCTCATAAACAATAAAAAGCTTATCTTCCCACAAGCTAATTACGCATTTCATAGCCCCGAGACAATAAAAAAGCTTTCGGCATAAAACATTTTCAATAATTACTCCCACAAGCTTTCAATCAGAAGTCAATAAATTCTTCAAATTTATTGCCGACTCAACTTTTTATGTAGTACGCGCATTGCCCATAGAAACAAACTTTCAGCACGAGACCGATTCATATAGGCCGTGCATGACCTACCTTACAGCCAGTGCAGGCGGATTACATGAATTATGTACATACATGAAATACTATGCGCAAAGCGCCTAATGTTTCTCCTCGTTTCTTAAATATATATACATACATATATTTTACTGCCAATGCACTATGCTCGCTTTGTGCAATTTGTTTGGTACCTGACCCATATATTTAGCACTGCATGTTGTTTGTAATTCTTGTTATATACATATAACATATGCCAATAGCCTGCGTTTAATTTCTTTAAGCACAGGGGAAAATTTGTAATAATGGCATGTATATAATGCACGTCAATAGCCTGCACAGGGGAAAATGTTTAATATCGCTTACATAGCGATATTGATTATTCCCAATATATAAAATCAATATATGTATGGAGGCGTGCCCAATTTTGATTGTTAAATTATTAACATTAATTTCCTAATTTTTCGCCCCTCTACCAAATTTGGCCCGATTAGCAATTATCGAGGAAAATCAACCAATCCTCTTGAATAAAAGCCGGTGCGTCGCTAAGAACCGAGAGTTATTTTTTGGTAATGACCAAGAGACCCCCGACCCACGGTAAGGTCTCTTGATCCTAAAAGACTCTTAAAAGTAAAAGTAAAAGTTATATACAAAGTAAAAGTAAAAGTTATATACAAAGTAAAAGTAAAAGTAAAAGTTATATACAAAGTGTAAGTAAAAGTAAAAGTGTCTTAAAACTAAAGTAAAGTCACATACAAAGAGTCTTAAAAACTAAAGTAAAAGTTATATACAAGTGGCTTAGAGTTAAAAACTATTTTGTATAAGTGCTAAAAAATAAAAATTGCAGTTAACTCAGACACGGAGTTTCAGTTACACGTCAATAATAATATTAAATGGCTGGTGAACTTCTTTTTAAAGGACTCCCAGTCCTTGTTGTGAGGAAGAACATTAGTAAGAACCCCGTTCACAACACAAGAGACTCTAGTACATGGAACCTTCTCTCTAGGAAGCTTAATAGCCTTTAATGGTAGGTAGATCTTTTGGTGATTTTAAGGAGTCTTCAAACAGTGCTTGAGTAGTCTTGTCGAGGTTTTTGATGATCATGTGCACCAATATGGGATCCCAGTTTGTGGTAGAGATCTTTATATTTTCTAGAGCAAGGATGCACTCGTTTGTTACATCGTGGAGATGTTTGATGGACGCTATTGAGTACCCTTGTGTAGGTGGCTGGTCCCACAGCTTGTTGAGCAGTGCTGTGCATAATAATCTTTGGTTATTATACCGTTTATTCAAGGCGTCCCATGCAATTGTATAGTTAGCATCTGATATGGAGAGATGCTTGACTAGTGACATCGCCTCACCACTGAGATTGCTGGTGAGGTAGAACATTTTTTCAGCATTGCTTATCGAACTTAGGACCATTTCATCGAAAAGGTCATGGAAGTGCATCCATTTCGTATAGTCACCATCGAATATTGGCAAAGTGACCCGAGGCAACTTCATCTGTGATTGTGCTGGTTGTTTGTTTGACGTTGGAGTCTCTATGGTCTCAAGTTTTTCATGTAAGTGTACAAGAGTGTAATGTACGCTTGCGACATAGTAAAGTAAATGCACGCACTGTTTGTTGTCACTCCTAATTATAGCGTCAACACTGTACTAGCAGCGGATACGCCGATATTGCTAAAGGGTCAGTTTGATTAGTGAAAGACATGGCAGCGTTAGCTTGTAAAGTCAAAAACTGTATTTACTTCTTTTTGCCTCGCTTAATTTATACAAATTTAAACAAAGAAAATTGATCATAAGAATCGATTACTACTATGAATGTTTACATGAATGTGCAATTCTTTGTTTCTTACCCTACTTTCGTTTTATTTTTATTCATTGAAAATTAGAACATGTAATTGCTATAGAGAGTGAACATGAATGTACACACGGTGAATCATGTTACACAATTTCTTTTGCATACTTGACCTAGAACGATGAGTCAGAGTGTGGACATTCGTAATGATAACAAAAACGAAATTATGTTGTCGTTTTTGTTATTGGGTCACTATGTGTGATTTATGTGTGTGGTGTAATGATGTCATGATATCGTAAAATCATGAGATCATTATGAGATCACTACAAGAGCTTCCTGACACCAATCATATAGAACATCGTATAGCTCCCTAGTGTAATCTAGGGGTGGCTCCATGGTTTCTCCCCAAATCTGCTGATCTGTTTCGGATATATCATCGCCTGTTTTATTGATCATCTGTATCTTCAGCACATAGTATACCCTTGAATGCCTTTCATCGGCTTTGTTAGCGATCTCCTGTAGGGTTCGACTGAGTGATGCCATGACAAGATGTTGCCCGTGAACCATTCGAATTACTTCTTTTTGTGGATTTGGTGTTGAGTGACTCTGGTTTGTTGATACTTGAAAATGTACCTTGGACGAACCCTTTTTTTTTGAGGAATTTCTTCAGTGTTTTTCTTTGGCGTCGAGATTACTTGTTGCGCACTGACCTGATCCTTTGATTGGCTGGTACTACCATCGTTTGAGTGATGAGACACAGATGATTGACATGTATTTGTATTGTCTGCTTTGGGTTGCAGTTCCATTTCATCTGGCTTGATTGCCTCTATACCTTCAGTGAGGCCTTCTTTGAATTGCTTGTAAAACTGCTGAATGGTGGCATAATAATCTGTGGTGCAGTATTCGTTGTCATCATGAGTTGAATTCAGTTTTACTAATTCTTGGTGGTTGACGTGGAATTCTGCCCAAAACTCCTCAAGCAATGCTAGGCGAGTTGCAAAGTACTTTCTGGTAGTCTTCCGACAAAGTCCACCCTTCTTGTAGTTTTCATAGTTGTTCTGAATTTGATCACCAAGGAATGATTGCGAATCTAGAAGTCCGTCCATGATCTGAAACAACTTGGTTACTTTCTCTGCAATCTTTGAACAGTGATCTCTTTTATGACACGATCACGTCGGGGTCACCAATGTATTTTCTTGAGCGGATAAACTCTTTTGCTCTTCCGCGTTGTATGTGAGTAAGGTGTATCACCTGTACTCCTGATAAATGGAGCAGTAAGTGCAACACTTAAGCACCGCAGAAAGAAGATTTTTGATATTTCTAATAAAACACCCTCTTTGATGAAGATTTACCTTTTTACTCAAAAAATTCAATTTAAAAATCGGTTATTTATACATATTTGTGACAAGAAAATACAAAAGACAAAAAAATGAAAATATTTAAAACAAAGCGAAAATTTCTCAGGCATCAAGCTGACCGAGCATTTTATAATCATAAAAAAGACATCGAATTCTATCGCATTTCGTCTGTTTGCAACGACATGCCGTGTATGGCGTGAGAACGATTCTTTTAAGAATTTTCCTGATGAGGATGAAATTATTTATCGGAGTGAGCTGCTTGAGAATTATTAACAGGTAATTCATCTGGGAACTCGTGGGAAACCTATGCATTTTAAATTTTAATAGAACGTCTAAAGGCCACGTAGATACTAGCTTTCCTGTTGGAGTGGCATTAAACGACGAGCAATATTAAACAAAATGTAGTACTATCATCAAATACAATGATAAAGCTATCACCAACATTGCTTTATTGGAAACAAAATCTATATTATATCTCTGTTCAATTTATCTTAATGTGTGTAAATAAGTAATATAAACACAAGTATAAAGTAAAAATATTTACCTGACTCATTTAGTACAGTAGGAGTAGGTGACGAATTTGCCCTATATTTCAATTAAGATCTTTTAAATTAATTTCCTTGAGTACAATGAGGAGTACTATTTATACTTAGATCTAAAACAAAATAAAAATTTAAATGTTAAACGAAACGTGTATGAAGGAATTTCTGAATGGATTTAGTTTGGTTTCTTGAAGGATGGCACTGACAACAAGATTTGACTTTCGGCGGCAGACTTTTCGATGAGGTTATAACTGCTTTTCTTTCGAGGCTATATTTTATTATGTTTTACGCTGTACATTCAAATTTACCTTTGTAATATTAACGCTTAATAAATTATAGATTCAATTGAAGAGGACTAACAACCAGAGGCAAAATTTCTGGCCGCTTGAAAATCTTATTTTTTGATATTATCGGTGACATCCTATAAAATACGAAATTCCCACAAGAGATAATCCTTCAAGATACATATGCAATTATTACATACAATGATTAAATAATACAGTCAGCCAGACATAACCACCTTGCTTCATTGATAACAAACTCGGTATTGACACACATTCACACATCCACACATTACACCTTTCAGTCTAAATTTTAGAACATACCTCGAGATCTATTCCTTGAGTGCCACGAAGTTTCTTCGTCACTTTTTGTAATAGGACTTTCACAAGAAGTACAATTATCCTTATCGTAATACGAAACAGCGAAAAATTCCTGGAAAATGATGTAAATTCATGTGGGTATTGCTTTTCCAATCTCTGACTTATATGAGACTTAGTTATTTTTCCAGATTTTGGAGGTAGAGGATATGGGGGTATTTTCCTTGCAGTAATATTTGATTACTCATCTTCGCTGCAATCAGTGCTCGTGATAGGTCTTTTCCTTTTCCTACCGTTCTTGCGTTTGTAAAATCTTGTTCTTCCGTGTTTAAATCGGAAACTTCCATAGAAAAATGTAGTTTTTCTTTTGCTCGTTCAAATGTATCTAAAATATATTATATATTTATAAAGAATTTTAAAAGTTATCATAGTATATTATGACTTACTTGCACTTCCCATTACTCTTAGCACTGGACATATTTACCAAGAATCTCCAACAGGTTCCATAATTCTAACAGCTTTCTCGAATTGTAAACTTGAATTATAATTTGGCCAATAGTTACGTGATTTACAAGACGCCAGGTACTCGGAATGCATTCAACACCATCGGCAAATTCAATAATTAAGTATTTGTTCTCATCTATTTTCTATTTAAAAACAAGTAAAAAAGCTATAATTGGTCTAAGACCAATTCTTATGATATCCTAGATGAATGCCCGTATTAAATTTCGTATGTACACCGATCTATTCAAGTTTGGTTTTTGAAGTTGTTTTTCGCATATATTTCTAGAACGGTTTCTCGCACAGAAAAAATGATTATAACCAATTTTATAAGATTTCGTATTCTTAAGAAGTTTTTAGTACAATAAAAATGTCTTGAACTAATCGTTTTCAAAGTATACGTAAAAAACCTAAATTTTTATATGGCAACACCAAGAAGGTGTTGCCTGATTTAGTTTATTTTTGACTTTGACTTGAGTGTCCAAATATATAGCGGAAAACGAAATTTTTATATGGCAACCCCACGAAGGAGTTGCCCGATTTGTCTCATTTTCGAACATAATTTTACTTTTTTTTTAAAGTCCGTGTACAAAATTTCAGCCCTCTAAGTATACGTGTTCTCGAATTATCGTGCGCATCACCATTATTTCGAGGTGTTACAAACGGAATGACAAACTTAGTATACCCCTATAGATTTCATCTAGGGTATATCAACACCATTTTAATATCATATCTACCCGCCTTTCTTATGTATGTACATATATGACTATTAAGTAAATATACACCTGTCAAATATGTGAATATAATAAACATAAGCAACAAAATGTAGATATGCCGGTATTTGTACATATTTCCCGGATGCTTTAGTTAAAGGAAAGCAACAAATATTTGGTGAAAGTCGACTAATTGTGTAAACTTTAACTAACGAAGATTCACATGGCTTTTCAAAAAGGTTTTCCAGATATTCTCTTCCAATGAGTATAACATTTGCATCAATATGAGGTGTTGCAATGTTAATAACTTATATAATGTTCCCGCTTTTAATTGCAAGCAATTATTGGCATCATTGTTTACGATGACTGTAAATTTATGTGCCGTAAGTTTTCGATATTGCGGATTTTTGCAACCAGTGACTGAAGGACCAATGCAATGTACAGAATATGGTATAACTTCCTCTAGTTGTTTAAATGTAATTGTTTTTCCAGAAACGTTTACAATTTCCGCGTGACGATTGGCTATTTACTGCAAGGGTTTATCTGATTTCCGTACTAGTTGCTTCATACTTTGTAAAAAAATTTCGAAATGAAAGCACTGCAATTGTCAACAGGTGCGAAATTTCTTACATCTTCTACAATGTGAATAAGATTATGCACATTATGTGAAATATATTTTGCCCCATAAAGAAGACCAAAGGTACAGACGAAATGTTCCAAGATCATTTGAGTACAATTAAGTTGCTCATTGGAACAAGTGTCAGGATCAGAAAGATGTCGAAAAGCCACATGAAGTGTAATAAAATTTTCGTATAAAATTTTTGGTAAATTATTTTTCAAAACTAAAACTGACGGAGCTCAATTGCTTTCCATAGTTTAATGTACTTCAAAGATCTTGGTTTCCTTACAATTTCTACAGGTATATAACGTTTTAACCATTCTAGATGAACAGAAATCTCTTCAACTGCTCTGTGGCCAAGTCTTACGACAAAGCTGCCTCTTATCCATATATAATGTAGTTTACGCATGCCTCCTAAGCATGCAAGATGCATGTAATCTAATGGTGTTTGTGATACCAATACAAGATCTGGAACATTTTTTAAAATTGTCTGCTTTAGGTGGAATTCTTCAACTATGGTATTTCTAAAACTTTCACCAGCTCTTCTCCTGGCCTGTATGTCCGGAAAACACATCCACCTTTCTCAATACTGTCCTTCGACTGTACATTTAGAACAGCTGGAATATCCTCCATGCCCGTTTGTACCAAGAATAAAGGCCTTTTCTGGTGCATCACAAACTATAGTATGAATTTGAAATTTATATTCATTCCCGTCAATAGATAAGTTGGTATGTGAAAGACGAATTGCTTCTTCTACAAAATCTCGTAAAAAGTCGTTTCAATCAGATGGTGTTTCATTACCGTACCATTAAAAATACACATTTTTCTGGTACAAGGCTCCCAAGTATAGGCCAAAGACAGCTATTAGAAGACTTTGACAAAGCCAATCCATCTATGTTTATCAATAAATTTATAGTTGGTGAATTTTTTAATTCAAGAAATTGGGAATCGGAATCATCTATATTTTCAACTTCATTTTCCAAAGTAATATTTGGACTTATTTCTAATGCATTGTTTAGGAACTTTAGTAAAGATGATAGCGCTACATGTGGAATATTGTAATCGACGGCCCATTTAGAAATTCTTTCATGAAATTGGGAATCGGAATCATAACTGGCAAATGAGAGCTTATGCCAGTTACAGCGTGCGAGTGATGTAGTAATTCGTGGTGTCCCCTCCAAAGTAAATGAAAGGCCTGGAAATATTTTATCAAATATCTGTGCACGCATTCAGCATATACTATCTGCTTACGGAATATTGTAATCGACGGCCCATTTAGCAATTCTTTCATGAAATTGGGAATCGGAATCATAACTGGCAAATGAGGGCTTATGCCAGTTACAGCGTGCGAGTGATGTAGTAATTCGTGGTGTCCCCTCCAAAGTAAATGAAAGGCCTGGAAATATTTTATCAAATATCTGTGCACGCATTCAGCATATACCATCTGCTTACTTAAGTGCTTTTCGAATAAAGAGCAAACGTGGGTAAGTGCAAATATAGTTGCTGATACCCCAATTATCGATAAATTCACATGTTCTGGCGAGCGGCGGGCATTCTTACTTGCGCTGAAAACTTTCGGACAAATGTGATTGTCGGATCTGGATGACTGCTCCTCTCAAAGCCCTATATTTATTCATGAGAGTGTCACTCCTTAAACGAGTGCTATGCTCCGTGAAGCCCTGCGATTGCGTCAGCGGGGCAAAATTAAATCTGCGTACACAAGTGACGGTCATTTGTTTATTAAGCTGGGGAGTGAAGGTCGGGCTCATCGTGTAAGTCACTTGGATCAGCTGCGGTCGCTCCTTACTTTGCCTTTGGACCGAGAATAAGAAGCTTTTTTTATGAATTAGTTTGTTACTTTCTATATAATTTGATTACTGGGTTTGAAATATGTGTTTCAGTATCTTTAAATGTAATGTTGGTTATTATGTGTGATATATACTTTAGTTTTTCTAGCTTAGTTTTCTCTCTTTTCTCTTTGTTTATTTGTGATTGAGGAGCTGTTTTCCCATGGAGGTTATGTGTCTGCTGGTTCTTGTGGTGGTTTAACTGACTATATTACAAACCGAACTTTGTGCGTTTATGAGAATGGCTGACGATTTTAATGCGCTGAGCGGGGTGAGAGTTCTTCTAAACATACTTTGTAAACAATCACATGGATTGAATTTTCTTAACTTGAATGCTAGAAGCCTGAGACCTAAAATGGATGAATTGACTGAAATGCTGGCTGGATCTAATATCCATGTCATATTAGTCTGCAAAACTTGGCTACGCTCCGAAATCTTGTATTCTGTGGTTGCTTTACCTGGCTTTAGTATTTTCAGGAATGATAGGTCTGGCAGAATGGGGGCGGTGTGTTTATATATATAAGCGAAGGTATTAATGCTCGTTTGATAAGAAGCTCTGTTGCAGATCCCTTAGAATTCCTATGTGTTGAGATTGAATATAGCTTACAAAAATGTTTATTGGCTTCAGTCTACTGCCCGCCAAATTGCTTTATACCCGCTAATATACCTGAGTTTGAAGAAACCTTGAGTGAATTAGCCCACAGGTACTCTAACATTGTTATTGGAGGAGATTTTAATGTAAATATTTTACTTTCAAACAGTTTGGCTCAATCTTTTCTATTTTTATTAAAATCTCTGTACCTGACTGTTATTAATTCAACTCAAGTAACCCTTTGCTTCTGGATGTGTTTTTAACTACAGATACGAGTGCAGTCTTGTACCATAACCAAATTACTTCTGCCTCCATATTTGATCACGACTTTCTATTCCTTACTTGCAACTTGTTACGCTGCCCTAGGTGCGTAAAGGGGGGTAGCTCAGTGAAGATGGGCTAGGGTTAGGTGAAAGGGTGGAAACCGTAATGGGCGCCACGTGATTTTTTTTCTTTTCTAAAGGGAGTTACCACGAAACCCTCAATTACAACCAAAAATGCACTACTCACAAAGTTATATGGGTATTGTATATTAACGATAAAATTCCATGAATGCAAAAAAAGAAAATTGGTCGACTAAGAAAAAGTCTTAGCCAACGTGGACTTGAAACAAGATTTGTGCGTCCCACAAAGAAATTATACAAATTACTAAAACTAGTTAATTCTGTGTAATGATTATGTAATAATTATGTAGAACACAAAAAAACAATTAAAAGCGGGAATACATTTTAATACGGTTGCAACAGCACAATATACCGTAAGTACTTAACTTTTGTTTAGCGAAACGCTACTCGTGCGCACCTGGTCACTTAAATTATCGCAATGGTCATTTAAATTATCGCAAGTAATCACCGATATGAATTTAATTTAGTAGCTGTCTGGTCCAAATCTCCTATCCTCCTTTGTAGCTTAATAAAATTTTTTTTGTTTTTCTTTGTTTTAAATATACTTGAGCTCACACTATTTAACTTACGTCCGCTCACTCTTTTTGACTGCGCACTAATGATCAACACCTACTCCAGGGCAGCAACATGACCGCTTTTTTTCCCCATGTTTATGCACTTTTCCAATGCAGTTCCTGTACTTAAAGGTCAGGCTGCATTTCATTAGATTATTAAGGCATTGGGTCAATATTTAAAGCATGCTTGACCATGGCTTACTCCGGGTGGCTTTACTATGGCGGCACTTCGTAAATGTAACATTATTGTTTTTTTTTTTTTTTTTTAATTTATACATATATTTTTTTTGTTTGTTTTTGTAAACGTGGAGATATGGACCGACCTCAGGAAGACAAAATTGAAAATAGAAAAAAAGGTAGACCAAGCTGCCAAGTTGAGTAGCTTACAAATTCAATTAGGATTAATTCAGACTTAGTATAGTATAAGTATAGTAACTAAACATTTTATTAACTTAAGCTATAGCTTCCGACTCCAGGTAGCTCCTATTCAGCGATAGTGTTTGTCGTACACATCTGTGTGTATCTACGTCCCCATGACTATAAATGCGAGCTGCTTAAAGGTTTCCATTTGGTCCTACCAGCCGTGTGAGTGTGTTTGTGTGTGTGGATATATTCCGCTTAATGAGAATGTTGCCCTTTCTTTATTTCCGATATAGATCCCGGGGTCTAGGTTCGACACTGAAATAGAAATATGAAGCAGAATGACTAGTTCAATTACATGACATTGAACACTTAGGACCATAACACTCCCCCCTTTCTTCCAAAAGATTTCGGTGAAGCGAAATCTTTTACAATAAACCCTTTTTTTTCCACACATTTATATTAACAGAACAGCATGCACATATATATCCCAAATCTTCAAGGATTTATCACACCAAGCCCAAACAATTTCGATTAGGAGTTAACCTCATTTGCAATTTCCCTTAATGCGAGCTTAAAGCAGCTTCTAAAATGCGTAAAGCTTCGTATCTCAATTTCAATATATACGCGAAAAACTGGCAGTCATCGCCTGCCTTACAAGTACTTACATTCCCGAAAATTCTTTCATTTCAGACCTTGCCTAAATACTAGTTATTTCAGAGAGCATGTACATTAAGATTCCACAATTTAGTACTGAAAGAACAAAAATCTAAATTTATCCCCAGAACTCTTAGCCTTTAATTCAAATTCATTAAACGGAAGCTCCCTTCACATTTTGTTCCAGCAGCTTCAACCCATTGTGTCTTAAAATTCACTCTAATGGTTATAAAAAAAAAAATTCAATACAGTTTGAATTAGATTTAAATACAATTCATAATTTCCTTTTAATATATAGGACATCCTTCAATATTCATGCTACCTAAACTCCAATACTAAGACAACTGGTTAGTATTTCGTGTAGAAAAAGGTTGCAACAAAATACAGATTAATTACGATTTCGAGATCATGCTAATTTAAAAATATTCTTGACCAAGTGCTTTCATCATAAAGGTGGATCGGAAATTGGCGAAATACCCACGAGTTTTTTTTTTTTTGTAATTTATTACTACCCTGAAGGAAATTTGCACTCAATCCTCACTCGGTGGGGACGCGGAATAAGGGCGTAAGTCCTTGGCATGCCAAGTACCTAGCTTCTTGCCGTTCGTGTCAGCTAACTCGTAAGTCCACGGTGAGACTCTACTAAGAATGGTAAAAGGACCAATATATTTGGGAGCTAGTTTTGCAGTAAAGTACTTAGCCGCGTCTGATAAAACGAAGTTTCGCCTCCACACTAGATCATTCTTCATGAAAGTTACGTCGCGTCTGCGAAGATCGTAGCGATTTTTGCTCACTTTGGACGCTTTCACGAGCCTAGTCTGCACATCTTTGCGTACAACTTCCAGTGCCTTGGCATGTACCTAACCACTTACTCCCTTATCCTCTATAAAATTTTTGACATTTTTTCCACATACCGACATCTCCCTCCCAAAGTTAACGAAATACGGACTCAGTTTTGTAGTCTCGTGCTTAGATGTCCGAATCGCGCAAGCTACCTTTTGTAGATCCTGATCCCAACTACGGTGATTTTCAGACACATAAGCCCGAAGCATTGTCTTTACTACTTGGTTCACCCATTCTGACGGGTTTGCTTGAGGGTGATAGAGCGCTGTGAAACTAATCTCTACCCCATATCCTTCACAAAGTTTGCGAAATTCCCTACTTCGAAATTGTATTATTGTATTATCCGTTATCGCAGATGATATTCCTAGGAGCCCCGAATAAAAGAATGACATTATCCTCGATATTTTTACACACCAGCTTTGCTGAAGCAGATCTGAGTGGAAACAGCAGAACAAATTTACTAAGCCAGTCTACGACTGTTAGTATAAAAGAAAACCCGCCGTGAGACTTCGGTAATGGACCAATCAAGTCAATGCATACTGTTTCCCAAGGTCTGGTAGCCGGTTTACGTACCGCCATCAGCCCAGCAGGCTTTTGAAGATCCGGTTTAACCGCCTGGCACGTAACACAATTCCTCACGTACTTGGCTACATTCTGTCGCATTTTAGGCCAATAGAATTGCCTTTGTAGGCGATCATAACTTTTCTGAACCCCACCATGCCCTGAGGTCGGATTGTCATGCGCTGCACACATTACTTCCCTACGCTTTTCTTTTGGTATTACTTCCTTCCAATAATCAGACGCCATTGCCAAAGGAGGATATCTGACTTGGCAATGCTTCCATAGCTTTCCACCCTCTACACGCCAATCGGGATATTGCGAAGGTTTCTCTCTGACCTGATTAACCATCTTATCGAACCATTTGTCAGTGGAGTTTAAGTTTAGTATTCCCACGGAATCTACGACTCGTGACAACAAATCAGGGACAAAGTGTTCTTTTCCTTTCCTATGTATTATCTCAAAGTCGAACTGTTGCATTTTAACTGCCCAGCGCGCGAGTCGACCAGTAGGATCCTTTAACTTTTGCAGCCAAACTAAAGATGCGTGGTCAGTTACCACCGTAAAGTGAGTTCCCTCTAGGTAAGGCCGCAACTTATCTACTGCCCACAATACAGGTAGACATTCGCGTTCAGTAGTGGAGTAGTTTCTCTCACACCGACTGAGTGATCTACTTAAGTAAGCTATTACTGTCTCCCCTTCATAATGCCGTTGGGTTAAAACAGCACCAATACCATACCCCGAAGCATCCGTGTGAACAATGAAAGGTAGTTCAAAATTTGGACAAGAGAGGACTGGAGCGGTAACTAATTTCTCCTTTATTAACTGAAATGCCTGATCACACTCGTCGTTCCAGTGGAATTTCTTATTTTTTCTTTAAGAGCATAGTTATGGGAGCGACAAGAGACGAAAATGACGGAACGAAACGCCTGTACCAAGTTGTCATACCAATAAATCTCCTGACTTCAGTTACATTTTTCGGACGAGGAATTTCTAGGATGCATCTAACCTTATCCGGATCAACCTGCAAACCGTTTTCCCCTACGACATATCCTAGATATTTGAGTTCCCCTCTACAGAACTCACACTTATCGTAATTTATTATTAATCCCGATTTCTGCAAGCGATCAAATATTTCTGCCAAAATTTCCAGATGTTTTTCGAAAGTTTGTGTCACGATGATTATGTCATCAAGGTATACGAAAACATGGTCTTCCAATCTACCTGATAACACTCGATCTATCAACCTTTGCCAGGTCACTGGGGAGTTTGTCAGGCCGAATGGCATCCTGCAAAACTGGAATAAGCCCCTTCTAGGCACTGTGAATGCAGTTTATTGCTTAGATTCTTTCTCCATCGGTGCTTGCCAGAAAGCGGATTTTATATCTAAAGATGAGATGTAACGGGCGTCCCTTAATTTATCGAGGGTTGAAGACACGTAAGGAATAGGGTATGCATCCTTTTTCGTTACCTTGTTTAACTTCCGGTAGTCAATGCGGAATCTTTAACTGCCATCTTTTTTTTTTTTTTGCCATCACTACAGGCGAAGCCCACGCACTGTTAGAAGGCTCCACAATTCCCTCCTCGAGCATCTTGTCGAGTTCCTTGTTTATGATTTCTTGAAGGGCAGGGGAAATAGGGTAGTATCTCTGTTTGATTGGGGGTGACTCGGTTCTTATAATGTGTTCTACTTCGTTTGTACGACCTAACCCCGTACCCATTTTCTGCCTAGTTCGCTCTAGCAGTTCGTCTAACTGTCTCGTTTGATCCACTGTGAGCGTAGAACGGTTTTCTAAAGAATATACAAAATCTTCGCTCGCACCGTTTTCTAACTCCCATGAATCCGTACTCAAATTCGCTGAAATTCCCATTTTCTTCCAGAAATCGGTTCCTAATATTAGTTCCAGAGGTAGAGCCGGTATGACTAAAATGTCGAAAATCTTTACTACTCCCTCCAATTCTATGGGTAGTAGGCTTACTGCGCCGATATCTCCAAATGTATCTCCGTTCGCTAAAGTAACTAGATTTATTTCAGATTTTAGCAACTTGATTCCAATTGCTTGCAATTTCCTCCAACCAGTACCACCGACGATTGTTCTTGAAGCGCCTGAGTCAAGCAATCCGACCAATGAAACAGTAAAACCAGATATTTTTAAGTAGGGTCTTTCATCTCTATTCACATGCGTGAAGATATAATCCAGGATAGCCGATTCAGAAGGGTTCCTACTCCTTGAGTCACTTCGGGCAAAAATGCTCATATTTCTAATTGTGGCGGCACTGTTGGGAACATTGGAACTCAGAACGCCGCTTACTGCTGAGCTCGCTCCCCGTTTCCCGAACTCATTCGGTTGTTATTGCGATTACTTTGTCTACTATGTCCAGAGCAGTTTTTGACACCTAGATCTAATTACTCCAATTTTACCGCACCCGAAACAACGACGGGGCTCTCGGCAGAATCTCGCTGTATGTCCTTCTCGTTTACAATTGTTACACCTAAATACCGTTCTGTTAGGCTGATTTAAGGAGCAAACCGGGGGTATTTCACAGGAAACATAATCGAGGTCTGGCTCTAATAGATGCGCGTTCTTTTTTAGATGGCGGGGGTACAAAGGCTTCTACTGAAGCTCGAATAGCTTCCAATTTTCTACCGACATCTACAAGTGCGTCCACAGATTCGACTTCACTCAAACCCAACTGGCTCTGATAAAATGGACTAATGTTTCTTTTCGGTATCTTCATTTTCTCGGGCTCGCTCATCGCTTGTGTTAACCTATTAAATAAACTAACCATCACTGCTACATATGTGCCCATGGATTCATCCCTGCCCTGTGTTCGTCGCTTAAATTCTTCTATGAGACGATCGTCGTAATCTATGGGTACAAATTCCTTCCGAAGTTCTTTGACCAATTCGGACCAAGACTGGCATTTACTTTTGTTAGCCCTATACCACACAAGAGCACGACCAGTGAATAAATCTAAGGCAGATGAAAACAACTGAGTTTTTGACACTCCTCTAGCTCCACTTAGCTCCTCTACCCTCTCCAAAAATGAGCTAAGCGACTAACCTTGTTCCCCAGAGAACTTAAGGTCCCATTTATAAATTGGAACTCGGGGGATGGAGGATATGGTATGGTTAAGGGTTGTTTCCCCCTCCTCTTGAGATGACTCCTCAGAGAGCTCTTCGCCGGCTTTTGTCTCTATTGCTCCGAGAGCAGACACTAGTTGCCCTTTTAATCTACATTTTGCGTCAATATGCTCTTGCTTAACTGGTATAGCCCGTTTCAGCCTATCTAATGCCCAACTGATCTTAGTGATTATTTTTGCGTAGTTATTACTATTAACCTTGCCTGTAAAAAATCTCTATGAGCCCATTAACTTCCGTTATTTTTTCCAATAAAGCTTCCTTATCCTGTTCAAACGTGAAATGATACCTATCTGCCCTTAACGGGTCCCCCAGTTTTTTTCGATTTTTAACGCGCCCTTTAGGGATTTCCTCATATCGTCTACTGTCCCAATTTCTAAACCCCGAACAACTAGCTGATAGGTTAGCTCCTCCTGACTTAAGCGATTAACCTCCATTCTGGTTTATTTATTTAAAAAAAAAGGAAGAAAGCACAGCAGAAACGAAACGCAAGAAACAGGGAATTCGAGCCAAGAAAAAAAATTCCAGGGTATGACAAGTACCGTACTTAATATGATCGCAAGTCTCGATCGTCAATTTCTTTAAAAATTTGATGTTGGTACTCTTCTGTATAGATTCAAGAATATGTCTGATACTCCTTTTTTTTCAAAGTTCTTAAGTTTTATTGTAATAATAATAAAATTCAATTTGGTAAAACTTGTAAATCTGAAAAGTCTATATCTTAACCCTTTTTATTAGTTTCAAATAAATTTAAAATTAACAACGCTTTACAGTCCAATTAGCAATTAATGAACGTGTAAACAAAAATTTTAGATTTTTTTTTTTTTTTTTTTTTTTTTTTGCTTTATAATTACAAGAGTTCCCCTAAAGTTCTTTTATTTTTTTTTTCTTTAAAGACTCCAGAATTTACTCATTTTTAATAATTATGTACGACTGACCTTCATAGATTTTCTGCAGAAATTATTCATGTCAAAACAAAACTACAGGAAAAAGGAAGAGCTTTAACGTTTCGTCTGTATTAAATTAATTAATGTCGATTCCCAAAACAATAACCGCAAAAGAAAAGAAAAAAAGGAAAAAAAAAATAACTCACATTTTAAGTTTTTATCACCTATACCTACAGCAAGTACTAATCGGTGTATAAATAAATAACTCTGCCTGTCGAGGAATATCCTTTTTTTCCGCGCAATCGTAACTGAATATAATTGGGATTTAAAAGTAAATCAGCGAGATGCGACATCTACTTGACGAAGTGAAATTTATCAATATTCCGCAAGCGGTGATAAAGATTCGGTTGTACGACAATTTCTCGCAATGATTTATGAAACGAATTCAAAAAAAAAAAAAAAGCTAAAAATCTTACTTCCTAATATGTTTTAAGTAATTCCTTTAAGGAGTATTCAGCACAGTAATTACTATAATCGATCGTAAATCATCACACTACCATCATATGATGATACTATAAAGCTTCTCAAATTATATTTTTAGACCTAAATAGGCAGATATCGCTTAAAGCAGCCTGGATTAGCTCAATTCACACTTAATCTAATAATATTTTGCAGGATAATTCTTCTTTTCACAAAATTCAAGAAGCGTTTTATAAAGAAAAACGAAAAAAAAAATTAAATTTTTAATTTTTTCTTCCTGCGATCATAATATTTTTATCTCCCTTTAATATATTTCCCTGAGACCATAGATTCTTATCACACTTTCCAAGTCGGTAAAATAAACTAAGCATCACAGACGGTTCATAAAGAAAAATATTTTACTATTGACCGGGATTAAATATGTCAATGTGATAATCAATATGAACACTATTCGGCGATAAGTATCAATCAACGTGAGCGATTTATTCAGTGACTTCGAAATTATTAGTCAGATACGTGGGAGCTTTTAATACTGCCGCGGCCCCCCATGCAAATGTTTTCACTATTTCCCCCAATTTTTCGATCGCAAAATACTGCGCGAGTTTATTGGAACTATGATTATGACCTTCACACAGATAATCCGAAATTAATTTTGTCTAGTACCTATGAAATTAAATTTTGCTGTCACTGAGAGTAAGCAAAATCACATGTAAACGACTACCGCAAAATTTTTTTCTGTATTGTTCGGATGGCACAATACACCGATATAATGACGTGATATTACACAATTTTCTGCCACTCCTGAGGAAGCAAATAAACTACCGAACTGTGTTACTATAAAATTAGTGCTTTTATGTTCTGTGATAATACTTATATTTTAAGTTGGGGCGTAAAAAAAAATAAATTTTTGTTCAAGTAATCTCTGACCATTACGGTATGAAAATACGATTGACTATGATCACCAGAAACTATCATGCACTCTGTCCTATGATTTACTGCACTGTCTTGTACTAGACTGTAATGAAATATTTTTTTTTGAAAATGCAGCTGTATATCCTACATATATAGATATATATGCATAGACAATGCGCTAGACAAAATAAGTTCCACTTAACAAAATTGCAAATCGAGTTCTCTCTCCAATTGAATTCACAATCAATAAATATGCACAAAAGATATTTTTTTTCACACTGATTATAAACCGGAATTCTAAAATTTAGTACCACCACCCGTATACAAATATAAGAAAAAAAATAAAATTGGAATTTAATATAACGCTTTTCACTGTATCAAATCAATTAAATATTTTGAATCTGTTTAAATTTAGTTTCATAAGCATTTTCCACCCAGCAATTTCAAAAGTGAAGAGCTGCAAAATATTTTACGGTACTCAACAGTATTTCCATTGACCCGTACTGTTATCCCCTTTTCGGATGAATAAACGAAAATTCTTAGATTTTCCTTATTTGGTATGTAGGTATCTATTTTTAAAAGAGATATAATTTTATTTCCAGGCCCCACGTTGGGCGCCAAAAATGTTACGCTGCCCTAGGTGCGTAAAGGGGGGTAGCTCAGTGAAGATGGGCTAGGGTTAGGTGGAAGGGTGGAAAACGTAATGGGCGCCACGTGATTTTTTTTTCTTTTCTAAAGGGAGCTACCACGAAACCCTCAATTACAACCAAAAATGCACTACTCACAAAGTGATATGGGTATTGTATATTAACGATAAAATTCCATGAATGCAAAAAAAGAAAATTGGTCGACTAAGAAAAAGTCTTAGCCAACGTGGACTTGAAACAAGATTTGTGCGTCCCACAAAGAAATTATACAAATTACTAAAACTAGTTAATTCTGTGTAATGATTATGTAATAATTATGTAGAACACAAAAAACAATTAAAAGCGGGAATACATTTTAATACGGTTGCAACAGCACAATATACCGTAAGTACTTAACTTTTGTTTGGCGAAACGCTACTCGTGCGCACCTGGTCATTTAAATTATCGCAAGTAATCACCGATATGAATTTAATTTAGTAGCTGTCTGGTCCAAATCTCCTATCCTCCTTTGTAGCTTAATAAATTTTTTTTTGTTTTTCTTTGTTTTAAATATACTTGAGCTCACACTATTTAACTTACGTCCGCTCACTCTTTTTGACTGCGCACTAATGATCAACACCTACTCCAGGGCAGCAACATGACCGCTTTTTTTTCCCCATGTTTATGCACTTTTCCAATGCAGTTCCTGTACTTAAAGGTCAGGCTGCATTTCATTAGATTATTAAGGCATTGGGTCAATATTTAAAGCATGCTTGGCCATGGCTTACTCCGGGTGGCTTTACTATGGCGGCACTTCGTAAATGTAACATTATTGTTTTTTTTTTTTTTTTTTTACTTTATAAATATTTTTTTGTTGTTTGTTTTTGTAAACGTGGAGATATGGACCGACCTCAGGAAGACAAAATTGAAAATAGAAAAAAAGGTAGACCAAGCTGCCAAGTTGAGTAGCTTACAAATTCAATTAGGATTAATTCAGACTTAGTATAGTATAAGTATAGTAACTAAACATTTTATTAACTTAAGCTATAGCTTCCGACTCCAGGTAGCTCCTATTCAGCGATAGTGTTTGTCGTACACATCTGTGTGTATCTACGTCCCCATGACTATAAATGCGAGCTGCTTAAAGGTTTCCATTTGGTCCTACCAGCCGTGTGAGTGTGTTTGTGTGTGTGGATATATTCCGCTTAATGAGAATGTTGCCCTTTCTTTATTTCCGATATAGATCCCGGGGTCTAGGTTCGACACTGAAATAGAAATATGAAGCAGAATGACTAGTTCAATTACATGACATTGAACACTTAATATAAGAAATTGTCCTCTTTACAAAATGGTTAGCTTTCTTAATTATATGAATATAAATATGGCTGCACTTGATGAAGAATGCCAATCATTGCCCTGGGCTCGTATTAATGCTCGCATCTCTGTCAACGATGAGACTCAAATTTTTTATGAAGTATTAAATTATCTACATGATCGCTTTGTTCCTGTACATGTACGAAGTATCCGGATGGTTGCTGGTCGCCCATGGTTCACAGCTGAAATTAGATCCCTTATTGCAGAACGAGATTTTTTGTTTCGCAGATTTCGGCGTTTAAGAACCATTGAAAGTCCATTATACTATAAGGTTATGCGAAATAAGATCAATACTAAAATTCGTGCAGCCAAGAAGCAGTACTACGGAGCAAAATTATTTTCTCCAAATCTGTGTACCAGAAATCTATAGGCTAACCTACATAAGGCAGGTGTATACGGCAAAGATATTTCCGTCAGCGATATTGATCCTGATTTATTCAACCATCATTTCTGATCTTTGCAAACTTCTTTCACACAAAACGCATCTTCAAGCCATCGACGTACTTTGTATTCGGGTGATGATAATGACGATGATTTTAGTTTTAGATATGTGGATGAATCTGAAGTTATAAACGCTATTTTGGCTATTAGAACCAATGCCACAGGACCTGACGGAATTTCCCCCAGATTTGTGAAAATTCTTCTCCCATGGATTATCGAGCCGTTGCTACGGATTTTTAAAACATGTCTAACCACCTCTCGGTTCCCCTCTATATGGAAAACTGCAATAGTTTTACCGGTTCCTAAGATTAAAAAAGCAAAGGAAGCAGCTGATTACCGCCCTATAAGTATTCATTCATTCATTCATTCATTCATTTATTTCTAATTTGTACACAAGATTGAAAATCTTATAATAGTTCACTTTAAAGTACGGCTAGGTTAGCTAATAAACTACAAAATAAATTGAAATACTTACAATACATTAGAAAAATAAAAAGTAAAAAATAAAATAAAAATAAAACAGAGAGAAAAGAAAAGAGAAAAATATTTTTTTTAAATAAACATAGTAGCAAAATAATAATAAAAAGAAAAGAGTTCGACACAATCAGCATAGTAATTTGGAAAATTTAAAATAAAATTATATTATAAGTTTCTTAAATTCACCGACAGAAGCAGCACTCTGTGCATGAGGAGTTAGGGAGTTCCAAAGTCGTGCAACCTGGACAAAGTAAGATCCTTCTAGGATGGATGAATTGAAGCGTGGAATCAGAAGTTTGTGTCCTCTCAAAGATTGCAGAAATTTAACTTCACAAGATAAATACTCCGGCTCACCTGAACGAATAAGATTGTGTAGGAAAATTAGTGCTTTACCCTTTAAGTAAAAGTCCAGAGTACAACCCAAGATCGATAATCTGTAAGGTGTGATATGAGCAGAACGACGCAAACCGAAGGCAAACCGTATACAGTCATTGAAAGCAACCTCAAGCTTTCGATTACAAACCGAGTCTAGTTTCATGTAAATTAAACTACCATAGGAAAAAAGAGGCACCAAAAGTGTCCTAACTAGTCTCAAACGCAAATCGACCGGAAGTACATTGGCAGATAGCCACAGCCTCCTCAACCCACCATAAATTTTACCCACTACAGATTTAATATGGTCACAGCACCTCAAACGATTATTAATTTTCACTCCGAAATTGGTTATACAGTTTACATAAGGTAGTTCCACTTTATTAAGCTTAATTGGGGGAAAATCCTCAATAGTAAGGTCAGAATTAGAGAGGGCTATGCATTGTGATTTATTGGGGTTAAGAAGCAGTTGATTATCAATTGACCACCTAAAAATTTCTGAAAGATCATCATTTATTCTGCAGATACAGTCCTCAATAAGTCCACGAGGTCTACATAAGTACAACTGCACGTCATCTGCATACGAGTGCAGCTGGACACCATGTACCACATCACATAAATCATTAATGTAGAGACTAAAGAGGAGAGGTCCTAAGACTGATCCTTGAGGAACCCCACATGCTAGATGCATTTGAGAAGACGAAACTCCATTTATGATCACCTGTTGAGACCTATCATCTTAACAGCAGAAGAGGAGAAATAAAAGTTTGCATACAACTTACGCAGCAATTTCTCATGCACAACACAATCAAATGCCCTAGAGAAGTCCAACAAAACCAGCACACCAAGATCTCCGACATCTAGAGCCGATCGCAAGTCCGTAGTAACCTTGAGTAATGCAGATTCACAACTGTGTCGTGCCCGAAAACCAGACTGATATTTCGCCAGGAGATCATTATATGATACGTAATTTTCAATCTGGGCTCGCATAAGCTTTTCCAAGACTTTGCCAAGAAAGCTGAGGATACTGATGGGACGGTAGTGTGCCAGCTCTGTAGGAGATATTATTTTAGCGACAGGAGTAACATTAGCTATTTTCCACACTACTGGGAAGTGAGATGTAGTGAGACAAGTGTTCATGATTTGCCGAATATAAGGGAAAATGTAAGGCAGTAATATCTTGAGAAAACGAGGATTTATTTCATCAAAACCAGTAGCATGGGACTTGATGGAGTATATCGATTTAAAAAGCTCATCATTCTCCACACACCGGAAAGAGAAGCAATTTGCACTTTGTTCACGTAAAGCAAGAAAGGACATATTAGGTTGTTGTTTGATAAATAAATTTGTTGCTGGACCTGAAATAAAATGCCGGTTAAGCTCCTCAGAATCGAAGGGACATTCAGGGTTGACATCAGAATAAATGGAAGCTCGCTTCAGGTTTCCCCACAGGGTTTTGGAAGGTAAGCTAGGATCAAATTTAGAAGAAAAATACTCACACTTAGCTCTCCTAATTGCAGAAATGACCTTGTTACGAGCTTGTTTATAGAGTGTGCGGGTGTAATAAGTATGTAGACGTTTCCATTGTTTATATAAGAACTCCCTTTCTACAATGAGAGAGCGTATTACATCAGAAAACCATGGATTTCTATATGGGCGGATCCGTTTGACTTTAAGTGGAACATGTTTATTTTATAAATAAGAGATCAACTCATTAAATTTACATAGTTGCCGCTCCGCCGATGGAAGAAGGAAAATGTCATTCCAATCCAGTGACATGCAATCATCTATCAGGTTAAGACTATCAAGATGATTGAAATCACGATAGCAGAAAGTCTTTTTACGATTCCCACCCTCCGGGGAGAGATTATAAGTCATAAAGAGTATATCATGATCAAGCATACTTGGTGGGCTCAGCTGGTTGTGAAATCGGATATTACTCTTATTAGTAACCATGACAAGATCAAGAAGTGAAGGGTTAGCACAATTGAAAAAAGTAGGTAAAGAATTTATTACATCCAAGTGGAGCGCCACCATATCAGACAAGAACCTATCAGTCATCACATTATCCATCAGGATGTTAACATTGAGATCACCATTAATTATAACATCGTTGTATCGGTGTACTAAGTGTGACATTGCATTGGTAAACTGTACAACAGACTGCTCACTATAGACACCAGGAGGGCGATACACAGCACATAATAGGCATTTCCCGGAACCAACTACAACCTCCAAGCATAAAAATTCTGTTTCCCCAGTCGATGAAGAATCTACGATTTTAGCCTTTAAATTGTCCCTCAAATAGATTGCAACACCACCTCCCCTGTGACTTAACCGATCATTTCGGAATAGATTAAAACCAGGTATCGCAACGAAAGACGACGGTACATGATGCTGCAGCCATGACTCGCTAACGAGGATAGCATGAATATTAGAATTGATAAAAATCTGACAAAATTCATCCATTTTATTCCGTAGGCTCCTAGCATTAATAGTACACACGTGAAATCCAGGAGAGAATCCACATAGTATATTAAATACAGATCTTACCCTGTCCAACTCACACATATTAACCGAACTCATAAGTGAATATACCTCTATCAGTGATACAGACAAGAAAAATAGAAAAATATGCTGTGTCGAGCTCTGTACAAAGAAAGCAAAAAGTGCAATGAAGAAAGTTTACATAGCTGCCAAAAGTCATAATAAAATAAATGTTAACGAGACTTTTCATTATAATTAGGGCTACAAATTGACAAATTATGAAAGAAAAATACGAATTGATCAATTCGTAGGAAAGGAAAATTACTAGTAAAAGAAAAAGAAAAATTCAATGAAACTTAAAAATAAAAACTGAGCAACAGTAACTGCAAATTTTAGACTAAAATTAATAAGAAAAATGAAAATAAAATATAAAATCCAGAAAAAGAAAACAAAAATACAAATAAAATTCATTAAAGAGTTCTCACAAAGATAAACATAATAATATGTCAGCTCCAGCTCCATAGGATCGGTAATATCAGCACTCAATTCAATGTCAGCGAATAGAATTTGGCGCTAAATTTTGTAATTGCTCCAGATTAGCAATTTTCATCTCGATATCTTCTTTGTTTCTCTTGATGTAGAGGTACCCATTTCTCGTTCTCGCTGTATATATTTTCCCCGCTTTACGGAGCTTTAGTGTTTCACGAAGAAGAGAGTTGTTATGAGGTGTCAAGCTCTCACTAATGTAGATCGGACTATTAGAGCAGAAACCCTCGAGTTGTAATAGCTGGAACCCCTTCAACTTATAGAAAGCTGATAAGAAAGCTCTTTGCTCAGCATGGCAAGAGAAACGAGCAATGATCGGAGTGTTTTGCGCTTGCGATTTAGCTCTGATGCGAAAAGCATCAATATGTGGAGACACGGAATGATTGATCACTTTAGCAATACTCTTAACTATGTTCAAGGTATTCTCTTTAGGCTGATTCGGAATACCCCGTATAATAACATCATTTAAGCGCTGCATACGGTTCAGATCATCAAGTTGTATTTGTAGCGATTTATTTTCATGCTGAATTTTATTCAGCGAGTTTTCACAAACCAAAATTCTATTACTTAAAGCATGGATAGCATCATCAATTTTTGCTGTGATACGAGATTCGAGATGTTGTAAAAGACCATTTATTTATTTATTTTTTTTTTGTAAGAAGGCGTGATTCGAATAATTCCATTTGTTTATTCTCCGTTTCTTAGCCAAAGTACTTGAGAAGCTATTGTATCTTCAAATAATTGAATATTTGGATTGTCGTAACCTCCTCAGTCCTTACCAATCTGGTTTTCGTCGTTTGCATAGTTGCGAAACGGCACTGATTGTAGTCACGTCTAACATAAGAAAATCACTTGACATGAATCATCTATGTGTCTTAACTTTACTCGACTTCTCTAAAGCTTTTGACTCAGTTAATCATTCAAAATTACTGACTAAACTAATGCCTAACTTTAATTTCTCAAATCCGTCTGTCGCGCTCATCGGTAGCTTTCTATCAGGAAGATCTCAACGTGTGAAAGTCGGTGATCTTGTATCAAGTGCTTGTCCTCTAAGTTGCGGTGTACCACAAGGGTCCATACTAGGTCCGTTATTGTTCAGTATGTTCATAAATGATTTGCCGAATGAATTCTATTGATAATTGCAATATTCATTTATATGCTGATGACGTGCACCTTCAAATTGGCAGACCTATCGGCCTCTAAGAAGATTGCTTAGATCGCATGAATGTCGACCTGGAAAATGTTTCTCGTTGGGCTACTAATAGTAATTTAAAACTGAATCCACTCAAGTCACAGTGTATTGCCTTTGATCGGAATGATATAATGCTCTCTGATCTCCCACCTGTCACTTTAAATGATTTTACTCTGCCTTTTTCTAGAGGTGTCAAAAATCTTGGTGTATTAATTGATACGAATATGAAATGCTGTGACCATATCGGCAATATGATAGGTAAAATCTATGGTGGTCTTCGGCGGCTGTGGTTATCGGCCAGTATTCTGCCAATTGGCACCAGATTATTGCTGGTCAGATCACTTCTTCAACCTTATTTTACGAATGCTAGCTTAGTTTTTCCACATTTGGACTCCATTGGCTTAAGAAGGTTGAATATTGCTTTTAATGACTGTGTAAGATTTGTTTATGGACTTAGATGGTTTGATCATATCTCGTCTCTTAGTAACAACTTGCTGGGTTGTTCTCTCAATGAGCACCGTAAGAGAAGGCTATTATTCTCTCTCCATAAAATCATCTATACAGGCAAGCAATCAACTGCGATTCTTGAATTCTGAACGGCATTTTAACCTACTTATTCCTGTCTTCCATTATCCTGTTCAAAGTGACTCTTACTTCGGTCAAGCTTCGCGTTTGTGGAATCGTCTGCCGACAAATGTTCAGCGCACTAGTTCAATTGTTAAATTCAAGGAGATTATTAAAAAGTGGTATTTGTAAACCGAAGTATGTCCAGGATTGGTTCGGTAGTTCGGTAGTAGCGGGGCAGGGTCTTCATGTGTAAATCAGTAAATCAAGTTAACATTTTCACAATTTTGGCTCAAAATTCACAAATAATTTCATTAGTCTTTTTTTTATCGTTGTTTTGTTTCTTTAAATTCTTAATTTTTTTTTTAAATCTTTTACTTTTATTTTTATATTCTTTCATAATTTTCTTTTCATTCTTTATTATTTTCTTTGTTTTATAGGTTTACTTTCAGTTATTAATTAATTTGTCTTATTTTATATTATATTATTTTATATGTTGGCTACCGCTATTTTTGTGTACTAGTAATAAGAATTGAAAATACTCTTGTGTACACCTGAATTAATTAAATAAATTGAAATTAAATTGAAATCTATATTTTCAACTTCATTTTCCAAAGTAATATTTGGACTTATTTCAAATGCATTGTCTAAACATTCTTCCGGGCTATGCTGAGATTCTAATCTGTATTGCGTTTCAGGTTCTAATACCGTAGACACACGGGACAAATCAATGATCATTGACGTAGCAATGATCATTGCATACCTCGTGTGTCACTCCATCATTGGCGCAATGGTCATTCGTTTCATCATTGCACCAATTACGCCCGCACAAGCTCATTCGGTTGCAATTAAGCATTGCTTGTCATTTCTTTTAGCGATAAGCGCGCTTTCAGCGATGAGAAACTGCAAATTATTGGAAAATTCAGCTGATTTTCCAGCTCTTTTCAAGGTAAATTTTGCTTCCAAATTATTGAATTCTTTAAAAAAAATTCATACATTATAAATGGAAAAAGAGGCGAATGAAAAAGAGACGAAGAAAAGAGCAAGATTATGGAAAACTGCTGAAAATGATAAATTGAGCGAGCTGTGGCGCATTTATATAAAAGATCTGAGAAAGGCACGAAGAAATAGCCACATATATGCGGATATGTCTGTGACATTTAAGGATATGGGAGTAATCGCCAGTATCCACCAGTGACACATTTAATTGGTCAAATCTAATTACGTGAAGACCGTCATTGTCGTGTGCCACCTCGAAACAGGAATTATCAACAATCCAATTACGTAATTGAAGCAATTATCATTGATATGTCCCGTGTGTCAAGGGATTCATCGGATTCAGGTATAAATTTATCATTATCAGTTAGATTCAAACGAATCGAAGAATTTGCCTCAATAAGTCTGCGAACATGACGGGAGCTAATTTCAATTAATGCCTTGCACCTTTTCATCGTTCGTCAAAACAGATAAAAAAAAAAAAAATTGAAGAAACTATATTACTATATTATACTTTTGCTGACTTAATGATTTTGAAGCTGTTCTATATCGGATTGTATACTTGGCTAATGATACAAAAATGTTACAGCATAGCAGGGAGATAGTGCTCTATATTTCACCAGTAGAAGTATAGAAACATTTTTTATTCAACTTTCACAAGACGATATGTAACTTTCAACTTAGTTGACAAAATCAATTACACCACAACAAAAATACGGACATGATGGACTTATTACCATATATACCTCTGTTTCGTGAAGTGGCAGTTCCTGGATGGAACCACCAAAAAATATTTCGTAAAGTGGCAGTTCCTGGATAGAACTACCAAAAATGGTTTACGCAAAGGGTATAGTCCTTGGATGACTCTTAATATGTTTACGTACTGAATGTAATACGAGATTGAATCACAATACTGTAATGTAAACGTAAATTCTTGATTGAATTAAACCTTGTGCGTAACGACATAAATATAACATTATATGCTTGTAAAATAAGCTGATATAATTTTCTTGATATTGTAATGCTATGCTTTGCTGCACGTGTGTAACGGAGTAGTTTGACAAAGCCGTTATATATCAATTACAGTTCTTGGTGGGAATGTTCGTGTAGCGGTATGTTAAAATCAGAGCAATGTAAATAGATTCACATTCGATTTAATCTCAATTCTATTCGAAGTTACTTAATCACTCTAATGCACATAATTACGTATTTAAATATTATTATTCTAGAAATTTCATATTTTTTTAACTAAACTACTAGTGATATTCTACACTTCTTCAACACTGAAATATTGATACAATTATGAGCTATGCAAACAAAGAACAGTTTGCATGTGTATTCCAGCTTAACTCAAAAATGAGCAGTGTAGGAACAACTATCTTGAATTTGTTCTGTACAAGATAGATTAAATTTACTATTAAAATTATTATCACTAAATTGTAGTTAATTCTAATGAAAAATCCAAATTATTTAATTTCGCACTAAATTTCACAAAAAAAAAAATTCAATTAAAAACTATCACAACCTTGTATGCTAAATAGATAAATTATAAATTATTCACAATTCCTACACCAAAATTGCATGTGAGCTTACTCTTACCATCAGTAGTTTGTAAGCCAATTTACACAATTTTTTACACTTTAGAACTATCACTTGCCACGATCTTTACTTGTTGAACTCGAATTACATAAGAGAGCGATTCATATAAATGCGCGGCCTTATATAGGGTCTGAATCGCCATTTTGGTGTGTGGAACCCGCAACCACAATGAAGATTACTCAAGATGTTTAATTTCTCATTAGTTGAAATTAATGCCATTTGATGCGGAATATTAACCTCTACATTTTTCCATTTAAAAACTCCTATCATTTATTAAATTCTTTGCGTGAAAATTAAAAATAGAGATTATGCCATAACATGGCGTAATGCACTTCCTGCCATCCATAATGAGAGAATTTTAATGTGGAACGCAAATTTTATCTATCTCTCTTCCACTTGCTATCTCTTTTCTTCTTATTGCTTATATGAGAAATCTTAAAATATCAAATATCTTTAAACGAAGATATTTTTGTACCTTTTTAACGCCGCCATCGTATTCCTCGTTAAAAAATAGTCCGAATTGATGTTTCATATGTTGGCAATATATAAAGTTGACAGCTTTCGCGATGTTTACAAGTGGCGTTTGACGGTTTCGCGATCGCGAGTTTTTCCGTGCGTTTTTCCGCTGTATTGTGCTTCTACACCAAAGGTAAGTTGTGCACATTGTGTTCTGTTTATTGTGTAGTGTTTGCGTGTGATTAATTTTTAAAAAAATCCATTTGTGTGAAAATTTTCGGTCTTAACCTGTTTTCAGGTAAGATTTTCTTTTGTATTTTCTTCGCGGAAAACCATCGCGGGAAGTTGATTTTTCGTAAGAAATCCATTTAGTGATGTGTAAATGTTGTATTTATGTCGTAAATACACTGCGAAATGTTTTCAAAACTTATTATTTAAGTAATTCATTTTCCCTTTGGACAACTGTCAAAGGGTGAAAATTTGTTTGTTTTTCCCTTAAATTGTTCGCGGGAAAGTATTTTTTTACAGTAAATGTGTTCTGTGACATCTTTTCTATAATTGGTTTAGATTTCAGTTGAGAGGCATTGAAATTAAACTAATTATAACAAAATTCCAATTTCCCATAGTGTTGTTTTTGTTTTTATATGTACTTGTTCACATTCAATTTGCATGGGGAAATTGTTTTTTTTTTTTTTGAATTCATTTGTGTTTCTTATTCTAAGTGTTGTACCATATAATTCATTAATTAATTCATTATTCTTTTATTTTCAGATATTGCCGTAGGTACATAGGTATGGTACATATGTATATACATATATATACTGCCCTTCGTGGGAGGATAGGAAAAATGTATGCCAGTCAACTTCCCTGGCTAATTATTAAGTTAAGTATTGTAAATTTGATTGATTTTTATTAATTCTTTTTCTTTCTTTCTTTTCAGTTTTCTTCGTCGCTGAGCATCCCCCCCCCCCCCCGTTGAATGCCGGCATTCAACCGTTTTCGTAGCTTCTCTATTCCTCTTTTGTGATAGCGATTGAAGAAAATTCCACCATCAGCTCACACATGCAGAAACACTTGATAACGATCGGGAAGATTGATTGTCTTCGTCTTGCCTTTTGCCTTACTGATGGCCTCAAAATCTATACGCTCCAATATGTCTCGCTGTAAGTAAATGTCTATTCCCTCTCGAGTTATAAACCGTTGGTTAGTATTTTCGGCACGCATCTTGAGTTCAGCTATGGATGCTTTCAGCTGTTCGAGCGAGTCCAATTTCATCCCATTGGCTACAGCTGGTTGGGCTGGAGTTGTGTTTGTATGTGGCGTTGTGACATACTTCGCTGAATGTTGCTGCCTGGATCGCTGCTGTTCCTTAGAATGAGCGCCTTGCACAGATGCAGATGTGGATGGTGCATTGTGGTGAGCCGCTTTAGGAAGTCCAGTCAACACATCACAGCCAGGTTGAATATATAAACTTTCCATAGGACTCCTTGGAGGAGAAAAGCGAATGTCCTCGAGGATGTACAGAACATCGTCATCGTGATTCTCCGGATTAGACATCTGGAATGGTACTGTATTAATACCTTGTATGCAAAAGGGGACAATCACCAAACGACATAAATGACAAATAACATAAATAAACAAGTATACTTCTGGTTGTTATCCTTGATTATTATTGCTTGGCTGTGTCATATTTTCTATGGTTAGTCGACATATTTTTGTTATGGGTCGCTGTAATATGCTATCCCGTGCTCGTACCGGAACCACGCGTACTAATCCATCAGTTCCAGGGTAAACTTGTTCAATAATGCCTAATGGCCAATTGGTTGGTGACGTATGTTCATTTTTTATAATTACAATGTCGCCATTTTTGAGATTGGTCTGTTTTGTGGACCATTTTGGTCTGTGCTGCAACTGGTTAAGATAGTCCTTAGACCATCTGTCCCAAAACTGTCTAACCATTTGCTGATAATATTTCCATCTTTGCAATAAGGATGGCTTGTGCTTGGAATAGTCAGGTTCTGGGAGGGCATTGAGAGGCTGACCAATCAAAAAATGTCCAGGTGCTAATACGAATAATTCGTCTGGATCATTGTGGACCTGACATAATGGCCGCGAATTTAGACATGCCTCAATTTGTGTCAGTATTGTGGCATATTCTTCAAACGTACCTATTGCGTTTCCTAGTGTTCTTCGTAAGTGTTGCTTTATTGATTTCACGCCAGCCTCCCAGATTCCTCCGAAATGTGGAGTGGCTGGTGGATTAAAATGCCAGTTTATTGTTTTGGATGGGAAGTTCTGTGCAGCTTCTGGTTCAGCTTCCTTGATGGCTTGCCTTAGGTCCTTATCTAGTATCGTTTTGCCTCCGATGAAGTTAGTACCACAATCCGAGAATATGTCGGTACACAAACCTCTTCTGGCTACGAACCTCCTTAAGGCTGCTAGAAAGGCTTCGGCTGTTAGATCTGACACTAGTTCGATGTGTATTGCCCGTGTCGCCATACAGACAAAGATACAGAAGTGCCCCTTTTGTCGTTTGGCATTACGAAGTGTTGAGGTCTTGACAATGATTGGACCTGCATTATCAATACCTACCTTGGGCAACGGTTTGGTTATGTTTACTCTTGAGGAAGGTAAGTTTCCCATTAATTGTGTGCTAGTTAAGCTGCGATGTTTAGCGCATGTGATACATTTGTGTATCCTGCTTGTAATGCATCGTCTTCCATTTAGAATCCAATATTCATTGCGACTCATGCTCAAGACTAATGCTGGTCCGCCGTGCAATGATTCCCTATGAAGCTTATCAATGATGATTGATGTGATATGATGATGTTGTGGTAAGATAATTGGATGCTTTCTTGTATATGAGATGTCAGAATTCTCTAACCTTCCACCTACTCGTATTAATCCATCTCTGTCCATAAATGGATTGAGTTTCAATAAGCAACTACTTCTTGGTAACGGCTTATTGTGCAACAGATGATCGTATTCGTCTTTAAATACTGATTGTTGTGCAATCTTCAGAATGGTATTGGTAGCTTGACTCCATTCTGTTCTCGTGAAGAACTCTATTCGTGTGGTTTGCGGATTTCTACAATTATGTTTAAAGCGTAATAGCGTTGCTACGATGCGAATTAAACGCGTGAAGGATGAATATAGTAATAAAATATCATTTTCACAGTTAGTGAAAAAACTGTTGGGTGCTGCTCTTTTGGCTTCCAACTCTGTTTGATTGTTGTTTTCCATTTTTGACTTGGGCCAAGTATTTTGATGTTTCCCTAGCCATGATGGTCCATGCCACCACAAATTATTTTTGTGCAGAATTTCAGCTGAACTTCCTCTAGACGCAAGGTCTGCTGGATTATCCCGAGTAGACACATGCTGCCATTGGTTATATTTGATGATTTCTTGTATTTCCACAACGCGATTACCTACATACGATTTCCATCTAGATGGGTGATACTTGATCCAATGAAGGACAATCGTTGAATCTGTCCATGCAAATACAGGGATGTTTTGTAACTTCATATCATCGACAGTAACTTTAATCAGTCTTGCTAGTATGACTGCTCCGTTAAGCTCTAGTCGTGGTATCATTGTTGGCTTGATGGGTACCCTTGACTTCGCTGTTAGGAGAGTTACAATTATACTGCCATCAGAATTCACAATTCGCAAGTATAACACAGCTGCATATGCTCTCTCGGATGCATCGCAAAAGCCGTGTAATTGCATATTTGCGTTGCTAGAATAATGAATCCATCTTGGAATTCTTATTAATTCCACTTGTTGCAAATCCCTTTGAAAGTTTTCCCATTGGGTATGAATGGTATTCGCAACAGCCAGATATGGAGCAGATGATGATGTCACTGTCTTAAGTTGATAATCCTGTATTTGTTTTGTAATAGGATGCTGCCATATGACTCTTTGGAATGTACGATGATCTGGATGTACGTCAATCATCCTATACATTTTCTCAATGTCTGCGTTCATTGCTATTTTGCACTTTCTCCAGTTGAGTAATGTAGCAAATAGCTTTGGTGGTAATGTTGGTCCCTTCAACAAATAATCATTAATTGACTTTCCGTTTGTAGTCCTTGCCGAGGCGTCAAATACCACTCTCAACTTGGTTGTAGTGCTATCCTTAAACACTGCGTGATGTGGGATATAGTAATGGTTTTCAACATCCCTTGGAGTTCAACTTCGTCCATGTGTCCACGTTTTATATAGTCATTAAGACAGCTTTTGTATTCTGATTCGAATTCAGAATCTCTTGAAAACTGTTTTTGTAGATTCATAAATCTTTTAAGCGCTTGTGGCCTTGATTGTCCCAATATGGGGAATTCATTGTCAACGAATGGAAGATTGACTTGGTACTTTCCATCCTTTAGTCGTTGAAATGTTGTTTGATATGTGCTTTCACATTCTTGCTCTCGTTTGTTGAGCATGGATTGTATTGGAAGCTCTTCTAGCTCCCAAAATCGTTTGAGTTGTGTATTCAGGTCAGCTTCAGTTGTGGTGAAAGTATGACTTTCTGTCATGTCATTGACTGCCTCATTCGTGGATCCCAGTAAGATCCAACCGAAAATAGTGTTTACAGCAACTGGTGCTGTGTCAGAGCCTCGTCTGATACCTGCTTGGAGGATTTTTGCGTATATTCTTGCTCCTAGTAGCGCATCTATGCCACCAGGTTTCCAAAATATCGGATCTGCCAATTGCAATCCATTTAGATGTTGATAATCTCTTTTGGAAACTACTCTTGTTGGTAGAGCACTTGTAATATTCTTAAAAATGAGAAAATCTTCTTGTATTGTAGTCGAGTCCATTCCGCAAGATCTTAGCTTTAACCTTGTTTGGTTATGTGATATAGTAGCTGGACTAGTGTTCAATCCTTTGATAGCTACTGATATGGGGGTGCGCGTAGCACATAGTTTCTTACAGGAAGTCTCCGTTATCAATGATGATTGAGAGCCATTGTCTATAAGACAACGTAATACTATAGGTTTACCACGTTCGCAGCTTACCACGACTAACTCTGTCGATAGTAATGCTTGGTGGTTTTCCCTAGTTACAAATGTTTGAGTAGTGTTTAACCCAGAAGCGCTGTCGGCTGATTGTAACCTTGTGTGGATGTTATAATTCTGTGTACTATTGTTGTGTTGTATTTGGTCTTGTGACGTTGAGACTGTCTGTGATGTATTGCTCTGTGTTTTCGATGATTTGGTTGTTTGTTGTGATTTGTGGAGGTTTTAATATAATGTGGTATGATGTTTTTGCTTACATTCAAAGCATGCGTACTTACTACTGCATTTATTAACTAGGTGATCCTTTGAAAAACAATTAAGGCAACGCCCAGACATCTTAATGGATTTTCTTCTTGATTGTATATCCATCTTTAGATAATTAGGACATTTCTGGACAAAATAGTTTCCATTACATACAGGACATTTACCACCTTTTGCAGTATAACAAGTTAGTGTTGTCTGTTTGAGTGTTGGCCTTGCTTGCCTTGCTATTGGCCTTGGTTGAGATGCGTTTAATGCTAGAGCATCTGTAATGGATTCCAGAATCTTTAAAAGTTTGTTTAAAAATGTAGTGAATTGTGAGAGGCTCGGCAGCTCTTGCGTGGCGCCTTGCTCTTCTTCCCATAATTTTAAAGTAATAAATGGCAGTTTTTGTACTAAAAGATGTATTAATAATACATCCCAAGAGCTTGTTTCTACTTGTAAACTCTTTAATTGTTGCAGAGATTCTTCTGTTGTATCTATTAGTGCTTTTAGACCCTTACTTGTCTCTAAATTTTGTTTTGGTTGATTGACTAATGCTTTAAGCTGGTGATTGACCAGAATCCGTTTATTGTCATATCGTTCTTTTAGTTTGTGCCAGGCTGGCATATAATCCTGGTTTGTGATAGGAGTATGTCTTAATACTTTCTCTGCTCCACCAACTAAACATGTCTTCAAATGATGTAATTTTTGTACATCTCTTAGGCGAGTATTATTGTGAACTAATGATAGAAACATATCATGAATTGATCGCCATTGATCATAATCACCATTATATGTAGGTAATGCAATCCTAGGCAATGAGGATTCTTGTTGAACAATTGTTGTGGTTGGCTGTATTGAAGCAGATGTGTTAGGTTGTGACTCTATAACAGTTGAATACTTCCGTAAGCCTTCCACTAACTCGCTCATATATTCTGCGTATTTTAGCTCTGATTGACTATAGTTATCTTCTTCCAGAAATGTATTTGATTCATCTGAATCCTGCCCAATTAGAGATTCATTGAGTTCGAAATCAATTGCGCTATAATCTTCCCAGAATTTTTTAAAATCTGAAATTCTGGTTTCGTAGAATCCTTGAGTGCGTTTAGGTATTGCAGTTTTTTTGCGTTCTCAATAAATTTGTTTAGTCTGTTTCTCAATACCGCTTCCTTATTGAATAATCTTTGTAGCGAAGACATCTTGCCGTTAATAATGTAATATGTAACAGTAATCTATGCAAATGTAACTGTTTACCGCTATGTAAACTAATGCTTGCGTTATCCAAGTGAACTTAAGAATCTAACGAATAAACCAAATTAAATCGAAAGCTTCTATTTCCTGGATGGAACCACCAAAAAATGTTTCGTAAAAAGGCAGTTCCTGGATGGAACCACCAAAGAATATTTCGTAAGTGGCAGTTCCTGGATAGAACTACCAAAAATGGTTTACGCTAAGGGTATAGTCCTTGGATGACTATTAATATGTGTACGTACTGAATGTAATGCGAGATTGAATCACAATACTGTTATGTACACGTAAATTCTTGATTAAATTAAACCTTGTGCGTAACGACATAAATATAATATTATATGTTTGTAAAATAAGCTGATATAATTTTCTTGATATTGTAATGCTATGCTTTGCTGCACGTGTGTAACGGAGTAGTTTGACAAAGCCGTTATATATCAATTACAGTTCTTGGTGGGAATGTTCGTGTAGCGGTATGTTAAAATCAGAACAATGTAAATTGATTCACATTCGATTTAATCTCAATTCTATTCGAAGTTACTTAATCACTCTAATGCACATAATTACGTATTTAAATATTATTATTCTAGAAATTTCATATTTTTTTAACTAAACTACTAGTGATATTCTACACTTCTTCAACACTGAAATATTGATACAATTATGAGCTATGGAAACAAAGAACAATTCGCATGTGTATTCCAACTTAACTCAAAAATGAGCAGTGTAGGAACAACTATCTTGAATTTGTTCTGTACAAGATAGATTAAATTTACTATTAAAATTATTATCACTAAATTGTATTTAATTCTAATTCAAATTATTTAATTTCGCACTAAATGTCACAAAAAAAAATTCAATTAAAAACTATCACAACCTTGTATGTTAAATAGATAAATTATAAATTATTCACAATTCCTCCGCCAAAATTGCATGTGAGCTTACTCTTACCATCAGTAGTTTGTCAGCCAATTTGCACAATTTTTTACACTTTAGAACTATCACTTGCTACGATCTTTACTTGTTGAACTCGAATTACATAAGAGAGCGATTCATATAAATGCTCGGCCTTCCTGCCATCCATAATGAGAGAATTTTAATGTGGAACGCAAATTTTATCTATCTCTCTTCCACTTGCTATCTCTTTTCTTCTCATTGCTTATATAAGAAATCTTAAAATATCAAATATCTTTTAACGAAGATATTTTTGTACCCTTTTAACGCCGCCATCGTATTCCTCGTTAAAAAATAGTCCGAATTGATGTGCCATATGTTGGCAATATATAAAATTGACAGCTTTCGCGATGTTTACAAGTGGCGTTTGACGGTTTCGCGATCGCAAGTTTTTCCGTGCGTTTTTCCGCTGTATTGTGCTTCTACACCAAAGGTAAGTTGTGCACATTGTGTTCTGTTTATTGTGTAGTGTTTGTGTGTGATTAATTTGTAAAAAAATCCATTTGTGTAAAAATTTTCGATCTGAACCTGTTTTCAGGTAAGATTTTCTTTTGTATTTTCTTCGCGGAAAACCATCGCGGGAAGTTGATTTTTTTAGTGATGTGTAAATGTTGTATTTATGTCGTAAATACACTGCGAAATGTTTTTAAAACTTATTATTTAAGTAATTCATTTTCCCTTTGGACAACTGTCAAAGGGTGAAAATTTGCTTGTTTTTCCCTTAAATTGTTCGCGGGAAAGTATTTTTTTACAGTAAATGTGTTCTGTGACATCTTTTCTATAATTTGTTTAGATTTCAGTTGAGAGACTTTAAAATAAACTAATTGTAACAAAATTCCAATTTCCCATAGTTTTGTTGTTGTTTTTATATGTACTTGTTCACATTCAATTTGCATGTGGAATTTGGTTTTTTTTTTTTGAATTCATTTGTGTTTCTTATTCTAAGTGATGTACCATATAATTCATTAATTAATTCAATATTCTTTTATTTTCAGATATTACCGTAGGTACATAGGTATGGTACATATGTATATACATATATATACTGCCCTTCGTGGGAGGATAGGAAAAATGTATGCCAGTCAACTTCCCTGGCTAATTATTAAGTTAAGTATTGTAAATTTGATTGATTTTTATTAATTCTTTTTCTTTCTTTCTTTTCAGTTTTCTTCGTCGCTAAACAACCTCCTTTATTTTATTTTCACTATTTGTTGTTATAGCAGCTATAGTGTGATGGCCCAATATGCGGAAGATTCTTCCAACAGCCAAAGGCATCACAGCGAAATAATCAGCAATTGCTAAACAATAACCTCGCATGGTATTGTTCTGCAACTGTTGGTTCTTTTGCTGATTAGCCCAACAGCTGCCTGCGATGAGCGCTTAGTGGAGCAACCGACGATTACGATAATAATTAACCTCGTATGGTAATTATTATGTAAGGCGATTGTTTACTACTAAGCGACTCAGGTGCTGCAACCGGTAGAATAAACGACAAGGTTGTTGTTTACATCCGCATTGTGAGTAAAAGTTTACTTCCGAATATCGGACATAAAACGACTAGTGACTGGTCTGACGAGTGCCGTTTTGTTAGTTATCAGTCAGAGTGGAGTCAAGTTTCGGTTCGGATTAGATTGTTCAAGTTGTTAAAACAGGTCAGTATCGTTGTTTCGAGTTTTATTCAGTTCGGTTCATAATTGATATTTTCTATGGTTACTTATTCTATTGCTTTTGGGACACGACAATTGGCGCAGCCGGTGAAAAGTTTGAGTGTTGCTGTAATACAGGTAATGTGTATTTTGTGTTTTTATTGTTGAAATGAATGCTTTTTTAGCTGTTCCATTTTTTCTTTAATTGCGGGAGTTATGCTTTTTTAGCTGCTCCGTTTAGTTTTGTTAATTGTGGGAGTTATGCTTCTTGAGCTGCTCCATTCTTAATTTTCTTGTATATTCAGGTTATAATTAAAAAGTGTTAAATTAAGTTTTGTGTTTTGTGATTTTCCTTTTTATTTGTTTTTTGTGAAATTAAATTAGAAATTACACTTACATCATTTGAGGAGGTGATCTTTATCAGCTACTCTACACAAACTGAGAGCAAAGCTAATTTAGCTACTCCAAATACACACACACTGGGAGCAGAGCTAATTTAGCTACTCCAAAATCACACACTCGGAGCAAAGCTCATTTAGCTACTCCAAACACACACACTGGGAGCCAAGCTAATTTAGCTACTCCGGTTCTACACGTAGGTACATACAACAAAACACTTCATGTGTTACAGGCGTCAGTGCATAAATTGGGGGAATTTTTTTTTTTAGGGTACAGTGAAAATTAATTTAAGATTTGTTTTGTGTAGTTTAATATAAAATTAAAATAAAAATATTGGACTTGTTTTTTTTGCTTTGTTCTTTAGCGTGACCTTTGATAATTTTGTTGTTAGGCAATAGGAGGCTAAGAAAAGTAAATAGTAAATTAAGAAGACTAATCGTTGTTCTGTTTAATAGTCTCGAGTATAGTGAGTGTAATTTTAGTTGTTTTATATAAAGATCGGAGCTATCGGAAAGAATTTTGGTCAAGAGGTTGAGTCTAGTTCGGTTTACAGATTAATTGTCAATAAGTATAGGAGTGGTAGGGAATAATCATCGGCAGCCTATCGATGTCTGCATGGTACTAGCTTTGTTATACCATATACCTTAAATGTCCACAGGTAGGAGTAACATATTAACTAGGGACGGATTAACACACTATCAGGCCCAGGAAAGGGAATTAGAACTAAAACCATAGGAACTGAAGGAATGCTAGGCAATATTGCAGAGTTATGAACAAGACGGGCTATATATCGGTTAGCATATAACGGGAGAGTTACGGCAAAGGTGGAGAGAAAAAGAGGTAAAGAAATTACTGGATGGACAGATTGAGAGTGCTAAACAAAGTACAAAAGGCGAAGCTTTAGATCTACTTGTGACAGCAGTATTCGAAGTTATCCAGAGCCGTGAAATAGAAGCAGAACAAGCATTGGAAGATATCCAGAAGGAAAAAAATAGCTCTTAAAGAATATAGACTCGCAAGGTACAGCTAAAGGAGGCTGAGGAAACAACAGCAGAGCTAGAGAAAGAATTAGGGCTCGATAGATCTTCACAGAGAAATAGTCCGAATCAAGACATTAATAAAGCGAACACGAGTAAGGGGTTCAGGCCAAGGAAAATCTAATTCTGGGAACAGTCTAAGGAGCAGAAGCAACATTCAGAAACAGAACAAAGTAGAAGAAAGAAACAGGAGTTAGCGTCGAGTGGAAGAGAGGTAAGAGAACGAAACAAGTTAATTCCAGAGGAAAGAAACATAACCGGAGAGAACAGTCAGAAAGGTAACATGACAGATGTCCACGAAAAAGTAATGGATCTAGTATTCAAGCATGTGCCCATGCTATCCGGAGAAAGATCATCCAAGCTTTCGAAGGAAGTATATCGCTTCCTTAGTTGTAGTAAAGAACTACACGATCGACTGACACAAGAAGAGCAGAAGATCTTCAACAGTAAACTCGCAGGAGCCAAGAGATTCTGATTCTTTTCAGCAAGTAATCAAATCAGCTTACATGTAAAAAAAATCTTTTAGTGAATTGCGAACAGAAATGCTGGCATGCAGGCAGAGGGCAGGCGGAGATATCAGAGAAAGAATTGCTCGGTCAGATAAAAGCGGCGGACTCGGCAAAATACCCGGGAGGGAATAGAGGTGTGATTGCAGAACTGGAACTGCAGAGCTGGAGATGACGTGGGGACATTCAAAGGAGGCGTTAGGCTTACACGGACTCAAGTATACCTTACGGGTCGGAAATTTTAATCGCTGGAAGGGGTACAGGAGGAAGCTACCTATTTCGAAAAGGATGCTCAAAGGCTTCAAGTAAGGGGTCCAGAAGGGGTACAGGAGGGCTGGAGGCCCAATACTATAAGGACACAGAATAGATGGTGAACGGATGAGGCTAGCTGCGATAGATCCCAACAACCTAGATGAGAAATTTATCCGAATGCTAAGCTAGCATCACCCACAAGATATTAAAGATCGCCCGCGAAGGCAACACCTTCCAGAATCATTCACTGTTTCAAATGCGGTCAGCCTGGGCACATGGCAAAAGAATGCCAGTGGGGAAAGCAGCCTCCTTACTGTACTAAGTGCAACAACTATGGACATGGTATACTCAGTTGCAAGAAGCAAAACGCCAGGTTCTCGGATATATCAGTCGATATACATAATTTCCAACCAGGGACAGAGGCTCTGTTCTGCCAGTTCTGAAAAATCTGCGATCACTACACAGCAAACTGTCTCATAAAATGCTTAGCCGAGCATGGAGGGCAAAATTTGAGGAACGGGGAGCGGCAAGTGGGGGCCCTTCCCCCAGCTGCCTTCCACTAAAGGTGTTGGAGGGGGTAGGCATATCTAGGATAGGAAACAATAAAATGGAAGTAAGTCTATTGAATAACTGCATCATCGCGGTCGAAGCTGACATAGGTTTAGAAGGTAAGTTATCATTGTTAGTAGACGCGGGATCTACATGCAATTTAGTTAAGATAAATCGGGTGAGAAAAGATACACCAGTCCAAAAGCAGAAAAAATAATAATTGGTGGCTTGTTGGGAGCTCAAAAAGCTCAATAGGGACTTGCGAAGCCAACATGCGCGTGGGTATTAAGGTTCAGACTTCCGAGCTCAATACAATCCAGAAAACGCACTTGATTCCTTCTGACGGTATATTGGGAATGACATTTTTAAGAGACAAGGCTACGATTGACTGTGTCAATAAGAAACTGGTAATAAAAGGAACAGTCGAGTATAAGATGAAACTACCTCTTTTTGGAAATATTTCAGGTAAAGAAAATGTCATTACATTAGCAAGGGAGAGATGCCTTCAGGAAAGGGGGTACAACCCAGAAATAGCAGAGCTCAAGGGAACACTCCCAAGTTAAGTGAAACAAAGAATAATGGATCGAATCGCCGCCTTGAAGAATATTATAACCAGTGTGGAAACAGCGTCCAATAATATAAGAAAATATCTAGGTTGTAGGGTATCTTTTTTTCACGAGTCAGGAATTATAATTGAAACAAATCTTCATTATTAATACCTTTTTAATTCACAAATTTTCCTTATATCAAAGTTCGATTTACTATCATTAAACTACGCTTTTCCTATTTTTGTTGGGTTAATTTCTCTTTTTTTTATCTAATTCAATTTATTATTTTGAAGACGGAAAACCGCTCACTCTTCAAACTCCAAAATCAAACTCGTCGTCGCTTTTTGGTTCTCGAGCGCACTTACCTTTCGTCACTTTCGTGACCCAATTTTGCGATCAGAACGAATCAGCAGAATTGCGCATACTTTCGTTTGTTATTTATGTTTGCAAGAGGTCAATGCTTTTTGCGAAGCACTGGATTAATTGCAAAATGCATGTTAATCCAGGTCGGGAATTTCGCAATGCCTGATCAATAATTTGTGCTTTATTGCACGAATATATAAATATATATACATATATATAATTATAATACATTACAAGGTTCTCGAGAACAGTCTCAGAAAGCGAGAAAAACGAGAGAGAAGACGAATAACCAAGAAGAGGAGATAAGGAATATACCGGTAACGGAAAGTCCAGAGCTCCAGCTATAGCCAGAATGTGCCCTGGCATCAGTACGTAGAGTAGAGATCAACACAAAGAAAGAAATAGGGGCAAGGTGGCCAGAGGAGATGTGGGGCAAACCAGAAGCAAACGAAATAAAGGAAACAGATAAGGAAGCAGACCATCTGCTAACGGCGGTCGAAATGCAATCTCTTCCGACCACTAAGTGTGCAGGAGCTACAGGTAATAAAAGACCTTGCTGCAGTGATAGCACAAGAGCAAGGCAGCACGCGTTTAGGATCACAGGTACGCAGCAAGCGGCAATGCGCTTACAGCCAAGAACAGAGCAACTAGTAAAAATTCAGGTAGAAAGTAACGATGAACTGTTTTGAATGGCAGAAGAAATCAGTCCAGGCGTATACTGCGGCAATACTCTTGTTTGACCAAAGAATGGCCAGGCATATGTAGGTGTCGTTAACGCCAGGATGGAGCCTGTTGAAATTGTTAATTTTAGACCCCAGCTGGAAACATTAAATAGGTATCTGGTGCAGCCACTGAAGAGGGAGCCAGGTATATTAAAAGAAAATCAGCAAAGGTTTAAGTTGATGAAACAGTCTGTGGGGCTGGGGGAAGGGCTGAATTCGGAAGAGAAGGAGGGAGTAATCCAAATTTGTTACGAGTACAGCGATATCTTTAACTTGCCTGGAGATAAGTTGACATACACTCCAACAAAAATGTTCAAACTCCCCTTGATGACTAATAATGGGCCCATAAATAAAAAACAATACAGAATGCCTGAAGCCCACAAAGAGGAATGCCAGGAGCAGCTTAAAAAGCTGTTATAAAAAGACATCATTAAACACAGCAATAGCCCTTTCATTTTCCAGTGCTATTAATACCGAAAAAGGGAACCGGCGAAGGTAAGCAAAAGCATAAACTGTGCGTGGGCTTTCCTGAGCTTAACAAAGTCTGTATCCCCTTTTCTTACCCACTATCGCGGATTGAGGATATCCTGGATAGGCTGGGTCATTGTAGGTACTTTACTACCTTAGATCTTGCCAATGGTTATCATCAGGTGTTGGTCGATCCAGCCGAAGGCGAAAAGACTGCTTTTAGCACAAGTTTCAGCCACTTTTATTACAAGAGATTACCATTCGGTTTAAAAACAGCGCCTCCAATCTTTCAATCTTTATTAAACGTGATATTAAGACGCCTTTAGGGGATTAAATGCTTTGTATACATTGATGACGTAGTATTAATTCCGAAAAATTTGGATGAGTATAATGAAAAGCAACGGGAAGTATTTCAACGTTTTTGAGGGTAAGTAGAAATTATTTACCTCTTTTGTTTTGGAATTATGTGAGTGTATTAGCATGTCGTCGGATTTCAAATAGCAATCTTGTTTTAATGTAAGACGACCGGTTCCTTTTAATTTAACGGACTTTATACTAGTACCACAGATGGCTTCGATGGTTAATAATTTTGGTATAGAGGATAACCATGTATTTGGTTGTGCGAGCTGCACCCAAAAGTTTTTAGGTGGTCCTATCTGCGTTTTGCATTCCTTGGGGCCTTGTGCGCTATGTTTAAGTAGTTTTATTTCACATAGGGTGTTTCCGGAATGAACATTGAATATAGAGGTAAATTTCTATCTGTTGTTTGACAGTTACTCAAATCAATTTTGTTTATTGAATAGTAGTGTTCACTTCACGATTTAGATCTACTACGAGAAAGTTTACGGATGGTAAGATGTATGCAAAAACTCTACCTTGTTGGATTGGTAGTGGTATTACTTTGTATAGCTGATAATGTTCCCTATAAGGTAATGGAAGTTTGAGCTCAAATAATATTTTGTCATTAAGGATGGCTGTACGAGCCTCTCCGAGTTGATAAATTTGTATTATATTACTCGTTTTGAGTTGAATGGGTAACGCAAGAGTGTTAGGTAGTTCCCTTTGGATTGTAGTTAACAATTCTTCCGCTTGTTTCGGAGCTAATATGGAGGGATGTGGTTTACCATGTCTTACTTTCGTAAAAAGATCTATAATGGTTTCTTGAGTACCTTAAAACTTTATGAGTGCTAGAGTGGTAAGTGAGACCAAGGTCTCTATATGAAGGTGCATGTGTTGAAGGTTAATCTCGGAAGTTATTTGGTTTACGACCTTTTTTATACTGGTCACTTTGTTTTTAATGTGTGTGAACTGTTGATTAATGGAGCTATCAGATTTGTTAAATATATTGGTTGTACTCTCTACAATTATTGTGTGGTTTTTGATAAGTTTTAATAAATACTCATCATTGTTTTTCCGTTCTGAGATCTTTAAATTGATCTCCTCAGTGTCTTTTGCATCTAAAGTGCCAAATATAGTTTTACTCATAGTACCTACAATATTAAATAGACCTCTTTTATGTCTTGTCTCGTGGGGACTGAGAAGAGATTGCTTTTGGTTGATTTCACTCATGATAGCATGTAGTTGCACTGTTATATCCTCACATGCTTTGGTGTCACTATTATAACTATGAGCTTTAATAGTTGTGCATAACCGTTGTATTTTTTCAGTGTAAGTGTTTAGTTTTTCTAGTTCGACATGAAAATTTCTTAAATCGTAGAATATGATTATTTTCCAATGATTGCTATAGAGACCTACATTTCCTAAACCTTCGAAATATATACCTGGATTGTTGGTAAATTCTGTCACTGCTACAGCTTCTTCTGCATTAGCGTCTCCTGGTACGATACCAATTATAAAAAATACGAGAATGAGTAACCTGCAATTATTGTCATCTTTTAGAATTCAATCGATAAAGCGCTTGATGTTATTATAATGAACTGTTTTGTTTTTGTTGCCTATTCTAATTGTGGTGTTCTTTGCTAAACTTAGTTTTACTATTTCATATGGTCGAGACCATAGCGGGGAAAATTTTCCTTTCCGTTGGTGGTTCTTTAGGAGAACTTTTTCGCCTAAATTAAACTATTTTACACGAGCACTTTCATCGTAGCAGATTTTTCATTTTTCTTTCTTTCGAATAATGGATTCTCTGGCTAATTGATAACCATGTTGTAATCGTGCTTTCAATTCGTTACTATAATTCTCATATGAGTAACATGTCGTAGGTTCCTTCTTTACTGTGGTCGAAATCTCTGTTTCATAACCATAGAGCAGCTCGTAAGGGGTGTATTTAGTGCTTGAATGGGGAGTTGTGATATACACAAACATTGCATATAGGATCCAGGTGTCCCAAGTCAAGTGATCTTTGTTTACATAATGACGGAGATATTCAGCTAGTGTTCGGTGACTTCGTTCTAAAGCACCGTTAGTCTGTGGATGGTATGGTTTAGTTTGAAGTTTGTGAATCTTTAGAAGTTTGCTTACTTCTGTGAAAACTTCGCTAAAGGAAACTTGAGCCTTGGTCAATTAAGCATGTCTTAGGTACACCGTGTCTACAAATAATATTTTCGACCAATTTGCGGGCTACCGTTTGTGCTTCAGCATTTGGGAGCGGAATAGCTTCTGAATACTTCATAAGATCATCTTGGAAATTTAGTATACATTTATTGCTTTCATAACTTATGGGTAAGGGTCAATCTAAGTCTAAGAATTTTTTTCGAATGGTTTCGAGCTTTTTGGATTTTTTGAAAGATTATTTGTCTGACAAGAAGGCCTTCTTTTTATAAAATTCTCGACGTCTTTGGTTATTCCTGACTAATTGTAAACAGTTTGGATTTTTTATAGTACGAGTGATACCTTGATGATCTCCAAGAGGGCTTACGTGGTATGCATTTATAACATCCGTTATTTGCTTGTCATCGGTTAACTCTTGCACCTTGATTACATAGGTAGTGATTCGAATGTTTCCTTCTTTGAAAACGTATGAAGTCATGCTTTTAAGTTCGGAAAGTACAGATAATTCTAACAGAGGAATAGAAATAGCTCTGTTCTGATGACGATGGAGAATACAAATATGTTTTATTTGTTCTATACTCCCTAAGACATGTTGGTGTTCTTTAGGAGTACGCATCGGAATTATGCATTTGGCAATTAAGAAATTGAAATTCGAGTTTTCGTAATAGAAGACTTTGTTCCAATCGAATGTGGCTTTCAGCTTGGATGTATGCTCTTTAGAATATTCTCGATTTCGTTTTCTGATCTAGGTAAAATAAAACATTTTGTTTTTATCCGTTTATCACGCAACAGAGGTACTTTTTCTTCTATCTTTTATCTCTATTGGGGAGACTATCAGATTTAAGTAGTCGTTAAAAAATGCTCTAAATCTTTGGAAGTTATTGTTTTGTTATTCCTTCTAGTTACCCCGTTTACAGATTGCTTAGAATTATTTTCTTCCTTATTTGCAAGAGTAGTTAATCGGCTAAGTCAAAACCCTCGAGAATACTTCACAAGCCATGAAACAGACCACCTCCCTACCACATGCGAGGCCAAACGTAGTCCTTACATGCTAAAATATTTGCAGTGTTCTATTCATACAGAAAATTGGCGTTCTGATAACCTTGAGCTTGCTTTCCTATCTTCCGAACCGTAATAAAAATTAAATACCTTTCCTAACAAAATTATTTAAAAAAATTATCTTAACCAAATGACTACGATTCCTCAAACAAATATTCTCAGCTGAGTAATCATTGTAATGTCGCTGTGCCGTTATGGCATGCCGTGGGCTGATGATATCGAATGTAGCTGCATACAGATTCGGACTACGGCTGCACATACACACATGCAATTATCACTCAGCTAAGATGTATTGAGTGTAAAATGGTAAGGTTACTTTGTAATAAAAACTATTTTATTATGTTGTTAAGTAAGGTATATAGGAAGTGTAGCCTTTGGGAAGGTAAGGAACCAAGCTTTAAATTACTAGAAGACTATTTTCCTTTATGGATAGTAGTTTAGGCTCTATGGCATATATAAAGCCAATGTTTAGCAGTTTTCCATAAGTATCAATATAGAACATTTTAGAAAACGGACTAAGCACGCACAGATATAGATTTCTGTTTCATGGCTTGGGAAGTATTCTCGAGGGTTTCGGCTAAGTGCATCGGCATTAGCGTTCAATTTTCCTGGTTTATGCAGAATTTTATAGTCATACTCTTCTAGACGAATTCTCCATCACATTAATTTATAGTCATACTTTTCTAGACGAATTCTCCATCACATTAAGCGAAAGGAACAGTCCTTCTGGTTCATCATCCATACGAGTGGTTTATGGTCGGTTATGATGGTAAATTTTCTTCCATGGACGCTTATACTATTGCGAGTAATTCCTTTTCGATTGTTGAATATCTTGTTTCGGCTTGATTCAGTGTTCGACTTGCAAAACATATCGGTCTATCTTCACTGATTTTACCTTCTGAGAGTATTGCACCTATGGCCAAATCGCTGGTGTCGGCCGAGACTAGAAATTCCTTATCAAAGTCAGGATATGCCAATATGGGAGCTTCGATTAAATTTTCTTTAAAGTCCGAAATGATTCATCGCAGAATTCGTCCCAGATGAATGGATAGTTCTTTTTCAGGAACTTAGTGAGTGGTTTTGCCAATTTGGCAAAGTTAGGAAAAAACCTTCCATAATATCCAACGAATCCTAGAAAAGCTTTTATATCTTTGACCTTTTTGGGAATCAGTTAAATTTTAACAACTTGTATTTTGGATTCATCAGGGTGAACACCTTCATCACTTACTACGTATCCTAAATACGTAATTTCTTTTCTTAGAAAGCGACATTTGTCAGGCTGTAGTTTCAGTCTGCTATCTCTTAGTCGCTGAAATACTTCTATGAGCTTCTCCTTGTGATCTCGCAAGCTACATCCGTAGATAACTATATCGTCGAGATAGACAAAACAACGTATCCCTTGTAATCCAGTTAAAATGGAAATCATCAGACTTTGAAAGGTGGCTGGAGCTCCTTTTAATCCGAACGGCATTCGGTTTTTTCCTTGTCGGTTTCACGCATAGCAATTTGATGAAATCCACTAGCCAAATCGAGTGTAGTGAAATATTTGGATCTGCCAAGCTGGTCTAATATGTCTGTTATATTAGGCAGCGGATAAGCATCACCAACAGTTATTTCATTCAATCGACGAAAGTCTATGACTATTCTCCATCTCTTTGTTCCGGTAGAATCTGCCTTTTTCGGCACAAGCAGAAGAGGAGAGTTCAAAGGACTTCTAATGATACCTTCAGTCAATATTCCTTGGATCTGGCTATTAATCTCGTCTCTTTGAGATACTGGTAGCCTATAAGGTTTAACATAAATTGGAGGTTTGTCTACCATAATCGGGATTTTATGTTGAGTTACCTCGGTATGAGTGAGATGATCTCCTTCGAGATAGAAAAGCTCGTTAAATTGTCGGCAAATTGAAGTCATAGCATCTTTTTCTTCCACATTGCAGTGGTCTAGGTTTGTAGATCCTATTAATTTTTTTAATCTTTGCTCTATTGGGTTCTTAGAATCAGTGATCAATTCGTAATCACCGGGATTCTCCCAGGTAGGTGCTACCTTATCCAAATCTAGAGTTACATCAGACTCATTTATATTTAACAAAAGCACTTTCGCATGATTTTTATTTGATTGAGTTAAAACATTACCAAGAAATATACCTGGTGCGACTTCCTTCTGAAGACATAATAATTCATTTTTCTGAAATTGGAGTTGGGATTTTGACTATTACTTCCGTACGAGGGGGTATTTTAATTTTAGAATGTTTATTTGATTGAAATTCTTTTTTTGTTTCCTTTAAATTTGTTGACAGGTTAGTATCTGTGCCTACATCAGGAATGTGATCACTAGGATACTTTAAAATCTACTTATTCAACTCTTTTTTGCTTGAATCATACTCTCTAAATTCTTATAGAGGATTATTACTATTTGTAGAACTCTTATTTATGAGATTTAGGCCACAGTTGTAGCATCGTATACCTATCTCTTTTTGCAGTGGAGTAGATGTCTCACTGTCTTTTTGCAGTGGAATACTTTTCTCACTGTCCTTTTGCAGTGGAATATTTATCTCACTGTCTTTGTGAGTATAGTCGTATTTTTGCAGAGGAATACATCTCTCACTGGCTTTTTGCAGTGAAATATTTATCTCACTATCTTTTTTGTATCGTTAGTTACGATTTTTTTCGATTTATTCATATTATATGTTTTATTGTTATTATAATTTTGTATCCCTTCTCGAATCGTAGCATTTTCGCTAATGTCTTTATCGCTAATGTCGTCTAGATTTATTAGGTATTTCTCTCTATAATTTATACAACATTCGTGTAGCCTGAGAAAATCATTTCCCAAGAGTCCATCATAACTCAAATTTGTATTTTGCTCTATTATTAAAATGAGTGGTCAATTTGAACTTGACCTTCTGCTAAATCGATTCCTATTCTACCGTATATTATGCCCGCAGAGGCAATGAAATCACCGGTTAGGGTAGTGATTGTACACTTTTGATTTTCATGTACCAGACAGTGTTCGGTAGTGGAAATATACTTTAGTATACTTATCTCGGCACCTGTATCAACCAAGAAAGTTGAGTATTTCCTGTTTGATATCGATATAGGCAGATTCACTGTAATGGAGTTATTGGTTATATTGATGGGTATACGAATACTTAAAGACCTGGGTCTGCTTAAATTGTTGGAGAGTGAATCACGGCTTCTGTTGTGATTTGGCGGGGGAGGTTGCCGTGAGCTTCCTCCCACACAATATCGTTTTTCGATGAAGTTACAAGAGGGGCCCATCGTACTTGTCGCACATAATCAGGCTGTATATGGTTACGCGGAGATTTACTGGCGGTACCTTGAAATTGTTGTACTCCGATTTGTTCATTATGTTGCCTCTTCCGACATTCACTTATATGGTGATTAGGTCTCTGGCAATAAGCACAGAAGACCTGATTTACTTCCTTCTTAATTTGGGTTTGAGGAGTGAAGGAAGGAATAGCTCTATTCCTAGAACACGTTGCTCTAGTGTGACCTTTCTTATTACAAATATTTCTAGAAAAGTTAGAAGGATTTGGTTTCTGAAAATTTGTTTGGAAATTTTGTGACTGGGGAGTAGATCTTGTTATGCGAGTTGCATGAACAGTCAGGTATGCAATTAATTTTCGTAAGCTATCTTCATTCTTTGTTTTAGCTATAATTTTTAGCTGTTCGTCGCGTAATCCGTCTTCGAAAATAAGAATAGCTCCCTTCTCATTTTCTTTGATTAATAAAGCTCGCGCCTGAGTATCAGATATCTCGGTATAAGTAGCTTCGTTCAGCTCTGTTAATGCCTTAGTTACTCTTAGTGCATAATCTTTAGTTTCTTCTTTGAAACCTTGTCTAAGTCGCACCAGCTCATTGTGTTCAGTGAGGCGTGACTTCTCTTCGTGGAATTGGGACTTTTTTAATTCCTTGGCTGCTTCCCATGTGTCGAAGCTTTCATACTTCAATGCATCATAAGCTGCCCCAATTAATCTGCGTCTGAGGAGATTGAGGTACAAGCTCTGTTCTGCAGGGGTCTTTGCAGTTGAAAATAGGACATCGCAGCTTGTTAGAAATTTATGCAAATCTGCAGAATTCCCGTCAAATTCAGGAATTAGCCTGCGTGCGTCTGCCAAGCTAATTTTAAAAAACGCACTCTGCTTCTGGCGGAGGTGACGTTGTTGGAGCCATTATGATAAGGCTATACGGATTATTCCTGGTGTTTACTATTTTGCTTTCTTGTGTTTCACTCACCACAATAAACAAGATAGTTTTCTATGTTTATAAAAAGAAAACACAACTGAATAATTATTTAGCCAAAGATTGATTCACGCAAAGATATTTATTACGTGCGTTGAACTAATAAAACGCACTTTTTAGGGGGGAAAAATTCAAAGAAGAAATTTTGCCACAAAAATGTAGGAACGCCTTTTTAGTTAGTTTCTAAAGGTAACACAAATTGCTATTCAAAAAGAAAACAGGTACTAACAGTTAAAGCAACGGAGATATTGAGAAAAGATAATCACGTTCCAGCAATACAAATCTTTATACGTAAACGAACACAAGATATTTAAATCAGCGTATAAAAAATCATCACAAAAGGATTGCCAAATCAATCATGTGTTAAAACAAAATGAAGGGAAAAATGTTTTTCTATTCACACCATAAATTTTTCAATACTAAAAAAAAAATTCACTGTCTACTAGACTAAAATTTTGTTTTTAGAACAACTTGAAAATGATATGGGGTTAGTGACCCTGGAATTCGTAGAATGGACGATGAAAACTACACCATAATTTTTGTAGCTTATAATTTGTTGGCCAATATTTCGGTCTTTTGTTTAGACCATCTTCAGTGCCTAAAATATACAATATATCCATTACAGCCCACTTTATCAAAAACCTCTCTCATAATCATTACCTTGTAAAATTTTTTATATAAAAATTAGGATTTTATTTCCTTATGTCAGTATTTTTGAAACTTAAACTAAGAGAACATGAAGCACTTTGTAATCAACATAATTAGAATATTTTCAAGTATATACAAAAAAGGACCCATACAACTCAATTTTTTTGAACAAATTGATATACCACGAAGAATGTGAATTGATATATAATGTATTAAATTAAATTTTTCAAATTTCGAGAGATTAATTATGTACCAATTTTCTGGTACCTAATACAGAACAAATATATTTTATAATATTCAATTACTTTAAATTTTGTGAGCTTAATTTTGTATAGAACAAATATATTTTATAATATGCAAATATAGTTAACGAAAAATCTACATTACTTTAAATTTGTGAGCTTTTCCTTGAGCTCTACGAAGTAGCTAAAGCCAATGGTGCCGTCGTCTGGTCCTGCTGGAGAGGCAAACTTGCTGATTTGTTCCTGCGTAGTGCTCCGGGTGCGTACGTACGAGACTCCTTCCTCTTGTTGGGGTTCCATTAGGGTCTGCCTTCTCTATATTATTTTGAATTTTACTTCTTGAGAGCTGTGTTTCATCTTTTGCTTCTCTTTGAATTAAGGTTTTCTGCTGAGCGCCTGGTGGCAGTTACCCTTAAAATCTTATTTAATTTTGGGGATTTATAGGTGTTTTTTAGGCTTTTTTAAATCCCACCGCTGCCACCAACTTTTTGCTGTGCAATCGTTACAGCAAGGTGCTTCATGGGTAGAAGGTCACCAGCGCTGTATTAAAAGATTTCTTCTGTGATTTTGCAATAAAAACTCACTTTAAAAACTTGTACTTCTTACTTGTTTCATATTTACTTTATGTCGATACATAAGTATCAGATATAGATTTCTGTTTCATGGCTTGGGAAGTATTCTCGAGGGTTTCGGCTAAGTGCATCGGCATTAGCGTTCAATTTTCCTGGTTTATGCAGAATTTTATAGTCATACTCTTCTAGACGAATTCTCCATCACATTAAGCGAAAGGAACAGTCCTTCAGGTTCATCATCCATCCGAGTGGTTTATGGTCGGTTATGATGGTAAATTTTCTTCCATGGACGCTTATACTATTGCGAGTAATTCCTTTTCGATTGTTGAATATCTTGTTTCGGCTTGATTCAGTGTTCGACTTGCAAAACATATCGGTCTATCTTCACTGATTTTACCTTCTGAGAGTATTGACCTATGGCCAAATCGCTGGTGTCGGCCGTGACTAGAAATTCCTTATCAAAGTCAGGATATGCCAATATGGGAGCTTCGATTAAATTTTCTTTAAAGTCCGAAATGATTCATCGCAGAATTCGTCCCAGATGAATCGATTGTTCTTTTTCAGGAACTTAGTGAGTGGTTTTGCCAATTTGGCAAAGTTAGGAATAAACCTTCCATAATATATATATATATCTTTGACCTTTTTAGGAATCAGTTAAATTTTAACAACTTGTATTTTGGATTCATCAGGGTGAACACCTTCATCACTTACTACGTATCCTAAATACGTAATTTCTTTTCTTAGAAAGCGAAATTTGTCAGGCTGCAGTTTCAGTCTGCTATCTCTTAGTCGCTGAAATACTTCTATGAGCTTCTCCTTGTGATCTCGCAAGCTACATCCGTAGATAACTATATCGTCGAGATAGACAAAACAACGTATCCCTTGTAATCCAGTTAAAATGGAAATCATCAGACTTTGAAAGGTGGCTGGAGCTCCTTTTAATCCGAACGGCATTCGGTTAAAATGATAATAACCAAAAGCCGTGCTGAAGGCGCTTTTTTCCTTGTCGGTTTCATGCATAGCAATTTGATGAAATCCACTAGCCAAAACGAGTGTAGTGAAATATTTGGATCTGCCAAGCTGGTCTAATATGTCTGTTATATTAGGCAGCGGATAAGCATCACCAACAGTTATTTCATTCAATCGACGAAAGTCTATGACTATTCTCCATCTCTTTGTTCCGGTAGAATCTGCCTTTTTCGGCACAAGCAGAAGAGGACAATTCCAAGGACTTCTAATGATACCTTCAGTCAATATTCCTTGGATCTGGCTATTAATCTCGTCTCTTTGAGATACTGGTAGCCTATAAGGTTTACCATAAATTGGAGGTTTGTCTACCATAATCGGGATTTTATGTTGAGTTACCTCGGTATGAGTGAGATGATCTCCTTCGAGATAGAAAAGCTCGTTAAATTGTCGGCAAATTGAAGACATAGCATCTTTTTCTTCCACATTGCAGTGGTCTAGGTTTGTAGATCCTATTAATTTTTATAATCTTTGCTCTATTGGGTTCTTAGAATCAGTGATCAATTCGTAATCACCGGGATTCTCCCAGGTAGGTGCTACCTTATCCAAATCTAGAGTTACTTCAGACTCATTTATATTTAACAACAGCACTTTCGCATGATTTTTATTTGATTGAGTTAAAACATTACCAAGAAATATACCTGGTGCGACTTCCTTCTGAAGACATAATAATTCTTTTTCTGAAATTGGAGTTGGGATTTTGACTATTACTTCCGTTCGAGGGGGTATTTTAATTTTAGAATGTTTATTTGATTGACATTCTTTTTTTGTTTCTTTTAAATTTGTTGATAGGTTAGTATCTGTGTCTACATCAGGAATGTGATCACTAGAATACTTTAATATCTCCTTATTCAACTCTTTTTTTCTTGAATCCTACTCTCTAAATTCTTTCAGAGGATTGTCACTATTTGTGGAACTCTTATTTATGAGATTTAGGCCACAGTCATGGCATCGTGCATCTTATTGCAGTGGAATATTTATCTCTGTATTTTTTAGTATAGTCGTATTTTTGCAGTGGAATACATCCCTCACTGGCTTTTTGCAGTGAAATATTTATCTCACTGTCTTTTTTGTATCGTTAGTTACGATTTTTTTTTCAATTTATTCATATTATATGTTTTATTGTTATTATATTTTTGTATCCCTTCTCGAATCGTAGTATTTTCGCTAATGTCTTTATCGCTAATGTCGTCTAGATTTATTAGGTATTTCTCTCTATAATTTATACAACATTCGTGTAGCCTGAGAAAATCATTTCCCAAGAGTCCATCATAACTCAAATTTGTATTTTGCCCTATTATTGAAATGAGTGGTCAATTTGAACTTGACCTTCTGCTAAATCGATTCCTATTCTACCGTATATTATGCCCGCAGAGGCAATGAAATCACCGGTTAGGGTAGTGATTGTACACTTTTGATTTTCATGTACCAGACAGTGTTCGGTAGTGGAAATATACTTTAGTATACTTATCTCGGCACCTGTATCAACCAAGAAAGTTGAGTATTTCCTGTTTGATATCGATATAGGCAGATTCACTGTAATGGAGTTATTGGTTATATTGATGGGTATACGAATACTTAAAGACCTGGGTCTGCTTAAATTGTTGGAGAGTGAATCACGGCTTCTGTTGTGATTTGGCGGGGGAGGTTGCCGTGAGCTTCCTCCCACACAATATCGTTTTTCGATGAAGTTACAAGAGGGGCCCATCGTACTTGTCGCACATAATCAGGCTGTATATGGTTACGCGGAGATTTACTGGCGGTACCTTGAAATTGTTGTACTCCGATTTGTTCATTATGTTGCCTCTTCCGACATTCACTTATATGGTGATTAGGTCTCTGGCAATAAGCACAGAAGACCTGATTTACTTCCTTCTTAATTTGGGTTTGAGGAGTGAAGGAAGGAATAGCTCTATTCCTAGAACACGTTGCTCTAGTGTGACCTTTCTTATTACAAATATTTCTAGAAAAGTTAGAAGGATTTGGTTTCTGAAAATTTGTTTGGAAATTTTGTGACTGGGGAGTAGATCTTGTTATGCGAGTTGCATGAACAGTCACGTATGCAATTAATTTTCGTAAGCTATCTTCATTCTTTGTTTTAGCTATAATTTTTAGCTGTTCGTCGCGTAATCCGTCTTCGAAAATAAGAATAGCTCCCTTCTCATTTTCTTTGATTAATAAAACTCGCGCCTGAGTATCAGATATCTCGGTATAAGTAGCTTCGTTCAGCTCTGATAATGCCTTAGTTACTCTTTGTGTGTAATCTTTAGTTTCTTCTTTGAAACTTTGTCTAAGTCGCACCAGCTCATTTTGTTCAGTGAGGCGTGACTTCTCTTCGTGGAATTGGGACTTTATTAATTCCTTGGCTGCTTCCCATGTATCGAAGCTTTCATACTTCAATGCATCATAAGCTGCCCCAATCATTCTGCCTCTGAGGAAATTGAGGTAAAAGCTCTGATCTGCAGGGGTCTTTGCATTTGAAAATAGGGCATCGCAGCTTGTTAAAAAGTTATGCAAATCTGCAGAATTCCCGTCAAATTCAGGAATTAGCCTGCGTGCGTCTGCCAAGCTAATTTTAAAAACGCACTCTGCTTCTGGCGGAGGTGACGTTGTTGGAGCCATTATGATAAGGCTATACCGATTATTCCTGGTGTTTACTATTTTGCTTTCTTGTGTTTCACTCACCACAATAAACAAGATAGTTTTCTATGTTTATAAAAAGAAAACACAACTGAATAATTATTTAGCCAAAGATTGATTCACGCAAAGATATTTATTACGCACTTTTTAGGGGGAAAAAATTCAAAGAAGAAATTTTGCCACAAAAATGTAGGAACGCCTTTTTAGTTAGTTTCTAAAGGTAACACAAATTGCTATTCAAAAAGAAAACAGGTACTAACAGTTAAAGCAACGGAGATATTGAGAAAAGATAATCACGTTCCAGCAATACAAACCTTTATACGAAAACGAACACAAGATATATAATCAGCGTATAAAAAATCATCACAAAAGGATTGCCAAATCAATCATGTGTTAAAGCAAAATGAAGGGAAAAATGCTTTTCTTTTCACACCATAAATTTTTCACTACTAAAAAAAATTTTCCGGAGATTTAATGCAAACACTAGGGCATGCAAAGAAAGGTGATGAGGTCACAGCCAGACAAAATTGTTGGTTCTGTTGTTGTCCGTGGTGAGGCGGGGGGAAGGGGAATGATGGCTTGGTCCGGCTGGCCAGACATCTCCGTCTCTTTCTGTCTCTCTCTCTGTCTCTTTCACTCGTAATTTCCTCCGATGTCATATGAATGGATGGTCTTGGTCGGCTGGCCAGACATCTCCGTCTCTTTCAGTCTCTCTATCTGTCTCTCTCTCGTATTTTCCTCTGGCGTCATATGAATGTGGTCAGACTGGCTGGCCAGACATCTCTGTCTCTTTCCCTTATAATTACCACTGACGTCATATGTTTGGTTTGCTGGCTGCCTTGCCTATGGGGATTTCTGCGACGTGTCTGGCGATCCTCCCTCTTGTCTTGGTCGATAGAGATTCATGTCACATGTCTGGCCATCAGAAGCTTTATCAGCTGTGTCTTAGCTGATTTTCACTATTTTAATTTGGCAGGAAAAAACAATATCGTCTTTTGCTGGAATCGAACCGAAAATGCTTGGTTTGAAAATCCGAGGCGCTCTAGTCATGCGGCCACGGATGTATCATAGGAATGTTCTTTAAAGTTGCTATATAAGGGGAAAATGACTGCATGAGTATGGTCATCAGAAAACTGTCTTGTTCGTAACCCCGCAAATGTTAGGCGGTGTGGTCACGAGAATATACTTAATTTACTTTACAAATGTTTCTTGCGTATACAAGTGTTTGAACGGACGGGCGATCTAAAAATAGAATAGCCTTTGGATATGGTCGATAAGAGATAACAGAAGGAGGGTCTCGTGAAAAATTGTCAAATGTTTCAGTTTTAAACGAAATTATTAAATTGATTTGAATTAAAAATACTATGAAAATCGAGAACATTCGCTGTTATGAGATCATAGGCATGTTGTAACATGTTATGAAGTTTAACTAGGTACATGATCAATAACGAACACCTCACCAGATATAATTTCTAAAAATATTTTTCGGCATAATGACGTTTTATCGGTAATAAGAATTCCGCCGACAGCATAATGTATTCGTATGAGAATAGTTCTATGACCGCAATACGCGCCAGATAAGAAACTGGGCCCAGACTTTTCGAATAATAAATTTAGCGTAAAACCGACCTTGAAATTCATGATGGTGATAAAAGTATATGAAACTGACTCAATGACCAGAATACGAGACTGGTAAGAACATGATGAAAATTTATCTTCTGTTATGGAGGTAGAATAATCTTTTAATACACGGGGGTAGGAAAGCTGTGATGGAATTTGAATTGCCCTCAACAAATATAAAACAAAAGCACGAAATGACAAATTTGCAAAGAATAACACTGAATGTGTATGTATGTATGTAGGGATTTAGATGGGAATAGGATTGTAACCAGAAGAAGAGGAAGATAAAAATCATTACGAGTAGTTCAAAAGCCCCGAACCCCAACCTTGCGTAAAATTGGCCTTGGGAATTTATACGGATGATAACGTATTCACTCCCGTACAAAAATCTCAATTCATAAAACGCGAGGAGGTTATTTTTCTAAAATTTTACCACCAGGCGCGCATGAATTTTAACTAGCATGTTTCCCCCAGTGGGCCAAGAAACCCCCTCAAAGCTTTTTTGTCCATGCTATGATCGCTAACATATGTACAAGAAAAATCGACTGATAACGGCATAGTGCCTATACTGCTGGTGCTATGTTATGAGTAAAACAAATTTGGCAAGCCATGCTTAAGTTTAGCCGGTCTTATCGGGTAACATGTATAGTAATTTTTTGTTTAATGGATGTTCCAGTCCAAACGAATTTTTTATTGCTGGGGGTTATGTTCGGCTGGTATTGAAGGTGATGTCTCGGGCGTACAATTTAGCGAATAATAGCACTTAAAATTCTAGCTATAGATAAAAACACCCATAAATATTAATTAAATGTCTAGAATCTATAGTGGGCTATAATTATTATTAAATCAATATCGATAGCCTATAATAGGCATTTTCATACCCTTAGCTGCGTATTTTGAGTATACAATGCTCGAATAAATGCTTAGAGAATATTTTTAATCGTAGAGTAGACAAAGTCCGATATTGATTTATAATCGTTACATCTTCGTATATTTTCGCGAATAAGTCGTTTCTATTACGATCGTGAATAAATTTTTGTGAGGGGATTAATACAAAATATACATATACGGTGATGTACGCCCATTCTTAATTGAATATTTCAAGTGTTCTGTCGTAACAATTTATTGAAGGATGGGAAAATTCATTATTACAAAAGACAACATAACCTATATCAAAAGGTTCAACATACAAGGCCGTAAAGTAGAATTTAAAATCGCGCCGGTGCCCCAAAATGCGGAGCCCACCTCATGGATTAAGACTTCAGTGAAAGACATTATTCAGAATGCCGTAAAGGGGCTCCTACCAAACGATCAAGTCGGGATTACTTTTTGCGTAAAACTTTTAAGGAGAGGGGGACGGGGTGGATGAATTTTAGACCGGCTTCGCAAATTACAATAGAAGATATGTATATGGGAAATGATTTCGAAAATATTTCAAAGCAACTCTGAAGGTATGTTTTCATGTTTTGCGGGTGATTTGGCCGAGGTTTTCTACCAACATTTTCCATTTCAGGATAAAGTACAGACACGTTTTGTTTGGGGGTGACATCGGTGCGCCTACCAGAAGGGCGAGGAAATAATCGCGTTAATAAATATAATACTTTTATTGAAGAGTGCGCTAGGAGGAAGGGTATCGTAGTGATAGAGGATAAGGACAACCTATTCTTACCTCGAGCATTGGTGGTTGCAATCGCAGGCGTAAAGAAAGATATCGACTATCGGAAAATTAGAAGAAATATAGGAAAACTACGGTAGTATTAGGGGGAACGGAATTTTCATCAGAAATCCTCTACGCGCCATTTCTTGAGTAAGGTATCCTAGCGGTCTTAGTCGGAACTACCAGCATGCCTTGACTTTGCTGTTTTCTTTTATTAGCGGGAGAGTTCTAGATATCGGCATGACGCCATCATGGTTTTGCTGCACCTAAATAAGTTTTCTCAGCAGGGAAGTTGTAGATATCAGCATCATTCGAATTTCATAACATGATATCACCATGAACAGATTCTAGACGATGTCAGTGAGGGTTCTGGGGTATGTGTATTGAAAAGTCTGATGTTTTATAAACACTTGTTTGTATTTCCAATAAAATTTCTTATTATAAAAGTATTTCTTATAGCACATTGTCCAATATGAACGTGACAAGTTGGTGCATTTGTGTTAATCTCTATTAGTTTTCCACAGTTGTATTCATCTTCGACGTTAATAATGATTTCACCCTCTCCAACTATCTTCTGCACCCAATGAACTTTTTCAGCTCCCTTTACATATACGGTTTTGTTTCGAAGCAGTGGTTCAAGTATAGTGTACAGCTTGTGATACGGTATGTAGCCATCATCCGAGCGGAATCCATGAAAATTGTGTTGAAGCCATTTTACTTGTCTCTTTTTTGCTGAAGTCAAATCTTTGTATCTGAACGGTGGTTGAAATATAAAGTGCTGCATCTGGTTTTCATTGTTTAAAATTGCCAGTTCTTTAGTGATGAATTCATTGAGATTTGTTTTGAATCCTTGGATGTCTACGATGACAGCCATCTTCTTAATTTAACTTTCTAACTTCATTTGTCAGCCGACTGTATTCCACTATTCGATCGTGTAGAAGCAGGCAATATGCTGTTGTATTAGCCGGTATATTTTCAGATGTCTTGAATTCTGGCCTTATGTCAACAGGTCCAGTTTTTATTGTTTCATTTTGATGTGAGCAATCAATGACAGCGATCGGAGCATCAGTTTTGAACTTCTCCCATGTGAGGAACGGCTGATACTGATGACCATAGTATGATTGTATAAACTTTATATACATGACATACAGCAATGCGTATCTATTCAAATCAAATTTCAAATTCAAATCATCATAGGGATATGATTCTGAGTTCAAATGAACTGTAATATCGGTGAGTTTGCAGTGATCAAACTTGCTTGCATCTTTGGTTTTATCGTTCCTTCGATCCGTTTGTAATGCTAAGATGATAAATAGAGGTTTCTCCAGTTGAGTGGAAGTCTTAACTGACCAGGTTTGATGCGTGGATTCCGGTAGTACTGGATACTCATATATGTCCCAGCTGCAGAATGGTATTTGTATCGGGCGACCTCTCCCGATAATTTTACATAGTTGCAGCTTTTCATCATCGGCTACTGTAACATGCGGAATGCTCCATTGAAGTTTCGTAATTTCAATTTTCACCACATCAGTGGGTGATATAATGGCATTATCGTCTGACCTGCTCCGGATCAATATGCGTTCATGTTTGGAATTTATCAGAATTTTATTGTAATCTTCAGCGAATCCCAATAAATATTTCAGAGGTACACAATAGTTAAACAGTCCATTGGCTGGTATAATGGATGAATCTGGTGACCAGCTGCCGTTGAGTAGTATCCTACGTTTCACTAAGTTTTTTAATGTTGTCGCAATCCCAAGATTTCTTGTACGATCGATTTCCCCTGCATTCAATTCATAGCGTATTTCCTCAACAAGATATCGTAGAGCGTTGTTAGCTAATTTTGCAGTTGCTGAAACGGCTCCATCCAGCTTTGTTAGAGATCCCTCAATGTAAAGAAAACTCCTGCTGGGTAGAAGATTCAAGTCCTGATGTTGTACAGAGATACGGATTTCATCGCTGTTTATACCCTAGATGAAATCTATAGGGGTATACTAAGTTTGTCATTCCGTTTGTAACACCTCGAAATAATGATGGTAGAGCAAAATGGATTGGACACCCACGCATAATATTAAAAGTTATTTTGATTTTTGCATGTCCGTCTGTCCGTCCGTCCGTCCGTCCGTCCGTCTGTCCGCATGATAACTCGAGAACGCGTATACTTAGAGAGCTGAAATTTTGTACACGGACTTTGAAAAAAAAAGTAAAATTAAGTTCTAAAATGAGACAAATCGGGCAACTCGTTCGTGGGGTTGCCATACATATCTTTCGTTTTCCACTATATATTTGGACACTCCCTGAGAACGCATCGATATAGAGAGCTGAAATTTGGTACATGGTATTTTCTTTGTACTAGCAAATTAAATTTCAAAAATGGATTAAATGGGGCAACTCCTTCTTGGTGTTGCCAAATAAAAATTTAGTATTTGAACGTATACTGTGAAAACGATCAGTCCAAAACATTTTTATTGTACCAAAAACTTCTTCAGAATACGAAATCCTATAAAATTGGTTATAATCATTTTTTATGTCCGACAAACCGTTCTAGAAATATATGAGAAAAACCACTTCAAAAATCAAATTTGCAAAGATCGGTGATAATACGAAATTTTATACGAGCATTCATCTAGGGTATCACAATAATTGGTCTTCGACCAATTCTAGCTTTTTTACTTGTTTTAAATGTTGTTAGAAATGGTGAATAGGAGTGATGTTCAAATTTAGTAACACTGTTTTCAAAGCGAGCGTCTGGTGCAATATCTAGTATTCCTTTATTCATTGTTTCAGCGTTAAGCCTATCGATTGTAAATATGCTGTATTTTCCGGTGTTAATGTAGGTCTTGACCGCTTCAATGTTGTCCGCTGACTAATGATCTTGTCTGCTCCGAACTCGTATTTATCATTATTGTATATCAACATGCTGTGGCTTCAAATAACCTGATGGTTATAGTCTCTCCTCTGAAGTTGATTAAGTCACCGTCTTGGTCAAGGAGCTTCAATGTTAGAGAACTTATACGTTTGGTGTTCACAGGCAAATAGATTACATTTTTGGGTACCTCCACTATTTTATACCTAGGCCCCACATTCGGTGAAAACTCGTGGAGAGTGTGTACTTGTGTGTTGTTGAAGAATGATCCTGATATAATATTACATTCGATGCGTATAGTATTTACTTTAATGATGTTGACTGGCAACTCTGATGTATGCACTATATTAGCAGATAAGTTTCTTTTACTGAATCCTAACAGAGGAGCTATAGATCTCTGTTTTTCAAAACGTATTTCTTCAGTTGCCTTAACTTCACTCTTCAATGTATTATTGTTAGCCTTTATCGCAACCTTTATCCTTCTCCCTTCTTTATCCAAGTATCCTTGTACAAATTTTGCTATATCATCAATCTCATAGGATCCAACAGCTATTTCAACAACCTCATTCCCTACATGAACCAGATTATTGCTCACATCAATATTTGGTATAGAGTTGTATGTTTGAAAATCAATTAATCCACAAACATAATCCGTTGCTAGCTCCAGCGGGGGAAAGTACTCAGCAGTGAGTAGAGATGAATTTCCCGTGAGAGTAAGTGTTAATGACATGGTGGTTGATAATGAACTGTCACAATTTCAATATAGATACATTTATTTATAGATAATAATTAATGGCTATAACAATTATATAAAAACTCTAAACATAAATGACCACAAATTATTGCATCATAGTTCTGACAAGAACTGTAGTTGTACGTAATATTACTACCCAAGTAGTTTATGAGCTCCCGTGGTGGTTGGAGATTGCCAAAGCTATCAAAGTATTCGATGGTATCACCTTTCTTGTAGTACGCTACCCAGTGTGTACCTGATCTAGTTGAGATGTCCAGGTTAACAAAACCGCTTTCTCGCTTCCATGGCTTTTTAGGTAGATTATCATGCATAAATACTCCTCTGAAGTGCGGCAAGTATGTGGTATACTTGTGGAGATCCAACTTGTTTAGCGATCGTTTGGGTAGCGTCTTTAATAGCTTTTTGGTTGTAGATAGAGTCCAAGTCCTTTTCTATACGGCTTCAAGAACAGCCCGTTTCCATCTTTACCAACCGCTATAGTTTCCATTGTTTGGTTATGACGTTTGCTTTCTTCCAATTTTGTCTTTTCCGCACTGGTATCATTTACTGCTTTAGCTATGCCTGCTGCACCTCCCGATAGTGCTCCCAATGCTGAAAGCCCAGCAAACAACGGGATGAGGAACGGAAGTGCTCCGCCAACCTTTGGTACAGGTATCACTCGTGGAGTTTTAATTGATTTCTTCTTTCTTTCCACAATATTTTTAGCTGCACTAAGAGCAATCATCTGCACTAAGAGCTTCCATCAAGTCTTTTGGTTTTTTGATTTTTAAAATCTTTCGTGCATTTCGTACTGCTTCTCGGAATGGGGGGGAAAGTAGTCTGTGAAGCGCAATGCTGAACAAGGTGAAAGCTGTATAAGAGGAAGGCATGCATACTTGATAGATGGAATTTATCGGTTTGTTGAATTGGTGGTATGATTTTATGGGCGATTTTGTTGTATTGATATTGTTGGTATATCGCTTTGGCATCTCCCAGGAGTGTACGCACAGTAGTGTGGTATAGTTAGCTGAGTTCTATGGGCACGAATTGGTACTTCTCACGGCGAGGTAACACCTTAGCGAAATTGAAATTGAGATTTTTGGCTGTGTGGGTGCTGTAGTAGATGCTAGGCTTGGATTGGCCCACGATGCAATCGAAGTTATGTGCTCATGTAAGTCAGAATAATAAAATCTCAGACATAGTAGTGCGAAGTGCGAAGAGAAGAAGATGAAAAATAAGTTGATGAAAAACGGAAATCAGGTATGTATGTTAGTAGTTTTATATGGTTAGTATGCATGGTCAGCTATATGATCCAAATGGTGAATCACTAAGCCTATCCAGACTGAATTGGGCATATCTTAACCTTCACGTGGTCCCCTTCGCCAGCGTCCAAAAGATTGTATTACCTGTATAGGCCAAGTACAATTCTTTTGGACACTGCTAATAAGATCTAGGCCCGAACGGAGTTACCAGTACCGTTTAAAAAAATATCTAGCATGAAAGATTGAAACTGGGAGTATTCATGGTCGGTTGATCATGCTATATGAAAGCCATACCAAATGGGTGGCCCGACATTGGCTAACTTGGTACTACGGGGTTAGAGGAGCCCTGGATAACAAGGTTTTATCCACCTCAACTTGGGATGTGGCCCCTTTATGGGAGCATCGTAGTGGCTGTGGTATAGGGTGCCGTGACCCAAAGATCGGCAGAGATAGGATAGGTCTCGCTTCTACCAGTAAGTTGATGTCATGTCATGCAATCTTGGCATACTGGTACTCGTTGTTTCGACACGAGGAGTCTGATTGGATCCTTACAATCCATGCATGAAGAATGCCGTGAGATTAAGCCATAATTGGCAGGTGCTCACGTAAAACCATTGCAGCTTTCTGCTTCTCGGAATGTGGGTTGGCGTTTATTTTTAGCCTTAAGACCCATACCTAGCTTAATTTTAGCCTTCATTGCGTTTGTTATAAGCCAGGCGTTGGCACGTTCACTCAAATTTGCATACGTAGATTTTGCACGCTGCCAGGCTTTTTCAGCTAATATTTTATCACCTATATGTCGATCACTTGTATCTTTATGTCTCGATTATGCTATATCGTGTTCCTTGCAGCCGCATCCAGTGGATTAATGCCCGGATCTCCTATCGCCAATCTTTGTTGTAACTTTCTTCCTGGTCCACAGTACTGGTATCCCGGTAGATGTAGTTCTACAGGTGATTTGTTGATGATTGAATTTAATAGACCTCTGCCCCCTTTCAAAGATTTTCTGGTGCGTTTCGATTTGTGATCCGAGATCTTATAAGGTGCCGATGATACTGTTGAAATGTAATATAATCACGTGTACTTATAAGAATCACGATAGTCTTCAATATGCGGTTCATTAAACAACAACAAGCTTTTCCTGTTCGAAATGCTGATGTAGCTGTTATGAAGGTGAAAAAGAAGCATGGTTCCCTATTGCCAAATAGTATAAGAAGCATCATTGTTGGACCATCCAATTGTGGAAAAACTCATGTTATGATAAGTTTGCTGGAACATCCCAATGGTTTGAGATATGAAAATATTTACATATATTTCAAATCTTTACATCAACCAAAGTATGAATACTTGAAGCGAGTGATGACTCCCATATCAGGATTGGGGTATTATACATTCTCAAACAACTGCGACGTTCTACCACCAGAGGAAGCCAAATCACATTCAGTGTTTATTTTCGATGATGTAGCATGTGAAAAGAAAGATAATGTGCGATCCTATTTTTCCATGGGTCGCCAGGAAGATATAGACAGCTTCTATCTCTGTCAAACATATACGCATATACCAAAGCACTTAATACGTGACAATGCTAATTTAATCATCTTATTCAAGCCAGATGACTTGAATTTGAAACATATCTATAATGATCATGTGAATACAGACATGAAGTTTGATAAATTTCGAAGAGCCTGTGCTGAGTGTTGGAAGGATGAATATGGTTTCATGATGATTGATAAGGATAGCTCATTAAACAAGGGGCGCTACCGTAAGGGATTTGATACCTTCATTGTACTATAAAAGGATGAAACTTGCGAAACCTTCATAAGTCGAAGTTGTATCTCAGTCGAAAGCACACCGAGTCCTGTGGACCTGCTGAACAGATTAAAGCAGGTCACCGATGATCAGACCTGTTTGAAAAGCTGTTAAACTGTTATCAGAGCTGTTTTAAAAGCTGTTAAGCTGTTATCAGAACTGTTAAGCTGTTATCAGAACTGTTAAGCTGTTATCAGAGGTGTTTAAAAGCTGTTAAGCTGTTATCAGAGCTGTTTGAAATGCTGTTGAGCTTTTATCAGAGCTTTTTGGAAAGCTGTTAAGCTGTTATCAGAGCTGTTTGGAAAGCTGTTAAGCTGTTATCAGAGCTGTTTGGAAAGCTGTTAAGCCGTTATCAGAGCTGTTTGAAAAGCTGTTAAGCTCTTACCAGAGCTGTTCGGGAAGCTGTTATCAGAGCTGTTTGGAAAGCTGTTTACCTTTTATCAGAGCTGTTTGAAAAGCCGTTATTCAGTTAATATCGAAGATGAATGAAAATCTATTAAAAGAACTCATCAAGACAAGAAATGCAGTGCGAAGGAAATTTAAAACTGTAAGGATGGGAAGGATTGAAGCAGAAGCTCAACTTGAAGAAACCTTTAAGCCAATCATTAAACCCTTAAAAGGGTTTGTTAGAAGAGACAAGTACGAGCCACCGGATATAGCCAAGTTTGAGACAAAAGACACAAAAGAAGAAGAAGAAGAAGAAGAAGAAGAAGAAGAAGAAGAAGAAGCAATAAAAGAAGAAGACGCAAAAGAAGAAGCCAAAGACATTGTGGAACCTTTTACCCCTCCAAAACGAAAATATGTGAAAATGGAGGCTAGTAGCACACCTATAAATTATGGACATTATTCCTTAACATCTGAAGAAGAATTCGCAACACCTAAAACTTCAAGAACATTGACAGGAAGGTCTCCTGTAACCTCCCCCGATACGTCTGGATACATAGTTTCAAACTATTTAAAGCTATTCACTGATAATAACCCTAAAATTGATCCAACCTATGGAGTTTACTATTATGACAACGCGTGGAGAATCGGCAATTCAACGTTAGATTTTGATGATGTAGGAAATATTGTTATCAAGGGGAAGAGCTATAAAACAACTTTGGGGTTATGTGGCTGCTATTTATGAAAGATCCTGTAAAAAGTCTATATACTAAAGAGGATTTAACTAATTATGGATCTATTTTGCGAGATACCAATGCATATAAACGTGACTATGCTGAATATGGGCAAATAAAGGGTACTAGAGCGGCTAAGTATAAAGCTATAATCAGTAAACTTATACAGCATAAAGGCATGGGACTAATGCGTCTGCATAAAGAAAACATTGATCACATTTACTGGGATGATCGAAATGAATTAGTGGATAGACTGCGTCTTCTAATGGCATCAAAGCAGGCTGGAAACACCTGTCCCAACAATGAAATTGTATCTATCCTGGACGAGTTGCGAGAACCAGATATTATAGTTTAAATACTACTTCATTACCATACTTCATCACAATCTACAGATGAGCGTTGACAAGTTTGGACGTTTCTCTAAGCGAGGATATCTTGGGAAAGCAGGTGAAAGTGGACCAACAGGAGCTCAGGGACCAGCCCGTAAACAAGGAATTCAAGGACCAGATGGTAAACAAGGAGCTCAGGGTCGAGCTGGTGAACAAGGAGAGCGAGGTATTGGATTTAATTTAACGATAAACGGAGATTACGATCTAAACTCAAAGTGTATAAAACGACTTGGTGAACCCTTTGAAAATGATAATGCTACTACCAAAGACTATGTTGACAAGAAAATTAAAATAAGTGTTGAAGAAATAAAAAAACTATTAATATAGAGGTGACAAATTTAACGCTATATATCAATAATGAGATCGCGAAGATTGAAAACTATCTGTATACTTCAGTAATAAATAAGAAAGACTTGACACCAAAAGATGGTGAAGATGAATAAAAACTCTTGAGAAATCTGTTTCATTTATAATTACGATGAGTAAGAGACAAGTGGTAAATGAGCTGCATAAACCAGCGAGAAAAAATTTTAAACGAAGTCGTGTGATTATCAAAGGACTAGATGGCTTGTGGCAGGCAGACTTGGTTGAAATGGATCCCTACAAGTATGTGAGCAAGGGTTACCGCTATCTGCTGACAGTAATTGATACCTTCTCCAAATATGCATGGGCAATTCCAATTAAAAGAAAAACTGGTGTAAAAGTAAGAGATGCCATGCAGTCTATATTAAGCGAGGGACGAATACCTAAAAACCTGCAGACTGATGATGGAAAGGAATTCTACAACAGCCTCTTTAAAAATCTAATGATAAAGCATGCAATTAATCATTACTCTACGTACAGTTTCCTCAAAGCATCAATAGTGTAACGATTTAACCGAACTCTAAAGGATATGATGTGGAAGGAATTCTGCTTTAATGGAACTTATCAGTGGATTGGTATGGTACAGAAACGGCTCACTGAATACAACTCAAGAAAACATCGAACTACGAAAATGATACCACGTGATATCAACACCTCCAATGAGCAATAACTGCTTTCAACTGTATACAGTCATATAAAGTTTGTTGTTCCTGCAAAGTATAAAGTTGGAGATTTTGTACGCATCAGCAAATACAAGCATATATTTGAGAAAGGCTATACACCAAACTGGACAGCTGAGACTTTTCAAAACACAAACCCCATCACATATCAGCTGGAAGATTATCAAGGAAATCCAATCACAGGAGGCTTTTATGACTTGGAGCGGCTGATAGTTAAAAACCCAGACCTATATCTCGTAGAGAAAATTTTAAAGAAGAGTGGAGATAAAGCTTACGTTAAATGGCTCGGATTTTCATCAAAACACAATTCTTGGATTAATAACAAAGATGTTTTATAATTTCTTGAAAAAACACCTATAATACAATTTAAAATAAATATATATTTATAATACTTTATACATGTAGCTATAATGCAAATTACTTTAATAAATGAAACTAAAGCTATAATACATAATTTATTTACACTAGATTTAGATTCTTTTTTGGGTTGCCACTTGTTGATCTGACGAAATGGAGTAATGCCCCAAGGTTAAGTATCCGCCGTTCCGCTCATAATATGTCGCTTATTTTCATAAGGACTCATATCCAAATAAATGCACAGCTACACACATCCACCCGCGCCTTAGGTAACGTTTCCTCAGCCTCCAAGTAGCGCAGCCCAACATACCACAGGCACTCATACTAAAGTAAACAACTGAAACCAAACTCAAGCTGACAAGTATACAGCTTAGGGTATTTCACATCATTACTTAAGCCGTATACATTCTGCCCAAGCCTTGGTACAGGTAATGTAGCCGAATCCAACACACCACAGACAATCCTAGTCATAGTATCAGATATTGCCACAAAAGCTCTCAGCCAACCTCCAGTAACTATCCCCAAACTGATCTCGTATCCCCAAGCCCGAGATGATGTAGTACCGACTAATGCCACCAGGGGACCTTGCTCAAGAAATGGTGTTTGCACTCGAAAGAGCAACTGTGAATTTTCTCTGCACGCACCTTCAAGACCCAATAATAATAATAATTTGCTAAGGTTGTGAAATTCGAATGATGCTGATATCTACAACTTCCCTGCTAAGAAAACGTGCAGCATTTGAAAACAGCAAAACCATGATGACGTCATGCTGATACCTAGAACTCTCCCGCTAATAACAGAAAACAGCAAAACAAAGGCATGCTGGTAGTTCCGGCTAAGGCCGCTAGGGTACCTTACTCAAGAAATGGCGTTTGCGCCCAAACAGATGTCGCTAATATCCCGAAAACCAAAGCCCGTAGAGGATTTCTGATGAAAATTTCGTTCCCCCTCTGACCATCGCCCCTCCAAAACCTTCTAGAATCTATTGGCATGAACAAAACTATCCTAGGTAGCTTAAAATTATTAATAATATTAACTATAAAAGTAATTGCCAATTAGCTAATTGTTTGAGCAAATGTCGCTAATACCTCGAAAACCAGAGGATTTCTGATGAAAATTTCATTCCCCCTCCCACCCCCACCGACAAGAATACATTTCCATGAGCAAAAATAACTTGAAATATTAATACGCTAATATCTCGAAAACCAGAGCCCGTAGAGGATTTCTGATGAAAATTTCGTTACCCCCCTCCCTATCTTTATTATCCCCCCCCCCCCCCCCCCCCACACCACCACTCCTCTAGAATCCATTGGCACGAAGAAAAATTTCCTATTATTAACTTTAATTATTAGTTCAAAACCAAAAGCCTACATTTAGGCGCTCAGGAAAATCATACTAATATTAATTCAAAACTAGGCGCAACACTTGAAAACCACCAACACCAACACCACACATAAAAAAAATCGTAGCATGCTGCTACGTGTGGGCACAAAAACCGTAGCACGGCCAAAAGTGAAGCAAAAAACTTCAAACTTCAAACCAAGAAAGCCGTAGTACCGGAGCATGCTGGTAGTATCGGCTAATGTCTCACTGACAGCTTCTAGAATCTGTTCATGGTGATGTCATGTTGTGAAATTCGAATGATGCTGAACAAAGCCTACAACGCAGCACCCCCATGAGCAAAAAAAAAACTTGAATTATTACTAATATTAACTATATCTAAAAAGGTAAAATCGCTAATATCTCGAAAACCATAGCCCGTAGAGGATTTCTAACAAAAATTTTATCCCCCTCTAACCCCCACCCGAATCTATTGACATGAACAAAACTATCCTAGGTAGCTTGAATTATTAATAATATTAACTATATCTGAAAAGGTAAAATCGCTAATATCTCGAAAACCAGAGCCCGTAGAGGACCGCACCTATGTATGTATTTAAGAAAACCGTAGAACGGGAGTTAGCTGGTAGTACCTGCTAATGCCGCTAGGGCGCAGTCAAGACCAAATGACACATCCCGGTAGTACCGATTAATCCCGCTAAGGCGCAGTCGAGAATCAATGAAACCAAAAAACCTCCATTTAAGCGCACCACATATCTATTTAAGAAAACCGTAGTACGGGAGCATGCTGGTAGTACCTGCTAATGCCGCTAGGGCGCAGTCAAGACCAAATGACACATCCCGGTAGTACCGATTAATCCCGCTAGGGCGCAGTCGAGACTCAATGGTGCACCCAAGACACAATGGTGCATCCAAGGCGCAATGGTGTATCCAAGACACAAACCAATACAACCAAGGCACACACCTACATTTAGCACTGACTCAAACCACCTATCGACAGTGGCGCCATCTATGGCGAAATCCTAGAAGCTAAAAGGGTGGGCCAGAAACGCCATAGTTTAACCACTAACTACAAACTCGCCTTGTTCCAAAATTGTTAGCAGAATCAAAAATTCATATTTCGAATGAAAGCGTGGGAATTTCTGAACTTCGACAGTTTCAGAACCATCTGAAAGAATATAATATTGTTGTTTATCAGTACGGAACTAAGGGGCGAGATGTAATTTTTGAAGGGCAAAGCGATGGCTCCAGACTGAATCTGTTATATTACAATAATCATTTGAATGTTATAACATCCCTCACAGCTGCGTTTTGTTGCGGTTATTATTGTGAAATATGTCATATACCGTATAATACTAACAACGACCACATATGTGGAGGGACATGCCCCTGTTGTCAGCAGTCACCGGCCTGCGCTAATAAAAATATAGTCGAAATCAAATGTTCAAAATGTAACCGTCGTTTTAGATGCCAGCAATGCTTTGATAATCACAACGCGTCTGGATCATTAAATAAGAAAACCATCTTTGAACAGATTAAAAGATGTATGGATTGTTTGAAAGCATACAAAGCTGATAAAATTCATGTATGCGGAGAATATTTCTGTAAAATATCCAACAAGCATGTACCACAAGGGCATTTATGCTTTATTCAGCAGGATAATCGTAAGCCCTCCATAAAAGATACTCTTTTTGTTTTCTACGATTTAGAGACACGGCAGGAAAAAGTCTTGGGAGAAAAAGTTGTTCAAGAACCGTTCAGAACTTTGTAGAGTATTTACTGAATCAGCGAAAATTGTTCAAGAAGGTAGTTGTTATAGCGCACAATGGCCAAGCATTTGACCATTAATTTATGTTGAGCCATATTTTGCCAAATACCGATTTAAAAACTGAATTAATTATGCGAGGTACGAAAATAATCATGATGCAGCTGAGCAATGTGAAATTTATAGATTCTCTGAATTACTTCCCGATGGCTCTAGCCCTATTACCAAAAGCATTTGCCCTACCGCACATTTATAAAAAAAGGTTATTTCCCACACCTTTTCAACACTGTCGAAAATGAAAATTATTGTCGCACACTACCGGCGATAGAATATTATGGCTCTGGTACGGTGAAAACAGAAGAACGAGCTATATTTCTGAAATGGTATGAAGAACACAAAAACGACGAATTTAATATGCAGCGTGATATTGTTGGATACTGTGTTAGCGACGTGCAAATTTTAGAATAGAATAGAATAGAATATTTGTTTATTTGGGAGAGATACTACAAGATTTACATATCTTTTTCTTAGCACCAATTAGAGTGGAAATACTGAATAGAAAATAAGTAAACTAAATTAAATATTAATACTACAACAATGATAATAGATGGGAGAAAAAAAAACAATATAAACAATAATAACAAATAAATTATACAAAAATGAATTACGAAAAACAATTATAGTAAATGAAAATAAAATAGGATAAAACCAAATTAGATAGCTTCGATAACAAAAAAATAATCTGCGCGTGTGGGTCACAACAGCAAAACTACTTACGTCAAAAAATTTACAACAAGATGCCTGAAAGTGCCGATCGAGTTAGCCTTCTGGATATTGTGTGGTAATGAATTCCACATTCGTGTGACTTGAACAATGTAGGATCCATCAAGTACAGAGGACTGAAAACGAGGTATTTGCAGTTTATAGCCTCTGGCAGAGTTCAAGGGTTGAAACATGGTCCTCAAGTAAGCGGGCTGAGAGTCATGCAACAGATTGAAAAGGAAGAATAATGCTCTACGCTTTAGATATACTTCAATAGAGCAACCTAGCAGTGCAAAATTCAGGTGAGAAACGTGATCGAATCTTCGTAGGCCGAAAACAAACCTTACACAATCGTTAAATGCAACATGTAATTTTCTGGAGCAGTGCGAATCTAGCTTCGGGAAAACAAGTAAACCGTGTGTGAAATGCTGTAATATTAGGGACTTGACAAGATGACAGCGCATTTTAGGGGTGAGCATTTTAGTGGACAACCATAGACGACGGAGGATGGCGTAGATCTTAGATAGGTTTGTCTTGACGAGATAACAGCACTTCATATTGGAGTTAAGGGTGACCCCAAGGTTACGGACTTTATCCACATAGGGGATTGAAGATCCATTCAAAAGAATCGGAGGAAGGGATGAAGAGTCAAGAGTGCCGAAGGAAAAGGCGATACACTGTGACTTGCCTGGATTAAGTTCAAGTTTATTGGTAATCGACCAGGTATATATATTATGTAAATCGTCGTTCATCCGAGCCGCACAGTCTTCGATAAGACCAGGTGGGCGACTGAAATAAACTTGAACGTCGTCAGCATAAATGTGAATGTTGACATCTTGAATTATATCCGGCAGATCGTTAATATATAGACTGAAGAGTAGAGGACCAAGAATGGAGCCTTGTGGTACTCCAGAAGACAGAGGAAGGAAATTTGAGTGCTTACAGTCCCCAAGAGTAACCTTTTGTGATCGCCCGATTAAGAACTCCTTGATTAAGTGGACAGATCGACACGAAAAATGGAATTTATTAAATAATTTTTTTAGCAGGCTTACATGGCAAACACTGTCAAAAGCTTTGGAGAAGTCTAAAAGCGTCAGAACGCAAATCTCTCTTCTATCAACTGCAGCGCGTATGTCTGTGGTGACTTTAACGAGAGCACTTTCGCAACTATGCTTGGGTCGTAACCCAGATTGGCAGCCACTTATAAGATTGTTTTGCAGTGTGTACTGTTGAACCTGCTAGTACAGTAGCTTCTCCAGAGCCTTCGACAGGAAGCAGAGGATGCTGATGGGCCTATAATCAGCAAGAGCTGTAGCCGCAGCCTTCTTTGGAATAGGTAGTACGTGAGCTGATTTCCATGCTTTTGGGAACACCGACTTCGTAATGCAGGTATTGAAGATATGTAAAAGTGGGCCAATAATGAGCGGAGCAATTAGCTTCACAAAACGGGGAGACATATTATCAGGGCCGACTGTATTAGATTTAATAGCGAAAATTGCATTCAAGGCTTCAGTTCTATCCACTCCCCGGGAACTAAAACCACTAGAGCTGCAAGAAGAATCTAAGCCTGCCAAGAACAACTGATCGTTGTCTTGAGATTGATGACCAGCTATGAAGAATTCGTTAAGTTCCTGAGGGCTCAGGTTGCACTTAGCCGTTCTGCCTCCATATACGCCAGCATCACGCACGTTACGCCATAACATTTTCAGCGGAACACTTATATCAAACTTACGCTTATAATACGTACGTTTAGCCTCGCGAATTTTTACATTGACTTTGTTCCTTAAGACCGTGTAAAACTTCCGACTTTCAGGAGTTTTTAATCTACGATACCTGGAAAAAAGAAATTCCCGCTCAGCAATCAAGGATTTTATTTCGACGCTGAACCAGGGGCAGAATTCGCTTTGTATTGCCTTAGTGCGTAGCGGTACATACTTATCATAAAGGTACTGAATGGAACGATTGAGAAGGAGAACCTGGTCATCAATATTCGATTGGATGTAAATATCGTTCCAGTTATAGGACCCGCATTCGGCGAGAAGGGATTCCAAGTCAAGGTTGTTGAAATCTCTGTATCGAAGGAAAATAATATCATGATCTAGGGAACTAAGACAAAGTTGATTAAAAAAGAGCACTAGAGAGGGGTCAGAAACAAAAAATAAATCTAGAAGGGATGGATTATTGCAGTTATGATAAGTCGGGTAAGTATTAACTAGGTTCAAGTGCGCTGTTAGCATATCGCATACAAAATTGTCAGTATTAATGCCGCTCTTGAGGATGTTGACATTGAAGTCACCTCCTACTATCAGGTTAGAACAGCGCTGGCTAATAGATGACAGAGACATAAGAAACTCGGAGGAATTATTACGATTGAACTGACCTGGAGGAGCGTAGACTACTCCCAAAGTACATATATCAGAGCCTGTATCGACCTCAACACATAGAAACTCAATCAAGCTGCCACTAGATTTGCAAACTATCTTGGCTTCAAGATCCTGTCGCACATATATAGCAACGCCACCGCCAATTCTACCACAACGATCATTCCGAAATATTTCATACTTTGGGAGTGAAACATGAGAGGATGGGACATCATCTTGGAGCAAAGTCTCACTTACAAGGATAGCATGAAGCTTGGGACACTTTAAAGTGTTCCGTAATTCGTCAATTTTAGCCCGCAAGCTGCGTGAGTTAAAGTGACAAATATTCATACCCTGAAACCTGTTACAAAACACATTCAACATAGATCCTACATTGTTCAGAGGATATGTGTTATGACTCATTAATAAAACAAGAAAATAGGCCCCCAGGTGACACGAACAGACGCGCAATACATATAACAAAATGAATCAATCGTTTCTGACAAAAAAATGACCCACACGCAGCATGAACTAGGCTAACCTTATAGAACAAAAAAGTCTTATCTGATACACTATAAAAAAAAACAAAAACATAATTAATTAAAGTGAGTAAGTTACAAATGAGCAAGTACAACAAGTAAAAATAGCATGAGACGTAAAATATAACAATAACAATAACAATAATATACGAGATCATAATTTCTTCAAAAGAAACAAAAGAAAAAAAGTAATCAAAAAAGTAACTACGCATTCGCTTCTGCATGTTTCGCATCCGTTACGACGCATTCCAGATGATCTTGTGACATGACCTTGATTGGTGGATCATCGACTCTTATCCGCACATAAACTTCTCCAAGTCTAGTAAAGGCAGCGCAGAGTTGATTTCCCCTCGCAGCTTAAGAGCAAAACGTAACAATTTGTTCTTGCTATTGTAGAGGCTTTCAAATGCATTGACCTTAGTTGGCGAGACAAAGCTTGGGGATATATCGCAAAGTTTGGAGAGAAACTGTTTCTGCTCTGCAACTGAGGAGAATTTAACTATAAGAGGGGTACTACTCATCCGGTTGTTATTATTAGATCGCGCTGAGGTTAAAGTATGATTCGGGCGAAAAGCAGGAGAGTAAGGTGATAAAAAATGACCAATTTTATCAGATATGGTCAACAGTAGCTGTTGAGGGGTCTCGCTCGAAGAGAATGGTATACCAGTGACAACAGCGTCAGACAGCCTGCCCAAACGTTGAACATCATCCAATTCACTACGAATCGCAGCTAGCTCGTCTTTAACCTGATCCAATTCAGAGTGCAGCTTAGTGATCTGAGTCTGCGTTGAAGTCACAACCTCGTCGATTTTGTAGATCATACGCTCTTGGAACTCCTCAAACTTATCAGATATTACCTGAATTAAGCTCTTCAGCAATTTTTTCTCCAGCAGTTCGAAGTGATCAGAAGAGCTTATTGAGTTTGAACGACCAGTCGGAGGGGTAACTCCATCTCTTCCGCTCTGTTGTGCTCTAGTAGTTCTCGTCATAGCTGGGGTAAATTGTTGGTTTGTGTTGGTATTGCCCTTTGTATGTGGTTTGGAACCGGCTTCTTTGCCCATGATAAAATGATTTAAAATTACAAGGAAAATGAAAACCGTGATAAAACTATAACTTAGCAAACAGACACTTGACCGAGCACTACAAAAAATAATTCCTAACTTCACAAAGACTTATCGGTTGAATTGGAAAAAATAATACGCAGAAGCTTAGCAAAAGACGTCTACTCGGTAGCTGATATCATGCTGGAATGATTTTTTGTCAGAGGCATGTTTAAAATTTAGAAAGCTGATGGTAGATGAATGAAATATTGAGCCAGTTTTGGAGGCAGTGACTATAGCCTCTGCATGCAATCTTGTCTACAGGCGCAATTTTCTCAAGACAGACACTATCGGGATTATTCCAAAAAATGGGTATCGAAAACCCGATAACCAGTCAGAAATAGCAATGCAGTGGCTGATATGGGAGGAAGATCATCGCAAAATTAATATCTTGCATGCACCTAAACAACGAGAGGCTGTGCTAAACGGGGTTAAAGTAGACGGATATTGTCCAGAGACAAATCAGGTTTTCGAATTTCATGACTGCTATTATCATGGGCACAAAACATGTCTAACACATAACCGCGATGCTCAGCTGAATGACGACCCTGAGGATACTTTAAGTAGGAGATATGAAGCTACTGTGGTAAAAACCTAACGCTTACGTTCTTATGGATACGAAGTAATAGAAATGTGGGAGTGTGATTTTCGCAGGCAGCTAGAGAAGAATAAAGACATGCGATATTCGAATGACCATCCTATGATGGTAAACATACCATTAAATCCTTGCGATGCTTTTTATGGTGGCCGAACAGGAAATACTATTATGCGCTATCATTGCAAGCCTGGGGAGAAAATTAAAAATATCGATGTATGCTTGCTGTATCCCTGGGTTTGTAAATGTGGAAAATTTCCAGTCGGTCATCCAAAGTTATATGTCGGAAGCAGGGCCTGTTCCGAGGTGGATTTAAATAATACAGAGGGACTAACTAATGTAAAATTTTACCCCCGGAAGAGTTATATCATCCAGTTCTACCAGTTAAACAAAACAATAAGTTAATGTTTTCATTATGCCGCCTCTGTGGTGAAGAGAAAAATCAGTCTGAAGAATGTCCTCATACGGATGAAGGAAGGGCATTAATAGGCACATGGGTAATTGATGAAATTAAAGAGGCCTTAAATCAGGGCTATAAATTGCTGGAAATATATGAAATATGGCGCTATCAAATCGAGCAATACGATAAACTAACTCGGCTGGGCGGATTATTCACGCGGATGATGAATAAATTCATCAAAATGAAGCAGCAAGCGTCAGGATGGCCGAGCAGCTGCCAATCTGAGGAAGAGAAGAACCACTATATTGACGGCTTTCTTGAGAATGAGGGAATAAAGTTGGGTTTTCATGCAATTACATCCAACCCTGGATTAAGATCTTTAGCCAAGTTAATATTAAATTCCTTTCGGGGAAAGTTTGGCCAGCGTGAAAACCAGCCGAGGACAACTATAATAAATAACCCAGCAGAATTATATTCACTATTTGCTAACCCATCCACTGAAGTCTACCATATCCTCCCAGTTAATGAAGTACGGTTATCGCCAATTGGGGTTACAAAGAAGAGGCTGCCGACTCTTTATCGACTGTAAACGTTTGCATAGCTGCTTATACTACTACATAAGCGCGGCTTAAACTGTATAGCTACCTGGAAAAACTTGGAGATCGAACTTTATATTACGACACCGATTCTGTCATTTATGTTAGCAAGGAAGGAGAATATGACCCACCAACAGGGGAATTCGTGGGCGATATGACCGATGAATTGGAATGCTTTGGCAAAGGTAGTTATACAAGGTGGTTTGTGAGCGGAGCCCCTAAAAATTATGCGTATGAATACTTCAGTGCAAAAGAAAACCAATTTAAAGCAACAAATAAAGTAAAGGGTATACGCTTTGATCATAAGACTTCAGAACTTGTTAATCTTGACTCGATGGAAAGTATGATATTAAACTGTGCGGAAAACGACTGCATCCCCATAATTTCGCAAAACATATGACGCACAGAAAATCACGAGGTAATATCAACCCCCGAAGTATAAATATACAGGCCTAAAGCAGAGAAGTGCAAATTTTTTAAAGATTATAGCTCTATACCTTACGGATTTAAAAGACAATGTATATAAATATCGTAAATTTCAAAAATAAAATAATATTTTCAAAATAATGAAAAACCCGCCCGCTTGGCCACAAAAGAAAAATTGTAAAGAGGATCAGAATGGAAATCTATGATTTAAAGGAGGATATAGGTGTAGAGGCTTCAAAAAACTCAATTTTTTTGCCATAAATCGTCTGTAAATCTATTCAAAAATATACTCTCCAGAATGTAGTATTTGTAAAAATGAAGTAGAGTCTAAAGTTTGTAAAAGCAATGTTAAATAAAGCTATTATTTTAATTTTATTTCTTTATCTCGTACAAATTACAAATTGCAGTGACTTTGTTTAAATGTTTCACTAATATCACATGTAGTTCCTGCTTGACACTCACATCTATTACGTCCCCACCAATTGTTCCGTACATATGACGAAAACAACATCAGCTATTAAATGGAAGCCAAAACAAATAATTAAAAAAAGCTAGAATTAGTGTGAGACCAATTCTTATGATACCATAGATGAATGCCCGTATGCAATTTCGTCTGTACAACTTTGATTTTTGAAGTGGTTTCAATTTCGCAGGATTTCGTATTCTGAAGAACTTTTCAGAACAATAAAAACGGCTAGGACTGTTCGTTTTTAATGCCATACCATTCAATGAGTCAAGACAAAATTCAATTTTTATTAGACAACATACACTCTTGTTTTTGTACGAGCCGACATAATAACATTGATAGTTTCTGTCTTTGTCAGACCTATACTCATATACCGAAACACCTGATACGCGACAATGCCAACCTTCTCATTTTATTTAAGCAAGATGATACAAATCTTAGGCATGCTTACGATGATCAGGCGAATACGGTGGGCCGTGGGGTTCACATAGAAGAGACACATAAAACAATTTTCACTAACCACAGAGCGGCTGTCCTAAGTCTTAGAAAGCGAAAATAAATAAACTACTGGTTTTTAACACCGATCTTTATTTACAGTCATCATCATTTACATATGGCTATAACCTGGTATTTCTTCTTCTTTCGCACCAAAAAATGTTAGGTTGCAGTCTTCATCCATATTGTACTCCCTATTATTTATCTGTACATGGTTAATATATGTTTGTGATTCCAGAGGTTGTAGATTTTCGAAAAAGAATTTAATAAAACACATATGCATTATTATAACTGTTTTTCTGCCGTCATTTCGGCCATTTTCCGCACTATAGGGCTCGTAACTTTGGTAATATACTCCTGCTTAGGGTTTTCCCCATTCAAAATCGTATTAAATTCTACCATTTTAAACAGATGATCATTTAATTGGTTGATGTATTTGAACCGCGCAATAATTTTAACACTTTCATCTGTCCTTTTTTCCTTCAGTAATTTTTTACAGGCCTCTTCAAACTTTTCAAAGTACAGCTCTTCTAAAAAATACTGTTGTGCATTTAGTCCAAAGGGTGGTTTATTATGTATCCCCAGCAGCATTTCAAAGTAAACTGCTCCGTCATTTTCTTACGACTTGGTGTCTTCAAAGTAAGTTGCTCAACCATTTTCTCTGGGGCTGATGGTGAGGGTTGTTGTTGTGTCGTTTTATTCTTGGGGTTTGGTGCCAAGGCTAGCTGTTGTTCCTCTGTTTTCTTGGGGTTTGACGCTGAGAAATACTGTTCTTATTTTGGGGTTGCTGCTGAAGAGGGCTCTAGCATTTTCTTACAGTTATATTTTTGCTGTCTTCTTAAGCCAGCGGCCCTTGTAAAAGATTTCTCACAAGTTACACAAAATGAAACTCTTCATGTTGCTGCTGCCGCTGTTAATCGTTTAACACCACTGTTTTAAATGAGATATGCATGCTACGGTCACCCCCTTTTATCCCCCGAATCTTTGGGCGTTCATCTTCATACGCAGTAAAAAACAGATGCTTAGAAACTAAATTAATTTCTACTTCAAATGCAGATAAATTTAGAGGAGTTTTCATAATTCTAAAATTTACACCTGCCTTCGGTTAACATATTCAAACTAAATCCA